>JAHXMU010026771.1:0-28284 GCA_019455685.1 Philornis downsi | reverse complement strand
CCTGTCTGACACAATATATTTGTCGTTGCCGTTGCCATTGCCTTTGTCTTCATTGTTTTGTTAAATCATGTCACAATATTTCATTGTAAATAACGATTACGATTGTAAATTGAATCAAGCAATTATCACCTATCATTTGGTTGAGATCAACATTAAAGAATTAACAAAATTGATTTTTCGTTTTTTTTTTTTATTGTTCTTCTTCTCTCTGTAATACAAATAACTACAATTTTTCTTTTCAGTTGAGTAAGAGTGATGATCGAAAGACGACTTTAAGACTTAAATGACACCAGTCTAGCTTGCTTGGCTATCAACGGGTGATGGGATGGTACCTAAAAAGCGGCATTTAGGAAACACAGAATTTCATATTTTTTGTTGAAAATATAATTTTGAGTTAACATCATTAATTGTTCTTCTAGCGACCATCCACAGCATAATATTTGTAGTGTTTTGTTGATGATAGCAAGTGATACGAGGGCAGTTCCAAAACTAGCCGACCTGACACATAGATGTTGCCAGTAGTTTGAAAAGAAGAATAGATCTTTGTGAAAAATGGCAACCTTATAAAATATATGTTTTAAGTTTCAAGGCGCCACATTATTTAGTTATTTCATTGGAGCCATCAAAAGCAAATGATTTCAGTAAATTTGTAAACATGAAAAAAATCGATCACCGTTATGTAATTCAATATTTCCATTTGAAAGGTTTCAGTCCAACCAATATTAAAGCCGAGTTATATTCTACTCTCGGGGAAGTCTGCTCCTTCGTTTACAACTGTAAAATATTGGGTAACAGAGTTTAAATGAGGCCATACGAGCTGCCTAGACGAACAACGTCGTGGTCGACCAATTGAGGAGTCCACGCCAGACACGGTTAGGAAAACCCACAAAATTGCATTGGATAATCGTCGGCTGAAGTTGCGTGAGCTAGCTGAAATGATAAGCATTTCAAAAAGTGCTATACAGGGTATATTGATTGTTGATTATTAGAAGAAGAGAAAGCTGGGCGCAAGATGGGTGCCGCGTTTGCTTTCAATAGAGCAAAAACAGCGTCGTGAAGATGTTTCAGTAGAGTGTTTGGCGACGGTCGAAGCAGTAAACTGGAATGGGAGAATCGTGTTCAAAGAAGGCGAAGACGGTTCCATCTGCAAGCAAGGTCATGGCGTCTGTTTTTTCGAAATGCGCATTGGATTATTTTTATTGATTATCTTCAGAAAGGAAAAACCATTAACGGCGAATATTATGCTAATTTACTGCATCATTTAGATAATGAAACTAGGGGAAAAAGGCCGCATTCGGCGAAAAGGAAAGTGCTATTTCGTCAAGATAATGCTCCAGTTCACACATCCACTATTGCAATGGCCAAAATCAATGAATTAAATTTCGAATTGCTTCATCTCGCACCTTATTCGCCAGATTTCGCTCCCTTAGACCATTTTCTATTTCCAAACTGGGTAATATGGCTTGGTAGTAAAAAATTTGCCAACAATGAAGAGGTGGCGTTTGATACCTATTTTAAGGAGTTTGACAGTTCTTACTATAAACAGGGTATAGCAGCTATTGAATATCGCTGGAAAAAGTGTATCAAGCTAAAAGGAGATTATATTCAAAATTAAAGAAAATTTTTCCCAACTTTTTTCTGTGTTCTATGTTAGGTTGGCTAGTTTTGGGACCGCCCTCGTATGCCATAGTACTTTATGATTAAAAAATGCATTCTCTTGCATCCTATGCATTAGATATGGTAGAGCTTCACACATTCTATTTTTTTGATTCACTTACAGTTTAACGGTGATTCAAACGTCACAGTTTGAGAAGGATTTATTAGACTTGTCGATTACTCGACTACTTGAAGTGTTCGTCAGACATATCGATTTGATCGTCGCCACGGTGAACCATGGTTTATATGATTAATACCCATTTCGAACGTTAGTTTGAGAAGCTCTTACTAGATTAGTCAGTAAATCAAATACACCAAGTTTTGATGGAAGCGTTGAAACTGCAGTCTAAGATTAAGCGCACAGTAGCGGCTTATATTAATCACCATACCATGGTTACAAATAAAAAGGATTATGTTATACAAATTTGTTAAAAACAAATGTCTGGACTTTTCCAGTTCTTTTGTGTAAAAAACACCAAAAATAGATATACTTTGCTGTGTCCAAAAAAAAAAAGACTAGTTTCCAATTTAAATTACGGGGATATATCTACTTTTATAAATATTTGTTTTCTCTAAGTTAAAGTACTGTGATAGACTTTTGTGCACTTATGGAAAATTTGGTCAACATAGCATCATCTGCCTTAACGTGGTAGTAATCGGTAATAGAATCCGACAGAAAGCAACTGGGTTGCCCCTGGATAAATCAAGAGAAACTATATTCCGTATCCTATATTATTGCTACAACACAACGGCTCCAATCCGGATGTTCCTGACAAGTTGTGGCATTATATTGCGCATTCGTCATCCAGTCCGTAGATGCCGAGATTCAAGAAAAAACATTTTTTTAAGAAATTCGACAATAATGTTTCTTCAGCATTTCAATAGATGAATATTTTTAGAGAAGCATTTGTCAAAACCTTCGAAATATGTTTCATATTCCACCATGATCTCATCATCATAGTGGGGACCCATTTGGATTGCTTTTAAGCTGTCAAGTGTCCATTTGGAAAACATTTTCCTCATTTCCTAATTTGCAGACAAAATAATGTATAAACTGTTTTTTGTAGTGTAAAGAATGTTTGCTACCTCTTGCAACTGGACTTTTTGGTTATGGAAAATAATTTTCAGTTTTTTTTCAATGATTTCCCGTCTAACCACTTCTTTTCACAGTTCCCTATGACTGGAATTTTCGATGACAATACGACCTCGTCTAAAATCAGTGAACTATAAATAAATGTTTACTTGCGATGGAGAAGTAACTGTAATGATTTTTAAGTTGTTTGCTGAATTTGAAGTCTATTTTCTCCATCAAAGGCGATTATATAAGTAAGTATAGGGTGTGTTCAAAAAATAAGGTGAATTTAAAAATTTTCATGGGTTACGTACATTCGGCTTTCGATTATTGTTTTTTAATGTTGGTATAATCGTCTCGAATATATGTTGACAGGTTTATCCGTATAGAATATTCAGTTTGTTTGTGAGAAGCATAAATAAGACAAGTGTTCGGCAATTTTCTGCTATCGAAAAAAATGGATCAAAGAAGTTACATCAAATTTTGTGAAAAAAAACGGAATTAAGTGCTCAAAAACACTTGAAATGTTGACAGTGGCATAGGGTGAGAGTACTCTGAGTCAAAAAAATGTTTGCAAGTGGTACAAGCTTTTTACAGAAGGTCGAGAGGATGTGAATAACGACGCTCGTTCTGGACGCTCCAGCACATCAACAACCGATGAAAATGTTGAGAAAGTGAAGAAAATTGTTATGGAGAATCATCAAATCACATTTAGAGATGCTGCAGAGGATTTGGTCATATCGGTTGGCTCATGTCATGGAATCTTTTTGGAAATTTTGGACATGAAGCGTGTGGCAGTGAAGTTCGTTCGAAAATTGCTGAATTTTGATCAAAAACATCGTCGCATGAGCATCGCTCAGGAATTGTTAAATGACGCCAACGATAAAAAGGGTCACAACTGGTGACGAATCATGGGTATATGGTTATGACATCGAAACCAATGCCCAATCGTCCCAAGAATTCATGGCTTTGCATCATGATAATGCACCTGCTCACTCATATTTGCTTGTGAGAGATTATTTGGCAAAAACCAACACCATTATTATGCTTCAGCCACAGTATTCACCAGATTTGGCTCCCTGCGACTTTTTCCTGTACCCAAGATTGTTCTTCTGTTCTTTTTTGATCCATTTTTAGTCGATAGCAGAAAATCGCCGAACATTTGTCTTATGTATGCCTCTCACAAATAAACTAAACCTGCTATATGGATAAAACCGTCTTTGAGACGAGTGTACCAACATAAACAAAAATAATAATGGAAAGTTGGATGTGCGTAGCCCGCGAAATTTGAAAATTTCCCCTTATTATTTAAACATACCTCTATATCAAACATCAAAAGTAACACCATTTGAAATACTATAATATAATTCAAATATAAACGCTCGAATTGACACAAATTTGAATTTTTCTACATTTTAAAATGAATATCATGAAGAAAAAGGTAAACGAGCTGATGACAGAAAATTTCTCCCAAGTGACTGGTGCATAAATATAATAAATATACTGTTTTAACAATTCCTTTAGGATTCATCACTAACTCCACTAGTTAACTTTGCCATATCTCGAACTTTTTTCCCCAAAAAGGCCATCTGATTTATGGATTTATGGTTTTACAGTTTCTCCTATTTTTTTTTTTTTGAAAAACGAAGATTTTTATTTACAAATCACTGGCTTATGACGCAGTACCATTCTAATTTCATGACTTCTCATCTCTGTTTCGTCATTTCCGACTCAATGCAATTCAATTATGATTACATTCAGTTGCATAATGCTGTAGTTGATGAGCTTTTTTTCATCCATCTATCCTCTTTTGCTGATCATCAATCGATGCAAATTCGATGTCCAATATGGTTAATAATGTTGCATTATTCCTGCAAAACGTGCAAATAAACGTGATCCAATTTGCCGGGAAGCGGCCGCGGCAAGAAAGGTACAAATTGAATTTTATGCCGCTGATTTGTAACAATTGCGCGATCTTCGTTGTCTTTGCTTTAATGACATTTATGCTCTTACTCTATCTATCCATCCAATCATTGATTTGTCTGGCTCCTGGTTTGTTGGACCACCAGTGTTTAATTGAAATTCGTTATGGCCCAGAGGGGTGTGCCACAATGGCCTACACGTTTAAAGGGCACATTTCCTTAAACAACAAAAAAAAATTGATTTTAGTTTTCTTTCCCCCCTCCTGGGTTTCTTTTAGTTATTAGCAATTCTTTTTTTTTACAACATTAGCATTGAACAGATGTTAAGAGCAAAATTGCTGGAAAAAAAACTGGAAAGGAATGAATTGTATAAGAAATGATCTGTTATAAATTCTAGCCATAGTTTATTTTCATTCGAAACATGTCTGTTCATACGTATAAGTTTGTAAGTATCGTAAATTTAAATCTAACAATTTGTTTTGATTTTGATAACTAATTTTAGAGAAATGATAATTATTTAAAATGATTTCATGTTGATTTTACAAAAGAAAAAAAAATGGAATTCCCTTATCTGTATCAGCATCCATAACTCTCAAAATTAGATCAACCTTTTTCGAGTGGAACTGTGTTCTCCTCATGCATTAGCCATAAAAATTCTTAATTTATTCAGATTGTGAGTTTCGTGCTATTATCAATTTTACGCTTTCATTTACACCAGTCTCAGTTTAGCTGCTCATTAGAAGTGGCAGCGTGTCATATGAATTTTGTTAACACTCTAAACTCTCTCGTGTTATCAAATGGCCAACATTTAAATCACTAATTTTATGAGCGTTTGTTATGATGTCATGTAGGAGGCGTTTCTTTCGATCTTTTACATGTAAAATGTAAACTTTTTTTAATAGTCTAAACGGTCTGTCATTCGATATCCAAAAAAGGAAATGTAGTTTTGTGTTTTAATTCTAGATATCATTAGATTTAACTATGAAACAAAATGTATTCACGAAAGGTCTTCATGATTTTAAGCCCAGAGAGTATAATACGGGTTTATATATTTCAACATTTCTTCATCAAGTTGCTCGTTTCTATCAGGAATTTTAATTGGAGATTGCCAATTTATTAAAGCGAATAACCTTTAAATTTGCAACATTTTTCTTTTCAAATTTAATTGAAAATTTTAAATTTTCTAAAACTGATAAATTTTAAATTTGGAACACCTTTACTAAAACAGATAAAGAAGACCATTTTGTTATAGAGATGACTTTAATTTCAACCTTTTTAAGGAGGATTATTTGTGGCTTCCATAGACTGAATAGAAAAATTTCAATTAGAGCTCTCTGACTCTTCACTTGGAAGTATCCAAAACCCAATGCAGAATTTCCCAACCAGTGCTCGACTTTCGGTCATCATCACTGCTAAGTAATGATAGAATTTCCCAACCACCACATGACTTTCGACCATCATTACTGCTTAGTAATGACAGAATTTCCCAACCAGCCCACGACTTTCGGTCATCATTACTGCTTGGTAATGACATTGGGCATCCTGACAGTGACATGGTAAGTCAAGTGAAACCGAGAATAGTTCACTTGACATAAATCGTATGTCAACAATGGTCAGTCTTAGAAAAGTAGATAGTATTTACTATTGAAACTGAATCCTTATCCCAGCCGGATCTCATGATTTCTCATTTTAACTTATTATGAAAACACAGACGGAATTTTCAAGAGCCAAAAAAGCTGTAGGCACCATTATTTAGAGATATGCATATGGAATGTTCGGGCGGTTTACGGAGAAGGAGCCTCTATCCGAACGGCGGAAACCTTTGATATGGATCTGATATTGCCGCAATCCAGGAGAAGCGACGAACAGGAATGCAAAACAAAATTGAAGGCGGCATTGGAAGAAAAACGTCCAGCGCTCATCAATCGAAGGGACGTCATCTTCCATTATAACAACGCTCGCTCTGCGGACCTGTGAGAAAATGTCAGAGCTTAGGTGGGAAGTTTTACCTCACCCACCATATTCCTCAGACCTCGCCCCATCCGACTATCACTTATTTCGCAGCTTGGGCAACCACTTGATGGATTTAAATTTCCATAACGATGAGGAAGTGAAACATCGAATTGAATGTTTTTTTCCAGAAAAACCACGCGAGTTTTATTAGAGAGGAATTAAAAAGTTCTCAGAGAGGTGAGAAGAAGTTATTAAAAAAGGGGAAGATTATATAATAGATTAAAATAATTGTTTTCTTGTACATAAATTTATAAATAAATTTCTTTTGAAAACCAAATGAAAACCAAAAAAGTTTCCAAACAACCCGATATATAGTTTTTAATTAATGGGTGTCTGTTGCAATTATTGATAGAACCGAATGCTCTTCACTCCAAAATTTTTGTATCGGCAAGTATTTTCCTATTGGCTTAAATTCATCCATTTGTAGGTATTTTTAGTCCATGTGTGGGAAACTTTTTTCCTACTCGTCCGATAAGACATTTGTGGTACTTCCAGCAGACATGAGGAAGGAGGGACGGACATGAATAGATAGGCATAGAGTTTTACGACGATTTTAGATTAATATAAATGTAAATATTTTTAGATGTTGTAAAATGACATACAAATGTTACGAAGTGAAATAATGAATACATCCTCATCATATGGTAATTGATATAACGAGATAGTAGCTTCCAGCCAATATTTTTCCTTCCAATCTGTTGCGTAGTTTAATTTTTACAACATGTAGATCGCAAAAGGAATGATATTTTCTGTACATATTTATATGTATTCCTTTTCATTATTTTCTTCAGTATTTTCATGATAACATTTATTTAAAATGTGCGGCTTATCAGGCCACTGCATCCGATCATAGTGTTGGGACTGCCAACGACCACTAGGCTGGTGAGTTAAGTTTCAGTAACGGAAGCTACCTACTGGCCTCAGACCCATCGGAGTTTCAGTAACAGAAATTACCTACTGGCCTAAGACCCATCGGAGTTTCAGTAACGGAAGTTACCATGCCATTTAGGTTTCTCAACTAGTTGCCTTCTCACTTTAGCTATAATCAATAGGATGGTGTGATGGCATTGTCCGAAGGTCGAAAGTCGTAAGCTGCATGGGAAATTCTGCAGAGAGATCTGGTTACTCCCAAGTGAATAACAATCAGAGGGCCTAAATTAGAAATTTCTCCATTCCTAAGAAGAAGAAGATATGTATTCCTTTTACCCCTATTAGAAGCATAGAGTCGCAACAAAATTCCTAAGTCTTAATATATCTAATGGCATGCTTTTAATTTCACCAAGCTTCGAAAGCTTGGTGTGACGAATTGGAAGAAAAGCGCAGAAGATCGAAGCGCCTGGAATTATTTTCTATGGGCGGCGTATAATAGATAAGGCTATCTATTCCAGTCGCCACATAAGAAGAAGAAGAATGCTTTTAATTTCACTCCTACCCTTTCCGCTTTTTCCAATATCCTTTTCGAGTTGCTTTCTCAATTCCCCTATGGATTCCAATCAATAGCTCACGTTGCGATATTGTTAGGAGCTTTCTTTAGAGTGTGACCTATCCAGTTCCACTTCCGTTTCATAATATTCAAATGAATTGGTTTTTGGCCACAGTTTAGCGTTGGAGATTGTATTTGGCCAATAAATTTTTAGCAAACGTCTAAGACAACGGTTGCCAAAAGTTTGCAAGCGTTGCAGAAGTTGCAGGGCGTGTTTCATATTTAACACCTAATTAGAAGTACTGCAATGACGTTGGAATTAAAAACTCGTATTTTTGTTCGACGTGAGATTGAAGAGCACTTCCATATGGTCTCAAGTTGACCAAAAGCTTGCTGTGATTTTTTTATTCGGTTTTCATTATTTAATATTTTCTGTATGCTTGCAAAATATTGCGTTCGCTCCTTCCCCTATTAATTGATTAGAGCCAAAAAATATATATTTTTGAAAAGATTTTATTTGTACTTATATTTCTTTTTATAAAATGATGTCACAACACCATCAGCTCCCCTTCCGATGTCAAATCACTTAGTTAGCTTAATAACTGGTTACAAATAATTATGCCGGCAATTGTTAGAATTTCCGCACAAAACTTACATGCAACCATTGACAACAGAGTCAAGATAATAATACCGCTAAATGTTTGCAGAATTCAACAACTTTATAAAGAAACTTTAGACTCATGCATAAATATCCATATGTACATATATGTACAAGAAAACATACTTGTACATACATATGTGCATAGTTTTTACATATGCGCAGCGTCAAACAAAACGCTTCATAATCTAGAGTCCGTCATGGATCGTTGCAAAGGCAAGACATTCTCGTGTTTTTGTACTAAAAACTGGAGAAAAAAAGTACGATACAACAACGAAAATAGAATATTTTACAGAAGAGTTTATGTTTTTGTTTTTCCATTAAGCAATAAAACAATGGAATCTCTTTAACCCATTTACACAGAGGAAAATAAAATTTTATTGAAAATATTAAAGAATGTAAGACACAATGGTGGTATTTCATTTCATTTCATTTGTTTAGGTCACATAAATCCTTACAGACTAAGAATCGACATGACATATTTCAAGAAAGTCATGTAAATATGCAAATTATTTTATTTTGAATATCTAAAAGGAAACAGTTTATAGTTATTTCTAGACATACAAAACTCTAGGTGTTGAATTGGTTATTCATCTCTTGCAACCTCTTTTAGGATTCAAAGTGATTCAAAGCACTATGCTGGGCATAATTTGAGGACTATACCGGATATTATATTATCGACTACAAATAACAAGGTATGATGAATACGGCCATATTTCAATAGCTGTAAGCCTATGTAACCAGCATCTGGAAACACAAGGAGGCACAAAATCACCAAAGTTAATTGAGGAGAGAGCAAATTTCAGGAAGACCCGTTGAATTCTTTCTATGCGTGATATATTGACTTGGCAAAGGAGACTCCAAACAATAGAAGCATATTACAACTTTGATCTTTGTTGATACCACATGTTAATCAAGCCCAAAGCATGCAGTTGTGGTGTTAAAAAGTTTCAATCATATCATGATATCGCTCTCCATTGACAGTTACCGTTACCGTTTCAAAGAAGTAAGGTTGATAAAATGTTTTAACGATTAAAACACGTTGGTTTATCGAACATTTTTCCATAATAAATTTGCCACTTCTCTACTTCACGACTGCCAAATATGAACTGTCAAAACTAATGTTTACCAAAATGGCGGCAAAACAAAGTAATATATCTTCCCGACGGACACCCTGTATATAATGATATCTAAGTGATCTTGGCGGAGCATAAAAGGCTATAAGCGACAATGATTCAGAACAACCAGTTATACCGGCCATTACATTGAATACAAATAACAAAATATGCTAAATACGGCCATTTTTCAGTGGCTGTAAAAGTAGTAATCAGCATCTGGAAATACAAGGAAGCACAAAATCACCAAAGTTACTTGAGGAGAGAGCGAATTTCAGAAAGACCCGTTGAATTCTTTCTATGCGTGATATACCTACATTGACTTGGCAAAGGGGACTTCAAACAATAGAGGCATATTCCAACTTTGATCTTACATAGGAAGTATACACTATTTTTAAGGAATGTGGATCAGTGAAATCGGAACAATTTCTTCTAATATACGAGTAAGCTAGTATAGAATAAGCTTAAGGGATAATACAATTTATATGCGAGGTAAAATTCAGTGCCGCATCAAAAACAACACCTAACTCCATTTTATTTTCAGCAGTGAGGAGCCTGCAATCACAAATTTTGAAATCCAGTTTAATTGAATTATGAGACCTTGAAAATGAAATATGGGCACATTTTCATAGATTCAATGAAAGTTTGTTTAGAAAACCTCCAGCCAGAAGATTATCTAAATCATTTTGAAGGTCTAGGGCGTCAGAAATTTGTTACAGAAAATATAATTGGATTTTCTATACAATAAAAAATAAATAAATAAAATATATTGATTAAAAAAACGTATTTGAATTTCTTATTGTAGTGCAATTGATGCACCATCCTGTATATAGCCTTTGTTAAAGATGATACTTGTCGTGTTAACTGCGGCTTTACACATAACCAATTCCAAAAGTACAGTCGTATTAACTGCAACTTTTCTTAGCATCAATTCCAAAAGTTTGTTGAAGAGACAGCATTATAGACTGCCCTCTTGTTTAAAGCATTATTTGGCATGCAATTGATCGCTATGATTTTTGTCTATCTTTGTAACGAAAACATATTATTGATTAGTGTCAACCTACAGGGATGTATAAGTTTCGGAATATTAAACTAGATCATGGGTTCAAACAATTTTTGACGTATCTGATTGTCAGATTTGTTTGTCGACAAAATGGTGATATGTGCCGATCAGTTTTTCCTGGGTCTTCTCCAGGATTTGCAGTAGTGTGAATGTCTGATCAGTTGTCGATTTATCAGATCTTAAGCATTGATAAAATCCAATTAGGTTAGGTAGAGTTGGGTTCTAAAAGGACTTGAAAAATAGTTGGTACCCAAACCAGTTTCGTAAATTTTTCCATAATAAGCCACTCGTTTCAAATAGAACTAAACCGAGCGACTGATTAAGCCACCGCATACGATCCTAAAGTTGACGATCACGAGTCTCCAATAAGACGCAACGCAAATTGTCAATTAAATAATTATTTTTTACGAATTTTTGAGTCGATTTATAACTATAGATGAGACATGGGTCTACCACTTCACACATAGGACAAAGGAGCAGTCAAAGCAGTGGACTGGAATGAGAGAATCGTGTCCAAAAAAGGCGAAGACGGTTCCATATTCAGGCAAGGTCATGGCGTCTGTTTTTTGGAATGCGCATTTCATTATTGTTATTGATTATTTTCAAAAAAGAAACGTAATTAGCGAATATTGTCTAAAATGGTGGTGGTATCAGTTTTTCTTGGGCCTTCTCCAGGATTTGCGGTAGTGTGGATGTCTGATCAGTTGTCGATTTATCAGATCTTAAGCATTGGTAAGATCCAATTAGGATAGGTAGAGTTGGGCTCTAAGAGGACTGGAAAAATAATTGGTACACAAACCAGTTTCGTAAATTTTTCCATAATAAGCCACTCGTTTTAAATAAAACTAAACCGAGCGACTGATTAAGCCACCGCATACGATCCTAAAGTTGACGATCACGATTCTCCGGGTAAAGTTTCAGTAACAGATGTTGCCTACTTACTTAAGACGCAACGTCAAAATTGTCAATTAAATAATTATTTTTTACGAATTTTTGAGCCGATTTATAACTATAGATGAGACATGGGTCTACCACTTCACACCTAGGACAAAGGAGCAGTCAAAACAGTGGACTGGAATGAGAGAATCGAGTCCAAAAAAGGCGAAGACCGTTCCATCTGCAGGCAAGGTCATGGCGTCTGTTTTTTGGGATGCGCATTTCATTATTTTTATTGATTATTTTCAAAAAAGAAAGGTAATTAGCGAATATTGTCTAAAATGGTGGTGGTATCAGTTTTTCTTGGGCCTTCTCTAGGATCTGCGGTAGTGTGAATGTCTGATCAATTGTCGATTTAGCAAGTCTTAAGCACTATCAAGATCTAATTAGGATAGCTAAAATTGACTTCTAAGAGAACTGGAAAAATATTTGTATCTAAATGGTTGGTCCACTCATCAGTTTCTTTAACTTTTGCATAATAAGTTTTATTTAAAACGAGCGGCTTATTAAGCCACTGCATCCTGTCCTAATGCCGACTATCACTAGGATGTTACCTACTTACTTAGGACGCATCGCAAATTCTCAATTAAATAGTCTCCTTTTTTAAAGAATTGTGTATGAAATGAATGTAAAACTATAAATTTACAAATTTTTTATTGTTAAGTGTCATCAACAAATATTTCTCTCAGTGTTCTAATGTTATCCCCAAAAATTCTCATATCACTACCGGGTACTATAATTAGTATCAACGATTTTCCAAGTAATTACCCACCTAAAGTAGAAATCTTCTCTACCACAAATTCTCTCTCTCTTTGCTAATTATAATATTTGCCACTTTTTTGTGTGGAAACTTAGGCTGCAAGCAACTGCAGCAGCAGCAACAGCAACTGTAATGAATGCCAAAGTTGAAAAAGGTGGAGGTGGTGCACAGATCAGAATTAGCCTTCTCCTGGCCATAAAATAGAAGAAAATTTCCACATGATCTTTACGTTGACCCCCATTTGAAATTGTAAATGCTGTGGACACGAGATATATCATGGGAAAGAGGGGCGGAATGGGTGAAGGGGGCTGGGAAAAGGTTTCCATGTTTATCTATCGATGAAAAAGTACTCCATAATTTGGCAGTGATCGTGTGTTCGACATGTGAGTGTACGAATACAACAAGCAATATCGTAGCGCATGTAAGGAGTACGACCGATGAGTGAGTCCAAGTACATCATCAAATGCTCAAACCCCCAGGGGTATTTCAACAAACCAAATAGTTTGTGGCGTTTTGTGAAAAGGTTTTCACGCGACTCTTGTTAAAATTGTTACAGCTGATGTTGTTGTACCAGAGATGTAGTTGCCATATATTTGTTGTTGTTGTTGTTATTGTGCGCAACATGCAAATGTGTAAATGATTGGCGCTCGCTGACCGCAACTGAACAAAACTTTTGGAGATATTCGAAACGTACAAAACTAAGCATGTAACAAATGGCCATCGCAGCTACAGTGGTTACAATAATGCACTGTGGTTATCAGAGGCTTTGTTATGATTACAATATATTGAGCCTTGTCCATGTGTCTGTCTGCAGACTGGCTGTGTGAATGTAAATTTTTTTTTATATTTTCTGTTAAACGATTTATTAATTGTGGTAATTTTTTCCATACTTTTTTGGTAAAACATTGTAGTCGCCATAAACGAGGGCGGTCCCAAAACTAAATGGCACCAGCAGTTTGAAAAAAATTATTTTGGTGAAAAGCGGCAACCTTATAAAACATATGTTTTGAGATTCAATGAGCCACATTATTTAGTATTTTTATTTGAGCCATCAAAAGTAAACGATCTCAGTGAATTTCTAAACGTAAAAAGAATCGGTCACCGTTATGCAGTTTAATATTTCCATTTGAAAGGTCTCAGTTCAACCAATATTAAAGCCCAGCTAAATTCTACTCTGGGGGAGTCTGCTCCTCCGTTTACGACTGTAAAATATTGGATAACAGAGTTTAAACCAGACCTTACGAGCTGCCTAGACGAACACCGTAGTGGTTGACCAATTGAGGTGTCTACGCTAGACACGGTTAAGAAAAATCTACAAAATGTTATTGGATGATCGCCGGCTAAAGGTGTGTGAGCTAGCTGAAATGATAGGCATTTCAAAAAGTGATATACATGGTATATTGGCTGATGATTTGAAGAAGATAAAGCTGTGCGCAAGATGGGTGCCGCGCTTGCTTTAAATAGAGCAAAAACAACGTCGTGAAGATATTTCAGTAGAATGCCCGGCGACGTTCCACCGCAATAAAGCCGAATATTTGTGTCGACAAATGTTGATTTTCAAATGCCTCCGCCTTTTCATAATTTTACAATTATACGAGTATTTTTCACTGGCGTTTATATTAATTAATAATTAATTATAATTAATTATGTACCAGGTATGGGCCAATTTTTCCAAAAGATCTGAAATATGCGATTATGCTGCTCGTTCTTCCTTAATTAAAGAAAAATGCTATTTCAGAGCTGTGTGAAACCTGAAAGTCTATAGATATTGTAATCTGAAAAATTCTTGATCTTGATCATCATATTTAATTTACTGATCGGATATTATTAAATTTCGCGGTTATTTTTTTTTTTTTTTTTTCAACACAAAGTCATTTTTAGGCTTTCGTATTAATTTTCAAAAGCCGATTAAACGATGCAAAAAAACATTTAAAACTGTTATTCGAAAATGGTGATTTTTAAAAAACCGGCATATGGTTGTGCCGGTTCGGTTTTGAACACTCATAGCGGCCTGTATTATTCCGCTAACTCAAATATACTGAAGTCAGTAAGTTAAGAAGACGTCTCAGATTCTGTTGAAATTTGTATTACGTGATACTCGCGAAATACATCAGGATCAACTCATCTTTTCTTGGATCATTTTAGGTCGCTGTTGAGAAATATTGGCTCTCAATTAAATCGCAAATTGATTTCTCGCTAATTTATTCACACCTTACATTGAAAGCTCCAAATAATGTATGAAAACTTATGTAGGCCATGAGATCAATAGCCGTATTCGAGCTATTCAGAATTTGGTTAACAAATCCTCGATTACAAATTGTCGTAAGTATTTTTCTGACGAGATCATCACATATTCCCTTCCCCCGGTTCAGCCTGATAACTTTTTTTTCCACAATATTCCTGCTCCAAACCACTGTGCCGTTGGAAAATCCCATTCATTCACATTGAGCCACAGCATGAAAAACTTTTCATTTCATTTGGATACCGTTTGGGCCATTTTCGACGTCTGTCCATTGTGGTGCTGGTGGTATGAGATGGTCGTCCAAACATCTTTTCGATGTTCATTATAAATTGGTATGAGCCAAAGATTTAAATATTTTAACCAGTTTCACTTTTCACATGACTCTCCACTCGACTCCACGCTCACACACAGGCGCGCAAGATGCATACGATCCACAGTGGTGATGTTGGTGGCGGCAATGGCGTTGGTAATGGTGGCTCGAGTATCCATCGAATTTATCATCATCATTGTTGCTTTAAAGACTTCCAAAAATAACCCAAAATCCAATGGATGGAAGGATGATGATGACGATGACGGCGACGACGACGGCGTTGAGGCGAAAATGAAAACTTCGTTAACGTTTTGCGTCCGCAGGGACTTTATTGGAAAATGTCAAGTCTGAAATATGAGATCTCGTGTACAGCTCTTAGAAGTCCCTCCCTCTCCCGCATCGGTAAAAAGAAAAGCAATTTATCTGTTAATGAGCTGTGATCAAATATGACCACAACAACAACAACAGCAGAAACAATGGAACTGATAAATGGAATAAACGACTGCACAAAAAATTGTGATCACGGTCTGGGATCCATTGAGAATCAGCCAGACTGGAATAGTGACTAAAAGTTTTATTGTCATTTTGTAAGAAATATTTATATAAATAGAAAGTGCAAGAGGAATCTGAGTGTGATGTTCCTAAAAGAATAATAGCCAGAGCATTTTTCTTTTTATTTTTTTTGTTCTTTTTTGTATAAAAGAGACATTTATCAATTTTATTCATTTTTGAAAAGTAGATAAAGTAACGGTTAGTATCTATTTAATTGGGCAACCACGGCCAGGTTAGGTCTTTGGTCACTAACAGAATTCCAATCGTAGTAATGCTTCTTCTTGAGTTGGTAGCATTGATATATGGAAATCTTTTGATTGTCTGCCCTTTTCAAGAGAAACTTGATCAGTTTCCATCACCTCTTAAAAGTGAAGGAAAGGGTGCAGAAGAAACAAAAAGCTTTCAAAAACTGCAACGCATTTACATTTGAAATTGTTGATTTTAATAAAAATGTTCTTACGATTTGTGACAAATTTCACAAAAACCTACTACATTAACACTGAGGAATAAAATTAAATTAGCCAGGTCATATATTTGATTAATATGCCATTAATTTGCATGTCATTTTTCCAGTAGGAATTTTATGATACATCAAGTTATTAAACTAGCAAATAACTATGGTATTTTTGTTCACTATTGTCTGGCATTTCATTATGGAAGGATTCAACCAAACAGAAGCCCGTGATATCCATTTGGCTTCAATAGCCTGGTATCTTGACATTGTTGCGTGAACAGTTCAATGAATAGTTAATTTCTCCCTTCGGACTAGTGAGTTAGTTGACCGCCAAGATCATGTAATATTACACCTCCGGACCTAGAAGTCCAGAATGGAGAGAATTATAATAGATATATAAATAAATAAAAATATATGTATACAGGGTTGCCCATATTCGACGGACCCATCTGGCAACGCCATAACTTTTGACAGAGATGTCAGATCGCTTAATGACATACCGCGTTTGAAGCGTCAGTCCAAGCAGATTTTTACCATGGAACAATACACGCCACGCGAGCGCTCTGAAATAGTTGAAATTTACATTCAACAAAAGAAGTCAATTGTGAAAACTCAACGTGCTTTTAAAATATTAAAAAATGTGAGAAGTGCGCCTTCTAAGAACACCATTAAGCGTTTATACGAAAAATTTTCGACTGGTGAGGCTTTTTCTAATCCGAAGAGGCCAAATAAAAGTCAACCAAGGCGATCGGCCGAGAATATCGCGGCCGTACGAGCCAGTGTTGAGAGGTCCCCAAGAACATCCCAAAAACGCCGTTCTCAGCAGTTGGGCATGGCTCGGTCCACTTTACAACGGATTATTCGCGTTGATTTGCATTTGTTCCCGTACAAAATTCAATTGACGCAAAGATTGTTGCCTGCGGACAAGCCTCGTCGATTGGAATGGGCCCAACGAGTCATCGAAATGGCCGATGATGACGAGCAATTTTGGAACAAAATTATCATGTCCGATGAAGCCCATTTCACATTGAATGGGACCGTAAATAAGCAAAATTGCCGTATTTACGCCACTGAAAATCTTCAGGAGATTCAAGAATTGCCTCTTCATGACGAAAAAGTCACAGTTTGGTGCGGCGTTACTGCGAAAACGGTCATTGGGCCGTTTTTCTTCCAAAACGAAAATGGCCATGCTGTTACCATCAACCAGGAGCGTTATCGCGACATGATGACCAATTTTGTGATGCCAATTATTCGTCGAAAGCGTATGAGGCAGTTCTGGTTTCAACAAGACGGCGCTCCACCGCACACAAGTCGCATAACAATCGATTTTCTGAAGAATTTGTTTCCGGGCCGTTTGATGTCGAAAAGTGGTGATTTGGACTGGCCACCGCGTTCGCCCGATTTGACGCCCGCTGACTTCTTCTTGTGGGGACATTTGAAGTCAAAGGTTTACGTTAACAAGCCAAGGACCGTAGAAGAGCTCAAGGACAACATTCGTGAAGAAATAGCCGCTATTCCGGCCGAAATGTTGGCGAAAACGATGGAAAATGCTGCAAAAAGGGCACAATACGCCATCAACGCCAGAGGCGGCCATTTGAGAGATATCATATTCAAAAATTGATGTAAACAAATCTACTTGGAACAAATTAAATGAATAAGATTGCCAACCGCCAAATTTTTATTTTTTTCTTTGATTTTTTTTCTAAAACATGGGTCCGTCGAATATGGGCAACCTTGTATACATATATATAATTATACATATATATATATTTTATGTATAATTATATATATATTTTATTTTATATTTTATATATATATATGTATATATATAAAGAATGGTTCATTTGTATAGCAATAAAGGTTAACAAATAACTGGTTATACATTTTTCAGTTTCAAAACTGAAGTTAAATAAACCGCACATAAAGCTATGATTTCGATGAAACTTTTATTTCATTATAATGATTCGAACTTGCCACTATGTACGAAATACAATGTAATTTAAATAACCGCCTCTGGATTGGTTGCAACAGTGGATCCTTTTGAGGTAGTTTTCGGCCAGTTTTTCGCACATTTCGGTTAATATCTCGGCGATAACTTGGCGAAAGTTGGCTTTCAAATGCTTCAACGTTTGGATATTATCCGCGTAAACACAGTCTTTGACGTAGCCCCCCTAAAAAAAGTCTAACGGCGTCAAATCGCATGATATTGGTGGCCCATTCACGTCGCCAAAACATGAAATTACACTTTCTGAAAACTTCTCATGCAATAAAACCAAAATCGGTTGTGTGGTGTGGGTCGTGGTACCGTCTTGTTGAAACCACGTATCTTCCAGTTCCTAATTTTCAATTGCAGGCCAAAAAAATTCGATTAATATACGGCGCTCTGAATTGATGGTAACGGTTCCTCCACCTTCATTTTCGAAAAAATACGGCCCAATGACACCTCCAAATGATAACGCACACCAAAGATTCACTTTTTCTGGTTGCAAAGGCTTTTCCACAATGGCTATTTCTAAGATCTCCGAGCCCCATATGCGACAATTTTGGTTGTTGACATAATCACCGAGCAAGAAATGAGCTTGATCACTGAAGAAAATTTTGTTCGAAAAATCAGCATTGAAAGCCTGTTGCTGAAAGCTAATCAGCATACCTACGGGATTGTGAATGGTGAGCCAGCTTTAATTGCAGCCTGATTTGGACTCTTTATGGATGCAGGTGCAAATCCAAATACAAAACACTAATCCTAAAACAGAAGCGATATTTTTAGCAATGCGTACATTGCGATGATGGACAGGCCTGGCCTAATCTGTAATCTGTTTTAGTCTCTTTAAATTAGTTTATAATCTTGCCCATTCCTTGCACAGTAGGTCAACTACGACGACCATAATCACCCCGTAGTGCACGAAAACTACCCGCATTTAAATCACCACCTTTTTTTGTAAGTTTTAACTATTTTAACGCGTTTTTCGATTGCTAAAAGATCCATATTTGTAAATGGTAAATATTAAACATATAATATTCATTAAATATATAACATTTCAGATGACAGGTATTTAGCAGTTGACAGCCTTGCCAGACCGGCAGTTTGAAACCACCAGATGTATAACCCGCTAAAATCGAAAACTACCTATAAATGAATAGCCCGACAGGAAGCACAGCTTTTGCGTTCCAGAATCAGAAGTTAAGAAAAATATTATTATAAAGTTTTTCGCATATCTGAAATATATCGCATATCGCAAACAAAATTTTAAAGAAATTGGATGTGGGGAATGAAAATGGAAGTGACACTTGATTTTTCAAACCCATTGGAAAATTCAAAAATGATTTATTTCAGTCCAATGTAATAAAATAGCTTTATCAAAACTGATATTGTGAAGCAATCCCCTGGTAGGTCGTAACAAATGTACAAGGAATAAGAATAAAAATGAGTGACATTTGCAAATTACTTGGAATCAGACTTAATTTTTTTCTATCAAAGCAATGACAAGCATTGGAATTTCAAACTTTTCTGTGACCTTGTAGAACAAGTGTTTTGTAAACAGTTTTGAGAAAAATGTACAAGGTAATGGTATTAAAGTGAAATGACACAGTTTCAAATTTTCCTTTTCTGTTATCTAGAAAACTGAAGGGTAGTCATTTTCCCACGTCAATCTTGTTTAGAATTGGGTCGAATTTGATATCGCTGTGCTCGATATTAAAAAGCCCCAAAAAGTTTACAGCCTCAATTTCTAATTTCTTCAAAATTTTACATTTCCACGGTTTTCACATGGGATTTTGAATACCACTGTTGTGGTGACCGTTAGGAGAAATCATTTTCTAAATTGGTTTTAGTTTCTTTTATATTAAAATACCACAAAAAATATATATTTTTTGCCCCTTTTTAAGCTTAACCTGCATTTTGAGTAATAACCATATATCGCCTCTCTAGTTTACGAGATTTAATGACATAACATTTAGAAAATAACATGTATATATAAAGACGCTCAGGGCGTTTAGCACTTTAGGGGGTTAATCGTAGAGAAGTTCCTTTCGACTGTATTAATGGAGACTTCAGATCCTGAAAGTCGAGAGATAACTAAATTTTGATCCTCTTACAAATTTCATAAAATCCATGAATACCACGTCGATATGTGACACTTATTCGCACCCAGAAAGCTATCAGGCACTACTTTTAACCTAGAGTTGCAAACAGATGAAGAATTATCGGTTTCGTATGCATCACAAGCTTAACTTATTTTATTCCAACATCGACGAAGCTAAGCGCATCAAAAAACAGAGGTAATGCGTGGACTTCAAAGATTCTTTTACACATAGGAAAATATTATCTTCATATTTTTCATTTAAAAAATTGTCTTCATGAATACTTTTCTAGTAGAAAAATTTCTTCATAGACAATTCGCATATAGAAAAGAGTCTTCGTAAACACTTTTCATTTAGAAAATTGTATTCATAGACACCTTTCATAAGGGTATATTTTTACAGATACTTTTCATAAAGAAAGTTTAGTATTTTTATGTAGAGAGTGCCTATTTCATATAGAGAATTCTTCGTAGGCACTATCGTATATAGAAAGTCTTTAATACAATGATACTTTTTCACATATCCCAATATCTAACATTTTTAAAAAATTTTTGCTGTTTACCATCATGAGTTTACATTTAAAGTTCAAGTTTCGTTTGCATTTTGAAATTATATATTTTCATTACAAGCAAGGCCTTCCTTTTCCATTTCATATATAACACCTTATTTAGGTTCACTAAAAGATCACCTTGAAAAGGCCTCTAACTTAGAAAATTGATACGAAATCGTTTTGGAAATAATATCATTGTAGTCTATTAAATTTACGTTTACCCTCTCGTAATGAGGCGTATTAAATTTAAAGCTACCTCTTAATTTTTAAAGTTACCAGTGACATCGAGATTAAAACTCACTAGTTACTGTTGGCAGGGACAAATGCTATCGTCTGGCCTATCGCTCATTAAGACATGAGAGCATCTATAAATAGTTTTCTAGAATAGTACATAATGCCTTTTTCGCCGGCATTTACTGTAAAATTTCCAATAAATCTTTCAAAAGATGTGAATAATAACAATGGCTGACGAGAATCACGCTGTTTTCATTTCGAAGTTCTTTGACAGGCTATCTCGACGCAGGGAGCGTGGAATATATCACAGCCGAATATCGATTTTTAATCGACGAAAAGCCTACTCATCGTTTTCTACCGGATGGTCACTAAGCGGATGCTAAGTCCGCTGAAATATATATTAAAGCGAAAAGGGAGAAAATGAAAACCTCCTTGAGTTCGCTATGCTGACGAGTTTGAAAGATTTGATAGAAACGTTGCAGAATGTCTTCTATCCAGAAGAGCTTATCAATCTTGATGCTGGGCGTCTATATAAGGAGGAGGAGGAGTGAATACATTAGAAACACAGCAACTTGTGTAAAATACAATATATCGATTTTATGGAAAATTACGTTCCGTCCTAAAACCGGGAGAAATAACCATTAAACCACCAAATTTCGTAGGAATAACCCTACAATACTCAGTGTGTATGTACGAATTTTAAGATAATTCGAGATGTGATATTTTGAAAAAATTTAAATTTTTAATTATATAAAAATATACTATACTAATGCCACATCTACATATAAATTCAATCTTTATAAATGAAAATACTACACTCTTAGGAGATTCAAAACAAGGCATTTTGAACCATAATTATTTCAAAAATAATTTTTTTTTTAAAAAAAATTCGTGCAGCTTTTAGTAAAATATATTTTTTCAAATTGTTTAAAAATATGTTTCATAAAAAAACTGCTTTAAAATTCAAAATAATTCAGCAAAATGGGCGTAACTCGGGCCTTGAGGTCCATAGGAACAAACGAATATCATATTTGAATTTTTGAGAAATTTTTTATTTAAGTATATAAACAATAGGGAAAAAATATCGTGCCTGATAAATATTCCATATTAAACTGTTTGGGAAGGTTTGGTTGTTGGAGTACAAACTAAAAAGTGGAAATACTGTCGATTTAATTAACAAATACAAAACTTTTTTATAGACATTTATCATTCTTTTGAATTTTTTTAAACTCTTCCGGTTTTCAAACTAAATAAAAAAAAGTACAGCACACAATAAGCAGCACTATTGCGCACCGTTTTCGGAATTTCTCATTTACCGGATAGCTGCTGTATTTTAAAAAGGAAAGTCTGACAACTGTAATCTAAAAATATTTCTTAATAAGCATCTCTTTCCACTTTTTCGAAATATTTTCCATTTCTTTCATAACAAAAGTTGACAGTACAGCAGAATATGTTATGACCCGCAAAAAATGCTATAAAAAACTGAATAGGACTTACCGTTTAATGAAACTGTTCCAATAAAAATCAGCTGATAATTGTTTGTCACCAACAATTTTATCCACTGCTACTTGCCTTCGTTTAATTAACACACTTATGCCTTCCAATAGGAGTAGCACACAAAACAACACAAACAAACGCACAAAACTGCAGTTATCTAAAGTAATAACAGGCACCGGCACCAACCAAGTGAAAAACAAACTGTTTTCCAGCAATGCTTCATCCACAGCGCAGTTTTCTTAACCTTAGCCATTGGGAACACTTTATATTTTAACAAATTTGACACCTTTTTCTGAATCTGAAGATTTTAACAAATATTTTCATTTTTTCCCACAGTTCGTTCCCATAAAACTCAACCAAAACCGGCAAATTTCTATAAACAACTGTTGCTAACATTTGTTTACCTTCCATAACAGTGTGCGGCTAACAGCTAGCTCTGAGAGAGGACGATGGAGAGAAACATATTTAAAGAATGAGTAACACAAACAAGAGAGGTGCTAACATAACGCCGCCGCTGTTTGTTGTGTTCGTCAAGTGCAGTGAGCGTAAAACTTAACGAAGAATGAACTGGAGGCTACGCTGTGATGTTTTTGTTTGTGGCTGGCTGGCATGGCGTGCAAAGTGTTTCGTTTGAAATTTTCTTCGATTCAGTTTCAGTTTTGCACGTAAAACGTAAACATTGTAAAAGCGGTTAAATGGAATGCGATTTCGTTGATATCTCGCCGTCGGTGCCGTAGTCGTCGCTGTTGTTCTTGTTTTTTTGGTGTGTAGAGATAAAGATTTTTCGTACATTTGTTTGTTCGTTCGCTTTTTTTATTAATGAAAAAAAAAAAATAAAAATTATAACAATAACATTGTTATTGTTACGCTGGGGTGGAGTTAATTAAAAATTGTATGTTTTTAACAAAAATTTACAGATAGAAAAGAAATATGAATATGATGAAGTTGCTATGAAAACGAATAAGTTTTTGATACGGTTTTCTAATTGGATTTGTTAAGTAAAATGCAAAAAAAAGTGCAACAAAGTTTGAGGCCATAAACTTTTACAAAATAAAATCAAAGTGAAGCAAAAATGTTAAACAAGAAAATTGGAATCTATTTAAACACATTTTTATAATAATAAAAATAAAGTACAAATTTTTAAACCAAACCATGCGGGCCCCTCAAAGTCCTTAAGAATTGATTTTTACCATAACAAAAAAAAAAAAAAAAAAAAAAAAAAAAAACCCCTCAAAAAAGGAAAAATAACACAAGAAATTGTCATGTTTCGTAAAAAACCAACAACTATCTTCAACAAACCTTTAGCCCAACCCAAGGTGTTAATTAACCTATTTTAAATTATCAATGAGTAATCAATCACTTTTGTAACACAACAATATCCCGGTGATCTCATTTCCGTGTGTCGGTGTGTGTCTCAAAAAGGATTTCTCATAAATTTTTGGTTCCGCCTTGCAGGGGGAAGACCATCACCACCGCAACACAGAATGAGTGAGTGATTTCGTTCGTGCGTGATACCTGTTCTTTCTTCACAAGTAAACGGGTTCTTGCCTTGCTGTCATTTCTAAGCAGCAGCGCATCTCCGCCATCATCATCACCTGCAGAAACCTGTTTGCTGACAATTTGCAACATAATTTTTGGGTTAGCCGGTGTGTGAGGTCTGCTGCTTAAGCAAAGGATTAAAGTCAAATGTGAGAACCCATTGTGCTGCTGCACCCAATAAAATTGTAAGCGGTCGCTCGGTCGGGCGTTTCTACGCTCATGCTGTTTTACGAGACGCCAGTTGCTGATTTTATGGCTGGCGTTTAAATATAGTTTCGTTGTTAATAATAACAACAAAAGGTGTTAGTTTTCCTTTTTTGTTTTCTTTTTTTGCTTCTCCGCTTTGTGTCTATCACGTTTGCTCTCTTATAATTTTTTGTCGCCCTTCTGGCCATTTAGTCCAGTGATGGGTTTCGTCTGCTTCTCCTTATTTTGCGGGCACGTGAGAGATTTACCGTTATGCTTACAAAACAAGTGTCAATAGATTAGCAGAGTTGCCAATGTTTAAACAATTTGCATAGAAAGGTATTAAAAGACAAAAAAAAAAAACAAATAAACAGGATTTCTGGAAATTTGAAAAATGTATAAAAATGTGAAGTTTTTATTGTCAAATGAAATTGAGATAGCAGATTTCATTGGATAGAAGAAAAAAACAATCGTTTGGTTTGAAGTAAATTACAAATGTCTATAGCTTTGTAGGGTTCAAAATTACTGAATTACTTTCCCTTGCAACTAAAAGTACGAAATTGATTGAAAATAAATGATTTGAAACAGAAAGTGCAACTATGTCTTGTTTATTTTGGTAAATCTGCAAGGAGAAGTTAAAAGTAGTAGTCGATTTGAGAAATAAACAGTTACTGACTACGAAAGCCAAAATAATTATGCTGGCAGTTATAGTAACAATTAATGAAATATCTGGAAATGACTACGGAATGTACAGTTTGACTATCAAATATGTTAAACAATAATTGAATGAACAGATGTTTGTTGGTCGATGTTTCGAGTGCCTTTTATAGTTATGTCTTTAAATATATCCACACATTTCTCAAAAACTAATGATTCTTTCGCAAACATAATATAATTTTTCAAAATTTCTAATGGAGCTGATTATAAGGAAATATTCCTTAAATTGACTAAAATATGAATTTGTCTGTAGCTCGGGAACGCGGTTTCGTCAAAGTAATATAAGGCATATCCATGCCGCCAACATGTTCGCACAAAATTGGAGAAAAAATCGTCCAAAATAAAAAATGACTACAATAAAAATGTGTTCTAGCGCAAAAATAATCCCACTTTTAGCATTTTTAAGGGATCTAGACATAGTTTGAAAAAAATCGCAAAATTTAAATGACATAAATAAACAAATATGTATGTCTATGAAAATAATTTGACTTTTTCCTTCATGTGAAAATTAACGAAAATTAACGAAAATTTTATCGAAAATTGATACAAAACCCGTGAAATTATAATGCTGCAGTAAAGATATGTGTATAATTGTGTGTATAATTAGTATGTGTATCATTTTATCTAGATTACTTAAAAATCTGGAAAATCAAAGGTTTTTTGAGATTGGCCTATCCGTTCCGATTTAAGCTCGCTTTTTTTCTAAACTTTTCAAAAGCATATTGTAAGCACCGCACGGTAAAATTCGTCGATGGAGATAACAAATATGCCATTGGGATCGCTTCGTCTTCGAGATTTATATTTTAACGTTGTTTTGCTTAGTGCCTTTTCGAATATTTCTCGCGTGTATGGAATGCATATTTTTTTCCAAATTCCTTACAAACTTCGAAAAAGGGTTCAATTTTGCGATTGGATCATCCATTTCGTAGATATGATCATATTTATTAATTTGTTTCCATGTTAAATTAATCTGTTTTTTTTTTTTTTTTTTTGTATGTTCCCTATTAGCAATACTAGAAATCATTTCCTTTGTAATATGTAATGATACATATCCCTCGCAGACTAAGGATTAGTTGCGTTTAATAACACCGATATCGAGTCTTTCTGTTTTTTTTTTCATCATCATATATCACCTTCGGCAGTCAATAATTATTCTTTTTTGATTGACTGTTACTGTTGGCTTTGGTTCGGGTTATTGTTGTAGTAGGCAATAAATCGAACGGAATTTTTTTGTGTGTCTGTTGATTCATTTCATTAGTTTCTAAATAGTTAAAACTACAGTCGAAGTTGTCTGCCGAAAATGTAATATGCATTCGTTAAGTATTCGTTAATAATTGATAGCAATTTAAAACCCAGTTTTCCACTTCAGATGCATCAGTACAGTTTTCGTGTTACCTAGAGTTTACATCTAGAACTCAAAAAGGCGTGTCTTCGAATAAACTTATTGAACCTAAGTGTTGTTATTAAAGTATTAAGAATCAAAACCGGGAAATCGAAAATCAAAACTGGAAACCAATTACGAATTGCACCTTGACCTCAAAAACAAATTAAAATTTCAAACTCTAGGAAAATGTAAAGTAAAATTCAAAATTTTAGCCAGTACCACAAATAAAAAATTATACTCGATGACTATAAATATCTTTGTGTAAAAATGATATATTAGAAATTAGACTGTCAAAATGCCAAAACACTTATAAGACGATAGAAAAAATTAGTACAACATCTGTTTGCCAGTCACGTTTGATAATTTAGACACTTTTAAATTTTATTTTTTCCTAAATATGTTTCGGCCACATCTTTAATTGTACATAAATTAGGTCTTATTATGGCGAGTTGAGCTATAAAATCATTTTTTTATATGCAATGCAGTGTATTGGCTATAAACTAACTTGGCTTACATAAATAACGAGGAGTTGGATATTTACAATTATTTCCTTATATAAAATGAAAAATATACCATATATTAACTGAGCATTTTCAGCTGGAAATAAACGGTATTCGAAATAAGTACAACCATTTCAATTTGTGTGAAACCATTCAAATTGTGTGAAAACACTTTCAAACTGTTTGGAACTATTCTCAAGTTAATTTTTAATTAATTTTTTTTTTTTTAATTTTTTACGAGTGAAATATCATCGTTTTCAAATTAAGTGAAACTTGTGTCTAATGGATTTAAAATTTTTGCGAATATATGTTCAATTTTTTTTCAACTTTAGTTTAATATACATGAATTTATTAGGCAATCTTTTTTATAAACTTATACACCTTTTGTGCAAGTTGTGTTAAATTTGTAAAAGATTGACTTTTTCAAATGGATTATTTTCAATCCATTTGAAGAACAGTTTGATACAACTTAATGATAGCTGAACTTCATTTTTTGAATGAGAACAATTTAATATTGGTTAAAAATGGGTGAAAAAATGGGCCGTATTTATAATACTAAATTCTATATCAAATTCTCATAGTAAAAATGTTCTTAAAATCTCCAACAAATTATCATAAATGTGGCCTTAAAGCCTTTGTAAATTTCTCGTTGGCATTTTGTCGAAATACATTTTCTTGCAAAATGACATTGTCTATAATTTTGGTGCCACTTCTGCTGTCAAAGAGAAGAAGAAGACTAAATTGGGCATACGGTTTTTAGAAGAAACGTTCACGCCCATATGTTGCATTTTTGAATCCTCGTTAGAATATTTTTTATGTACGAGTATTCACTAATTTGATTTTGTTGTTTGGTGATTGGGAATTTAGCACCTATGTTTGATGATTGCAAATTAAAATTCTGCAGACTCTTTACATTTTGTCTTTTCTATATCTCACTTATCTATAATTTGTGTGGAAGTGGCAACTCTGCTCTTTAGAAAGGTATAACAAGCAAAACAAACAGAAAATGCCGTCTGACATTCGTTATAACACTCAGCCAGTCAGCTTTGCCCATTCTTAACGAAACGAAGAAGTCTAAAAATCCCAACAAGTGCGTGCGTCTTTTTTTCAAATTCAAAGCAAAAAATTAAATATTAGTTCGAACAAGTGATTATTTACTATTTTTTTTTTTTGCCCCGTCACAAAATCAATAATTCTTATAACACTTTGGTGATTTTTGTCTCATTTTCAGATTAATGTCAAATGTAAAATCAATTGAAAATTGAAAATTTGTGTGAACGCTATAGTTTTTGTCTGTTTTTTTTTTTTTGTAATTCTTACGTGAATATGTTTTGTATTTGTTTGAATGACTATCGTGTAAATTTTCTTCTATAATCGAATTTGTCTGATAACGCAAAATCCGGAAAGTGAAACAATACAAA
>JAHXMU010026764.1:0-18373 GCA_019455685.1 Philornis downsi | reverse complement strand
TGAAATTATGGTTTCTGGAAAGTTCTCATGCAATAGAGCCAAACTCGGTCGTGTCGTGCGGCTCGTGGCACCGTCTTGTTGAAAACAAATATTGTCCAGTTCATAATCTTTAATTGCAGGCCAAAAAAAGTCGGTTATCATACGGTCATAGAGCTTTGAATTGAATTGGTAACGGTTCCTCCAGAAGAAAGTTTTGTTCGAAAAATTAGCATTGAAAGCCTGTTGCTGTAGCACCCAATCAGCATATCTACGGCGTTGCGAATGGTCAGCGGGCTTTGATTGTAGCGAGAGTTGGACTCTATCGTATACGGATTTAAGGTGCAAATCCAAAACCAAAATACGCAATAATGAGCCGCAAGATAGGCCCAATTGCTGAGATCACCGTGGAGTCGACAAATTCGGATTATCCACCACCTTTTCCTAACAGAAGCGATATTTTCGGCAGGGCGTACACATGTGTAACGTTTCCAGTCTCTTAAAATTTTTTATAATCTTGCCAATTCCATTGCAAATTATGTCGATTTTGACAACAATAATCACACCGTAATGCACGAAAGTAAGTAGTAGTAATTTTTAACTATTTTTATGCGTTCTTCGTTTGTTAAACGATCCATATTTGTAAATGGCAAACTTTTCACTAAACAAATAACACTACACATGAGAGGTACTTAACAGCTGTGGTGGTTTTGAAACCAGTAAATGGGTAACCCAGTATAAAAAAGAAAACCATAGTATATGGCATTCTAAAGGCCATTGTGGAATTCATATTGCTTACAAATTTTCACAGCCTGATTATTTTGTGAAATGCGGCTCATTCGGTCACATCACGTTCATATTGGTACGTTTGTGGTGATTTTACAGTGGCGTTCAAATTGGGCTTTAGCCAATACTCGTATAGTGGCAGAGACGGATATCAAGATAAACAGCTGCATGATTTTTTGGGGTTTCAAAATATGAGATTTGGGTAGCAGCTCATTCATTTTCATGACAGAATCTAAGAAATTAAACTTGACAAGCTAAAAGAAAAAGAAAAGTACTTGAAATTGCCTTCATAGTCCAGACTGAACCCTTTAACCCATTCTATTCACTAACATGTTGCACGTTTTCAAGCCATTTAACTGAGCAAAGTGCTAATAAATGCTACAACAACTCATTAAAAATTTTGCAAATATTAAATTTTTGTATAGACACACTTTGGATAAAATATATATGTACGTATGTATGTGCAGCACAATTGTATTCGCTCGTTTCAATGTTTGTAATTATTTATGTGTTTCTTTTTTTTCGATTCTTATTTTGCCTTCGTACAGACAAAGTTTTGTGAATTTTCGTACAACAAAATTTGAAATAAACTTTTTAAACAGAAATTAAAACAATTTGTTTATAATTGTTTACCCGTTCGGCTTTTAATAAACAAACGAGTTCTTGCTTTGTGTATACAAAACGGCAAAAAGAACAAAATTAGATTGAATTAAGTATACAATTAATGTTTTGTTTCTTGAAAATATTTCTCACTACATTTTCATTTGCAAACGTCTTAAATTGGGTGAAAAAAGACTATTCAATTGAATTTTTGGCGGTAAATTGAGGTGAAAATTTCGTGTGAATTAGATATCGCCATTGGGGCGGTTGAAAGAACGCTTCTGTGGAACAGAAGGTCGAGAAGGAAATAAACTAGAATAAATGGTTGGTTTGATCGTAAGCTAATAAAAGTCTACAACAAAATTGCTTGCAATGAAATCATATGAAATTATGGAAATGTTTTGCTCGAAACAGCAAATTAGAATGAATCGAAACTGGAAGATTGGCACTGTTTTTAAATGTGTTATAAATTCCCATAGAATATTTTATTGGAAATTAAATTTTCCCAATAATTAGCAACGTATTACGTTTTGATGACACCAATAAGTGGCGTTGATCGTTAACAGCCGTGTCCGTTGCTCGCAATGTATTCAAATATCATATGTCACGTTAAATTCTTTGCACCAAAAATGAGATCACAAATAAGTTCACATATTTCATTACCATCTAAAGAAATTGGAATTACATCCAAAAAATTTATCTGATCTTAAGAACGATATTCGCAGAAGACAAATATTCGAATTTCGTTTCGTAATTCAAACTTTGGTCTGTTGACGTTGGCAGAAATTCGGAGCTTTTTATGTAAAAAAATAGCTAAAATCGACGTTTTGGCTCATTTCGTGGGTACACTAAAATGTCGTCCGTTTTCAGGTACTTTGCACACAAATTAATTTCAAACAATATATCACTCTTTTCAACATATGATCTATTCTATAACATTGCTTAACATTGTTAATGTGAGTCAAAAATGTTAAATTGGACCACGTTTTATCTAATAGAAAATGTAAATTGCTAACAGATTTAAGCTAGATATTTGACCGGCTCAGCCACATTTTTGTTTGGATTTTTGGTTTTGGGTTCTTAGATTTGGATTGTACCAGTACCAAAGCAATCATTCTCTAATGTGAAAATATTAACGAAATAATTCAAAGCTATTGCTGTACTGAATTCTTTATATACACAAATTCTTGTACAATAATGTAAAAATTAAATGCTATCGAAAGCGAAAGGTTTATACAAAAAGATTGAATAATAGAAATTACGTGTACAGTATCAAAGAACCTTTTATTTTATGTCAATGGCATACCTGTGATATTATGTGCGGAATATGACATCATTAAAATTGCCACCGCTGATTCATTGGGTGTCGCACATAAGACAGATAAAATATTTAATGACTCCGGCCCATAGTTCATCCCGAATTCGAGTGATGCCACCGATTAAGTTGACTTTAAGGACACCGGTCGTTTAAGGCCTATTGCTTTAGACCTGCTACTCAAAGGAATTTAACTAGAAGAAATTTAACAGTTTCCGTGGCTTCGGCTCTGCGTGAAATAAGTTCATATTATCATGTCATATTATCATATTGTCATATTATTATGTTATCATATTATTACATTATCATACTATCATATCATGTCATATTATCATAGTATCACATTGTCATATTATCACGTTATCATATTCTCATATTCATATCATTTCACTTAACAAGGAGAAATTTAACAGTTTCCGTGGTTTCGCCTCTGCGTGAAATAGGTTCATATTATCATATCATATTATCATATTGTCATATTATTATGTTATCATATTATTACATTATCATCACGTCATCATATTATAATAATATCATATTCTCATATCCATTTCATTTCACTTAACAAGGAGAAATTTAACAGTTTCCGTGGTTTCGCCTCGGCGTGAAATAAGTTCATATTATCATATTATTGTTTTATCATATTATTACATTATCATCATATTATCATAATATCATATTCTCACATTCATATCATTTCACTTAACAAGGAGAAATTTAACAGTTTCCTTGATTTCGCCTCTGCGTGAAATAAGTTCATATTATCATATCGTCATATTATGATGTTATCATATTGTTATATTATCATACTATCATATCATGTCATATTATCACATTATTATATTTCCACGTTATCATATTATCATATTCTCATATTCATATCATTTCACTTAACAAGGAGAAATTTAACAGTTTCCGTGGTTTCACCTCTGCGTGAAATAAGTTCATATTATCATATCATATTGTCATATCGTCATATTATTATGTTATCATATTGTTACATTATCATGTTATCACATTATCATATTATCATGTTATCACATTATCATATTACCATATTATCATATTGTCATAATATCATATTATCTTAATATCATATTGCTATATTATCATACTATCATATCATATTATTACATTATCACATCATCATATTATCATATTATTATATTATCATGCTATCATATTATCATATCATATCATATTACCATATTATCATATTATTATGTCACGTCATATTATCATACTATCATATCATATTATCATATTATCGTGTTATCATATTATCATATTGTCATATTATCTTGTCATATCATATTATCATATCATATATTATCATAATCGTATTATGATATCATATATTATCATATTATCATATGATATCATAACATATCATATTATCATATTACCATATTATCATATTATCCTATTATCATATTACCATATTGTCATATTATAAAATTATCATATTATCGTATTATCATATTCCGATCTCCCGTTTTATCAACAAATATGTATTCCAATTAAAGCTACAGTTCGGCTCCTTCTTTCTCTTTTAGAGTATTTCTTCGTAACTCGCCATTCAAATGGCTGCAACGTTGCCATGCGACATTTTCTTCCGGCGGCTTCTCTCGTCAAACATGCGCTTATATGAGCTTGTATTTCGTAACCAAATGGGGGATTTGAAGTTGTTGCTAGGGAATTAACAGCATGTTGGCCGCATAAGCCAGGAATATCGGGACCAAGAGTGTTGTGTCTTAGTAATTGATAGAGTTTATTAAGATGAAATTTTGAGTTTCTTATCCATTGCCATTTGAAAACATAGTCAGCAACACGTAATTTACCAAACTTGTAAGATCACCCTCCTATACAGTAAAATAACAGTTTAGTAACACGAACAACACCGTCGAAAACTGTTGCAACATCGGTGGCATCAGTAGTGGTTCTCGCACTACAAACACATGTTATGTGTACATTTGTACTTACGACGATCGAATGTACAAGTGTGCGAGTGTGTGTGACAGTAAGGTGTGTGTTGATTACGGAAAGAATAACATTCAAACATTTGTAGTGATTGGTAGTAGTAGAACGTGTTGTAAAAACAACAATTTTAACAAATTCTGTTGTAGATAGTATCGATTAGATCGATACGAGTAACTGCTACTCCTTCCAAAGTAACCCAAGAGCAAAGCAATTCAAACATACGAAGATTTAAACGTACGACTTGGCTAGCTGACTGACTGCCGCTTCGTTGATTGAGGTAGAAAAATCAAAAATTCAACACAGAACAACAAATTACATGTTGTTTTTCAAATAAAGATTAAAATCTTATCGTCGTTTTTTTCGTCTTCTTCTTTGGCTTCGAACAATGAGGGGTTTTTTAGTTTAATCGTTTCGTTTCGAATGGAAATGAAGTCAAAATCCTATAAATGATGTGTTATTAGTTTTCAATTTGAGAGTTCTGTCCACTTAATGGGGAAGTTTTAAGAAGTAATTAAAAGTGTCACATCCGGAAATCCGACGAAAAGAAAAAATGTAACAATTAAATGAAGTGCAAAATATAAAGAAATGCGGATACTGCGATGATTGAAGTTATGCAGTTCTATGCTGAAATATAATTGGCTTAAATTTGGAGGTTCTTCTAAACGGTCTCTCGAACAATTGAGAAAGAGCAATTGTGTTTCGTGACTCTTTTAAAATGAGTCGATCGCTCTTCTGGCCTGTGTCAGTTCATGAGCTCACGAGTCTTTCTGCGGCTCACGGCATATTTGAAAAGATCCGTGTGCCATGTGCAGCTAACAAAATGTGAGCCTTGAATTTGATCCAATGATTTGTTGAGCTTTTGGTTAATACCAAATAATGAGTACTCAATTCCAGAAATAGGCTAAATATTTTATAACTTTTTTCCAACCACAACTTAAGACTACAACACCGTATGCTTCGACGGAAGATAATTGATATGTATTTTGAAAAACTGTACCCAGTCTTCATCTTTCCGGAAAACTTCATGAGTTCATGAGTGAAATTCAGTCAACTGACTGTTCCTCTGCCTTACTAATAGATGTGTTAAATTTCGACTGGAACTCTAATCATTATTTTGAAATCAGAATAGGGTACTGGTATATATCCTATATCGGTCCGCCCCTTCTTGAACGACCCAATCAAATTGAGCGATTTTCCGAAATTCTGTATTTTTCAAACAAACAGAGCTTTCTTTTTCGCCAAATGAATCCTTTTTTTCACAACTTCGTCACTTAAATGCTGCAACAAATTGGCATAATATTTGGCGTTGATGGTTTTTCCTATCTGAAGATAATCAATAAAAATAATCGCAAGCGCATTCCAAAAAACAGACTTCATAACCTTGTCTGCAAATGGTACTGTCATCCTCTTTTTTGGACACGATTCTCCACTCTTTTGATTGTTCCTTTGCCTCAGGTGCGAAGTGGTGGATCTATGCCTCATGCACGGTTATAAATCGATGCAAAGGTTCGGCTTTGCAGTGGTGAATGATCGCCAAACACTCTACTGAAACTTCGTCTCGACGCTGTTTTTGTTCTAATGAAAGCAAGCGCGGCACCCACTTTGCGTACTGCTTTCTCATCTTCAAATCTTTGGTCATCACATGATGTATTGCACTTTTTGAAATGCCTGTTATATCAACTAGCTCACGCACCTTCAGCCGACGATAATCCAATACTATTTTGTGGATTTTCCTAACCGTGCCTGGCACGGACACTGGACAACTGATTGACCAAAATGGTGTTCGTCTTGGCAACTCGTGCGGCCTCGTTTAAACCCTGCTACCCTATATTTTACAGTCGTAAACGAAAAAGTAGATTCCCCCACAGTAGAATCCAGCTCGGCTTTAATATTGGTTGGACTGAGACCTTTCAAGTGGAAATGTTGAATTGCATAACGGTGACCAATTTATTCCTTGGTTACAAATTCACTGAGACCGTTTAATTTTGATGGCCAAAAAAACAAATACTAATAAATGTGGTGCCTTTAAACTGAACACATATGTTTTATAAGGTTGCCACTTTTCACCAAGAAAAAAAATTTTTAAATTTCTAGCGCCATCTATACGTCAGGTCGGCTAGTTTAGGAACCATGCTCATAAATTGTTCGTTTTAGTCATCTACAATGAAAATGTAATTTAAATCCCATCCAAAATTTGACGATCAATGTCTGTAATGTCTATTTGCCATAACTTAATATGATATCATGATCAATTTCTATCAATCGAAGTAAAACATAGGAGTAAATTTAAGTTACAGCTCATGAGAGGAGTGATTATCCGTAATCTGTGATTGGAAAATGTTCGAACTATCTCGAGAGGCATCACATAGTGAATGGAGAATAATCGACAAGATGAGTTATGAGGATTCAGGGGAATTTGTTTCTTGGTTTTATCTTTTCTTCGTGGGCATTGATTTGATAAATAGTGATCATGCAGGATCTGCTGCATAATAACTTTAACGTAATCTTTCCGATTTAGTAGCTAAGCGCCATATTGTTTTCCAAATATAGAGTTTATCCATTTTTTGGATAAAGTTATGATTTCGATGAAAATTTTATTTCATTATAAAGCTTGAATCTTGCCATTATGTACGAAATACAATGTTAATAAAATGACCGCCTCTGGTTTGGTTGCAGCAGTCGATCCTTTTGAGGTAGTTTTCAAAAAAATATGCACCTCCAGACTATAATGCGCGCCGAACAGTCACTTTTTGTGGATGCAGTGACTTTTCCTCAATCACTTCTGGGTTCTCCGAGCCTCATATGCGACAGTTTTGCTTGTTGCCATAACCACCGAGTGAGAAATGAGCTTCAGCTGAAGAAAATTTCGTTCGATTGAAAGACGTTTAAATCACCACTTTTGTAGTAAGTTTTAACTATTTTTGGACATTAATCGGTTGTTAAGCATAACCACTTGCTTGTTGACTTAACCACCGAGTGAGAAATGAGCTTCAGAACTGAAGAAAATTTCATTCTATTGAAAGGCGTTTGAATCACCACTTTTGTAGTAAGTTTTAACTATTTTTGGGCGTTCATCGATTGTTAAGCATAACCACTTGCTTGTTATCGTAACCACCGAGTGAGAAATGAGTTTCAGAACTGTAAAAAATTTCGCTCGATTGAAAGACGTTCGAATCACCACTTTTGTAGTAAGTTTTAACTATGTTTGGGCGTTCTTCGGTTGTTAAGCATAACCATTTGCTTGTTGACGTAACCACCGAGTGAGAAATGAGTTTCAGAACTGTAAAAAATTTCGTTCGATTGAAAGACGTTTGAATCACCACTTTTGTAGTAAGTTTTAACTATTTTTGGGTGTTCTTCGGTTGTTAAGCGATTTATATTCGTAAATGGCCAACATTTCACTAAATAAATAACACTTCAGACGACAGTTATTCAATAGCGGTTTTGATCAGCCTAAACTTCAGACACTCGTACACGATACAAACTTTATATTGATTAGAGATCATAAACTATTTACGACATTAAAGCGATTGGGGCGGTTCGAAGGTTCAACCTAAATCTTATATTGTTTAAAACACTGATATGTTTAACAACAAAAATCTTAATTTATCATTGCTAGAGATGGACACTTCATCAAATTACAACAACTGGCATGGTCAATAATGTGTCAATCACTTTAATTTTGTAAAGAAGAAATGAAAACCAAAGAAATGTTCTACAACAACTAAAGCCCAACTACGTTACAAAATCGACAGAACTTAGCAAGGGGCGGAAATTAAATTTATTGTTTAAAACAAGTATAATTCAATAAAACGAAATTTTTAAAATGCCGCCATGGTATCAATTACGCTACCCATTATGTACTCGTATATATGATGATGGTATCATAAAAGCTACTTAGAGATAAATGAACAAAAGTAAAACATTGATTATTAGGCGCTTTAAAGAAATGTTCTTTAAGCTAATTACAAGTATTTTAAAAACGTACAGATAAGGAATTCAATAGATATAGAGGAGAGGGAAACTCTGCATAGGAGAATTGTAAACTGTTGTAAAAATCAATATGTGTCTACTTATTAAGAGAATGGACGATAGCGATTTAATGTTCTTACAAAGAATTAGGAAGTGATTTAGGTATGAAAGAATCAAGTTGTGTGAGTACATATTACTAGGTGCGCAAATAACTTCCCGTTGCTTGCCAATAGATGGCACCAGCTGTAAGAGCTAGTCGATTCTGCCATAACCTAAACGTCATGAGCCAAGCTTAGGCATATGGTAAATATACCGCCTCGGCACAATAGTACTTTTCTTTAGACGTCACGTTCTTTTAGTTGTGTGAATATGTATGATTTTGTTTTTCTTTTTTCTTCCTTCAATCGAAGAAAACGGCAGCTGAAGTTTATCGAGAGCTTCAAAACGTTAACGGAGATACTGCTTTAAGTGAAACAACGTGTTGAGATTGGTTCCATCGCCTTAAAGACGGTGATTTTCATGTTGACGATCGTTCGCGTGAAGGAAAACGAAAAATCTTTGAAGACACTGAATTGACGACATTGCTTGATGGCTGATCCACGTCAAATGCAGGTAGAACTTGCTTTAGTATTACGAGTTATCCGCCAAGGCATTTGCAAGCGATTGCATGCGTTGGGATTGATTCAAAACCAAGGAACTTGGATTCCTTATGAGTTGAAGCTCGGAGATGTTGAGCGCCGTTTTTTCGCCTGTGAACAACTGCTTCGGCGACAAAAAAGGAAGGGTTTTCTTTATCGTATTGTAACGGGTGATGAAAAATGGATTCCATACAGGAATCCAAAGGAAAAAAACTCATGGGAGCTGCCCGGTCCTGCTTCTACATCGTCACCTCGGCCGAATATTCACGCTTCGAAGGTTATGCTCTGTATTTGGTGGGACCAGGTTGGTGCTATTTATTAGGAGCTGTTGAAACCAAGCAAAACCATCATTGGGGATTGGTATCAACTTTAATTAATGTGATTTCTCTCTGCGTGGAAAGTGCCTACAATACGCGGAGAAGCACGAAAAAGTGGTTCTTCAGCATAGCAACGCTCGGCTTCACGTGGCCAAGCTCGTTAAAATCTACCTGAAAACACTGAAATTGGGAGTCTTAATATCTTAGTCCAGATATTGCGCCATCTAATTATCACTTATTTCATTCGATGGCACACGGTTTGACTGACTAGCAGTTCCACTCATATGACGACATCAAGGAATGGTTAGATTCGTGGACAGCCTCCAAAGATGAACAGTTTTACTTTGACGGAATTCGACTTTGCCAGAAAGATGAGGAAAAAGTGGTAGCTAACGATGGGCATTACTTTCAATGAATCATTTCTAAACATGTTTTCGCATTAAAGTTGCATTATTACAAAAAAAAAGCAGCGAGGACTTAGTTGCGCACCTAATATTATGTGAGAAACGGAATTCAGTGAATTTCTTTTCTTTTACTTTATGTTTGATATCTACACCCTTTCTGTTTTCTTATAATTCAGCTGAATTGAAATACATTTGTAATTTCATTAAGTTTCCAATACTATGAGCAACGTTATTTTCCCAGCAATTTCAATAATTATATCAGAATTGATTTCGACTACTATCACTGGCTTTTATCTGTTCCATTTCTATCACTGCCACACCAAATTTGTGCAATAAAAATTCAGTTAAAATATCACAGCTGATCTGCGAAATATGGGAATTACAAAGGAATTCGCAATATTTGAGGATTTGGATAAAAAGGGCTGGCGATTTCGTGATTCCGTTGCATCACGTGAATGACATGTGGGAGAACCTTTCACATTCAGTGAGTTTACACTCATTCCATTTCGGACTCACTTAAAGGGACCTGCAACTATTACTAGACCTGTAGACTGCTCGAAGTATTCGTCAGCATACTGAGGTGATGGGCGCTCGAAGAAAGAAATGTGGTTGTGTAAGAATAGAATGCATTATCATATGCTCGGTAATCATAGGTACTAACCAAACCACCACGGCCGGCCACGAACCATACAAGCTTTCTCTATACAGTTTTACAACCGGCACTTCAGCTGAAAATTTTCAGAAGTATATTTTGTCAAAAAAAAAAAAAAAAAAATATTCACATCAAAGTTGGTTCCTTTTAAAGCAATTCATTTGAGTCAACAAATAATTCAATCTTCAAAGCATTTCCCAGAAAATACTCCAAAAATCTTTTCGCGTTTATAAACAGAAAATAAATGCCGAAAATGAGTGACAAAAAATGAGCTTCAGAAGGAAGAAGATGTCAGCCGTAGACACATCAGGTAAATACGATGTTAGTTCGATGATATTTGCTAAGTTTCTGGCCTGAAGTTCGTTCACCAACTCACGAGGCTGTCGGTGCGTTATTGTGTTGCAAAACTCATAAGTTTTCTTTCCACAAATCTGGCTTTCTTCGGAAAATTTGCACCCCCAAATACTGCATAACGCACAGACAATATTTTTTATTTGCAAGCTGACCTTTCGGTAAAAATTCTGAGTGCACAAGACCGCGATAGTCAACTTGGCATTCTATTAACTTTGGACTGAATTTCGGGCCCTGTTGGAAGGCACCATTTCAAAGCTTTGCTGATTTGTCTTGCAAGTTAAATTCGTGAATGCATGCCTTGCCATCAGCTATAATACGTTTTTTGAATGTGAAAATGAATATGTTGAAAACTTCATGAGTTTTCTTTCCATAAATCTGGCCTTCTTCGATAAATTTGCACTCTCAAATGCTGTATGACGCCCAGACAATATTTTTTATTTGCTAGCTGACCTTTTGTTAAGAATTCTGAGTGCACAGGACCGCGATAGTCAACTTGGCATTCTATTAACTCTGAACTGATTTTCGGCCCTGTTGGAAGGCACCATTTCAAAGCTTTGCTGACTTGTCTTGCATGTTAAATTCATGAATGCATACCTTGTCATCAGCTATAATGCGTTTTGTGAATGTGAGATGGGAATTGACTCGTTCCAGCATTGTCTTCAGTGATCTTTAAGCGATTGCATTTTTGAAGAACGTTCAAGTCATTCAGTACTTTTGAAGTGACAACCTGTTTCATATCCAAATAATCGTGTAAGATGGTAGTAATTTATTAGCGAGACACAAAAATTAAAGCGGCCATCTCTTTCAAACATAAATGAAAATTTGTAGGCACCATTTTCTTTGTTTTGTTTTTTTTTTTTTTCACTTTATCAATGTGAACAACACTTAAAGGCGTTGATCCCCAATCAATCTTCTCCCCATATCCCAAAAGCTTTTCAATACACTGTACCACTCATATGCAGAGGTTTTTGTTTTGACAAATTTGATGCACCATAAATCTTTATATATATAATTCTACTGTACGGGCGTTGTCAGTGAACTCCTCCTAAACGACTGGACCGCTTTGCATAAATTTTTGTATATACGTCTGGGTGGTGCCCGGGATGGTTTAGATTTACAATTCGGTCCAATTGGACAAAGGGGCGTGGTACCTCTCACACAAACAAAAAAATTTAAAAATCAATTATTTCTGCTCCTGCTTACGGTATTTGAACAAAATTTGGTGCGTAGGTTTGGTGTACATATCTTAAGTGCTACTGCAAATATGGGCGGGATTGGACAATGGGGCGTGGTACCTCCCATACAAACCATAAATTAAATATCCAATATTTCTGCTCCTGTTTACGGTATTTGAACAAAATTTGGTACATCGGTTTGGTGTACATATCTTAAGTGCTGCTGCAAATATGGGCGGGATTGGACAATGGGGAGTGGTACCTCCTATACAAACCACAAATTAAAAAGCAATTATTTCTGCTCCTGCTAACGGTGTTTAAACAGAATTTTGTATTTCGGTTGAGTGAACACATTTTAAGTTCTTCTACAAATATAGGCGTTTTTTATTATAATAGACCGATTGGCATGAAACATTTCCAATAAAAATAAAATTTGAAGGCAAAGCAACGTTCGCCGGGTCGGCTAGTCCTCTATAACATTTTCACCGTTTTCGCACATAAAATTCCGCTTACTGTTTTTTTTTCCAATTTTAAAAATCTCAAAACGCACTTCCGACAAACTGACAAAATCGAACACAGTAAACAAAGTAAATGGCAGATTGCCTTCAAACTCCACCACAATATAGAGGAAGAACTCTGTGAAGAACTCATTTGAATACCTAATTACGATCACATTTACATATGTCAAAAATGGATAATACACTGCTATTTAAGTTATTATGGATTATAACTACAAAATTTTTATAAGTAATATGTGAAGTTTTTCTTTGAAAACAAATGTATTAACATATATGTAGTGCCGCAATTGTGATAGACTCAATACGAGTATTAGGAGTTGAATTATTAAGTTGTTCCAACTTAGCGACAAAAAGAATTTTCGTAATCACTTTATGCGGAATATTTTTAATGATTAATATGCGGCATTTTTTTATTTTTTTTGTTTTTTGCAAAATGTAAATATTTTACTGAAAATTAAGACGTTATAACGGATTAGAGATATACCAAAACATTGACCTTCGAAAGGTCACTAGTAGAATAAAGTTCTTTTTAAGATCACATTCAATCCAATGCTGGCTAATGGAAGTTGGCGCTGCTATCGATGATATTCTAACACTTTATCTCTCTGTAAATAATGAATCATTTCGCATTGCTCCCTCCTGAAGATAGCATAATTTATTACTTTTCTATTTATTGGAATTAAAGTATTTTATTATTTTTGATTTTATTATATCCTCTTAAGCGTGTGACAATATTTCCAGTATTAAACATTTTTAAATACATATTTCCTTTATCGGTGATACTCGTTATGACTTTTCCAAGAACATACCGAAATTATAACAGAATACAATCAATTGTTTCACATAGTTTTATTGTTTCACAGACCCATCATCATCTTTTTCTTTATAATCCTGACATTGTTTTCGATGATCGCGGATTTATGTTTTTATGTCTTCTCTCATATTCTTCCCGACAACAATTGCTGTTATTGTCTCAATATGACAATAATATCTCAATAGAGCCAATAGCATCAACTCTGTAAGAAACAATAAGAAATTACCGTTTGCTAGCCATTAACACAATCGCAGATTATTGTCCGTCCTGGCAAACATTTGACTGACCACCACTCAAAAAGGTAATAAAATAGTTGTCGTCGTGATGGAAAAATAACACAAATACTCGTACAGCAAAGTGCACACACACACATATAGTATGCACACATTCCCTGCCAGAACGTCTGATACCTTCGTACAGCAAGTACTTGCAGTCACTCGCTTATGTTTGAACACAAACGTCAGTAAAACTAATATTTCACGTGTGAAAATAAATAGTGAATTTTGTCACATTTCACCCGTGAGATATCGGCATGTTGATCGTGAGTGTGATAAGTGAGCACGAAACGGGGATGGTGTTAAGACCTGCTTAAACATAACGGTTATCATCATCGCGGTTAAATGTGAAAATCACAGATGTTCATTCTAGTCGGGCAAATGCTCCGGCGGTGCAGCAGCAGTAAATGCCTTGTGAAATGTATCCTTAGAAAGTAGACCAACTTGGTGAGTGATATCTGTTTGCACTGATGTACATTAAATGATATTACGGGCCTCAATGACAATTTAGCAATATAGGTCAGAAAGTGACCTACTAGAAAAAGATTAAGATAACCTTCATTTTTGGCTTGACAATTTTCTATCCCTTTTTTCTAAATAAAACAAAGGTTATAAGTACAGGAACGTGCAGTCAGACTCTTTCAATTCTTGTGTTAATTGCAGCTTATATGGATGCAGTTTAAGATCCAATGTTAAAATTCGTTGCAAACTTCGTCGCGATAATTGTAAGACAGACGATCTCTTGCGAGTCGACATTTGTGGATTTCCTTGTACTGACTCCATAACTCTCTCAACATTGTCTTCGGTCCTAGATGTTCTTGGGCGACCATTTGCTTGTGGTTTAAATGTTGAACCGGTCTCTTTAAAACGCTTTATTCATATTTTAAATAAATTAGCACTCGGAGCTTCACTAATTCGCCGTAGTCCATATTCAGCACAATATAGTCGCCTAATAGCAATATATGAACGAGAGTTCTCGTAAAATGCGCGCACGCAGAATGCGTGACACTTCCCGTCGAAGTGATTCACAGCGACTAAAACTCCATGAGCCCGCCAACACAGCGATGTAGTTGAGGTAGTTTTCGACCACTTTTTCGCACATTTTGAGCGGTATCTCGGCGATAACTTGATGAATGTTGGTTTTCAAATGATCCAACGGCTGGAAATTATCCCCTTAAACACTATCTTTGACGTAGCCCCGCAAAAAAAGGCCAAAGATGTCAAATCGCTAAAACATGAAATCACACTTTCTGGAAATTTCTCATGCAATAAAACCAAAATCCGTCCTATTGAATCACGTTTGAATCACGATTTTTGTAGTAAGCTTTACCTACTTTTATGCGCTCTACATAACCATATCGTTCTCTCGATCCATATTCGTCAATGGCTGATTTTTCACTAAATAAATAACACTTCAGGTAAGTGAGAGCTGACAGCCTTGCCAGACCGGCAGTATTGAAACTACTAAATGGATAACCGTGTACTTCGAACATCTTCTTAAGACTAGCTTTATGAAAATGCTTCCAAATAGGTTCCAGGCTAATTTCTAATTCCTGGACAATGAAATATAATCTTACATGACATTATCGAGGGCTTCCATGATTTTAAGGCTATTTGGACGATTAGCCTACCAGATCACGCCTCATCTTCGACGTCTTTATTCAGTGATTCAGTGACACAGTAGTGATTCTATTTTAAGGTAGTTTTCCAAATGGCCCAATAACAACTCCAGACCATAATCCGCAACAAACAGCTACTTTTTTTTCGAATACAATGGCTTTTCAACAATCACTTCTGAGTTCTCCGAGCCCCATATGCAACAATTTTGCTCGTTGACGTAACCAACGAGTGAGGAAAGAGATTCATCGCTAAAGAAAATTTTGTTCTATTGAAAAACCCACGTTTGAATCACCACTTTTGTAAGAAGTTTTAACTATTTTTATGCGTTCTTCAGTTAGTAGATAGATTGTTCAATGTGGATTCATGTTGGGAATGCGTTGTTTCCAGTTCATCTGTCAATGGACGTCAATGTTAGCAAATAGTGGAGCTTAAAACCCGAACGTCTGGTGTACAATGCCAGAATACAGCATTTGGCGTAAAAATTCAAGATTGGCTCGGCGAAATTGTACGATATACCTACCGAGTTTCACATAGTACACTTCACATAAGTTTCCTTCATAAAGACTGATGCTATGCTGAATTTTCGCGGTGAAACTCCAAATAAAAATGATTGTGCAATTTGAAGCTAAATATTTTTCGCGAGAAGAAGGTTCCTAAGTGGACTGGAGTAGACATGCTTATCTATTATACGCCGTTCGTAGGAAATAATTCCAAAAGCCTCGATCTTCTGTGCTTCTCCTCCAATTCGTCACACCAAGTTTCGATAGTATTTCAAAAGCCTGGTCCTTCCAACGGAGATTCGGTCGCCACCTTCTGCATCCTCCATCGAGCCGTGCCGGAACATTTCGGTCCATTCGCATAACATAACCTAGCCAACGCAATCGCTATATATTAACGCGCTTGACCACGCCGATGTCGGCGTATAGCTCATACATTGTTCATTGCTCATTGTTCATGCAACGTCGAAACTCTCCGTTAACGATCCATATATTTTCCGGAGTATTTTCCTCTCGAAAACTGCCTGTACTGATTCATCCGCTTGCGTCATAACCCAGGATTCTGTGCCATATAACAAGATAGGTAGAACCAACATCTGGTACAGTCGGATTTTTGTTTGTCGAGAGAGGGCTTTATTGTTGAATCGCTTGCTTAGTCCATAGTAACATCTGTTAGCAAGCAATAACCTTCTCTTTATCTCCATGCTGACGTCATTCGTTCTGTTTACTGCGGAACCAAGGTAGATGAATTCTTCCACCATTTCAAAATTATAGTTGTCAACGTTCACACAGCGTTCCAAACTAGTAGACTCTTTGTTCGTTGAAACCAATAACTTTATTTTGTCCTGGTTTACCATCAGACCATTTCGCTGCTTCCTTCTCGATGTTTGAGAAGGTTGCAGTAACATCTCGCACCAAGCGAGCAATACTTCGTTAAATGTTTTCCTCGTGAAAAGAACATAGTATCTAACTTAAGGTAAAGAAATCCACTATTTTTCCAATAGATAGCTTTAATAATCTGTATCCCGCTTTGTGCAAGGGCGTTCGTGTTACACTAAATGGCCTTAGAAGGTTTCATACTCAAAAAAAACTACTTTGACAGTTTTGTGATTGCTTAACTATGTATTGTTTGAACCAGCGTCAAAGATGGACATCTAAAAGAAATTGCGCCAAAGGTGCTAAAATCGGAAACGTTAGTCAGGAGACTGAAAATGTGAATGATGATCCTGATATGGTATGGAATTTGCAAGGAGTCATCTACTATAAGCTGCTCCCCATACGGCCAAATTTTTAATTCGTTAATTTGGATGTGTACTGTACGCAATTGGATCATCTGAAGGAAACACTCATAAGCGGTCAGATTTAGCTAATAGGAAAGGAATTGTGTTTCATCAGGACAAGGCCGGACAAACACACATCGCTAGTGACTCGCTAGTGGTTGGGTTGAAAGGTTCTTATGAATCCACCTTATTTTCCACACCTGACACCAAATGATTATCATCTGTTCTTATCTTTATCATTTTGCTAGTGACACATTCGCTTCAAGAGGAGTTGACGAAAATCGAGTATTCCAGTTTGTTGTCAAAAGGCCAGAGGGTTTCTGTGAGAGAAGCATATTGCAATTATCTTCAAAATGGCAAAAAACTATCTAACAAAACGGTGATATACCTATATGTAATGCAAACAAAAAATACTTTCTTTTTACTGCACGTTATATTTTGTTCATTAACGATTCCAATATTCTCCGTTGACTATGACCAATATATTTTATAAAAAATTCCTTACAGTTTTAGCTTCTTGTGTTTTAGCCCAGAATTATGCATTGGCGGGACGAGTATCTGATACAGCTAAATTTTTGTTCGCCGTGCAAGATCTTTTCCATTGAATCTTGTGCTTAATTCACAATATATACAATAGTATACGTTTGCAAGCAGTAGGCTGCTCTTAATTTCTTGGTCGTTGTTTATTTTGTTTTATTGGCGGCGTAGCCCAAGTAAATGAAATAATTCATACAGCGTCCCATATGACTTTACTCCTTGCCCATCGAAACAAATAACTCTGCTTTATCCTCGCTTATATCTAGAAGCAGTTTTGTTAACCTCTTTTCAATGCTTGAGAAGGCTGCAGTAACAACTTTCATCTTTCGACCAATAATGTTAACATCATCAGCGAGTACTTTTCATTAAGAATAGCGCTAGTCGTGTTCACTGCAGCTTTTTTCATTATCACACCTTCAAGTACTCGTATATTGGAAAACCACTGTATCAGTGCCTTCGCTCCATCTAAATCCTCATTTGAAGCAAAATGATCCAATATAATCGTTGTATATCTACCTTATCCTGCCTAAAGACTTCATGTTTTCTGAGCCATTTGGCTCATCATCTGCACAGGGATATCAAGCTCAGTAAAGGTTACAATTATTTTTTTCCGCCTTTTTTTTTAAGCTTGTAGATTCCTTGCTAAAGGAAGTACAATAAGAC
>JAHXMU010026763.1:0-18371 GCA_019455685.1 Philornis downsi | reverse complement strand
TGAAATTATGGTTTCTGGAAAGTTCTCATGCAATAGAGCCAAACTCGGTCGTGTCGTGCGGCTCGTGGCACCGTCTTGTTGAAAACAAATATTGTCCAGTTCATAATCTTTAATTGCAGGCCAAAAAAAGTCGGTTATCATACGGTCATAGAGCTTTGAATTGAATTGGTAACGGTTCCTCCAGAAGAAAGTTTTGTTCGAAAAATTAGCATTGAAAGCCTGTTGCTGTAGCACCCAATCAGCATATCTACGGCGTTGCGAATGGTCAGCGGGCTTTGATTGTAGCGAGAGTTGGACTCTATCGTATACGGATTTAAGGTGCAAATCCAAAACCAAAATACGCAATAATGAGCCGCAAGATAGGCCCAATTGCTGAGATCACCGTGGAGTCGACAAATTCGGATTATCCACCACCTTTTCCTAACAGAAGCGATATTTTCGGCAGGGCGTACACATGTGTAACGTTTCCAGTCTCTTAAAATTTTTTATAATCTTGCCAATTCCATTGCAAATTATGTCGATTTTGACAACAATAATCACACCGTAATGCACGAAAGTAAGTAGTAGTAATTTTTAACTATTTTTATGCGTTCTTCGTTTGTTAAACGATCCATATTTGTAAATGGCAAACTTTTCACTAAACAAATAACACTACACATGAGAGGTACTTAACAGCTGTGGTGGTTTTGAAACCAGTAAATGGGTAACCCAGTATAAAAAAGAAAACCATAGTATATGGCATTCTAAAGGCCATTGTGGAATTCATATTGCTTACAAATTTTCACAGCCTGATTATTTTGTGAAATGCGGCTCATTCGGTCACATCACGTTCATATTGGTACGTTTGTGGTGATTTTACAGTGGCGTTCAAATTGGGCTTTAGCCAATACTCGTATAGTGGCAGAGACGGATATCAAGATAAACAGCTGCATGATTTTTTGGGGTTTCAAAATATGAGATTTGGGTAGCAGCTCATTCATTTTCATGACAGAATCTAAGAAATTAAACTTGACAAGCTAAAAGAAAAAGAAAAGTACTTGAAATTGCCTTCATAGTCCAGACTGAACCCTTTAACCCATTCTATTCACTAACATGTTGCACGTTTTCAAGCCATTTAACTGAGCAAAGTGCTAATAAATGCTACAACAACTCATTAAAAATTTTGCAAATATTAAATTTTTGTATAGACACACTTTGGATAAAATATATATGTACGTATGTATGTGCAGCACAATTGTATTCGCTCGTTTCAATGTTTGTAATTATTTATGTGTTTCTTTTTTTTCGATTCTTATTTTGCCTTCGTACAGACAAAGTTTTGTGAATTTTCGTACAACAAAATTTGAAATAAACTTTTTAAACAGAAATTAAAACAATTTGTTTATAATTGTTTACCCGTTCGGCTTTTAATAAACAAACGAGTTCTTGCTTTGTGTATACAAAACGGCAAAAAGAACAAAATTAGATTGAATTAAGTATACAATTAATGTTTTGTTTCTTGAAAATATTTCTCACTACATTTTCATTTGCAAACGTCTTAAATTGGGTGAAAAAAGACTATTCAATTGAATTTTTGGCGGTAAATTGAGGTGAAAATTTCGTGTGAATTAGATATCGCCATTGGGGCGGTTGAAAGAACGCTTCTGTGGAACAGAAGGTCGAGAAGGAAATAAACTAGAATAAATGGTTGGTTTGATCGTAAGCTAATAAAAGTCTACAACAAAATTGCTTGCAATGAAATCATATGAAATTATGGAAATGTTTTGCTCGAAACAGCAAATTAGAATGAATCGAAACTGGAAGATTGGCACTGTTTTTAAATGTGTTATAAATTCCCATAGAATATTTTATTGGAAATTAAATTTTCCCAATAATTAGCAACGTATTACGTTTTGATGACACCAATAAGTGGCGTTGATCGTTAACAGCCGTGTCCGTTGCTCGCAATGTATTCAAATATCATATGTCACGTTAAATTCTTTGCACCAAAAATGAGATCACAAATAAGTTCACATATTTCATTACCATCTAAAGAAATTGGAATTACATCCAAAAAATTTATCTGATCTTAAGAACGATATTCGCAGAAGACAAATATTCGAATTTCGTTTCGTAATTCAAACTTTGGTCTGTTGACGTTGGCAGAAATTCGGAGCTTTTTATGTAAAAAAATAGCTAAAATCGACGTTTTGGCTCATTTCGTGGGTACACTAAAATGTCGTCCGTTTTCAGGTACTTTGCACACAAATTAATTTCAAACAATATATCACTCTTTTCAACATATGATCTATTCTATAACATTGCTTAACATTGTTAATGTGAGTCAAAAATGTTAAATTGGACCACGTTTTATCTAATAGAAAATGTAAATTGCTAACAGATTTAAGCTAGATATTTGACCGGCTCAGCCACATTTTTGTTTGGATTTTTGGTTTTGGGTTCTTAGATTTGGATTGTACCAGTACCAAAGCAATCATTCTCTAATGTGAAAATATTAACGAAATAATTCAAAGCTATTGCTGTACTGAATTCTTTATATACACAAATTCTTGTACAATAATGTAAAAATTAAATGCTATCGAAAGCGAAAGGTTTATACAAAAAGATTGAATAATAGAAATTACGTGTACAGTATCAAAGAACCTTTTATTTTATGTCAATGGCATACCTGTGATATTATGTGCGGAATATGACATCATTAAAATTGCCACCGCTGATTCATTGGGTGTCGCACATAAGACAGATAAAATATTTAATGACTCCGGCCCATAGTTCATCCCGAATTCGAGTGATGCCACCGATTAAGTTGACTTTAAGGACACCGGTCGTTTAAGGCCTATTGCTTTAGACCTGCTACTCAAAGGAATTTAACTAGAAGAAATTTAACAGTTTCCGTGGCTTCGGCTCTGCGTGAAATAAGTTCATATTATCATGTCATATTATCATATTGTCATATTATTATGTTATCATATTATTACATTATCATACTATCATATCATGTCATATTATCATAGTATCACATTGTCATATTATCACGTTATCATATTCTCATATTCATATCATTTCACTTAACAAGGAGAAATTTAACAGTTTCCGTGGTTTCGCCTCTGCGTGAAATAGGTTCATATTATCATATCATATTATCATATTGTCATATTATTATGTTATCATATTATTACATTATCATCACGTCATCATATTATAATAATATCATATTCTCATATCCATTTCATTTCACTTAACAAGGAGAAATTTAACAGTTTCCGTGGTTTCGCCTCGGCGTGAAATAAGTTCATATTATCATATTATTGTTTTATCATATTATTACATTATCATCATATTATCATAATATCATATTCTCACATTCATATCATTTCACTTAACAAGGAGAAATTTAACAGTTTCCTTGATTTCGCCTCTGCGTGAAATAAGTTCATATTATCATATCGTCATATTATGATGTTATCATATTGTTATATTATCATACTATCATATCATGTCATATTATCACATTATTATATTTCCACGTTATCATATTATCATATTCTCATATTCATATCATTTCACTTAACAAGGAGAAATTTAACAGTTTCCGTGGTTTCACCTCTGCGTGAAATAAGTTCATATTATCATATCATATTGTCATATCGTCATATTATTATGTTATCATATTGTTACATTATCATGTTATCACATTATCATATTATCATGTTATCACATTATCATATTACCATATTATCATATTGTCATAATATCATATTATCTTAATATCATATTGCTATATTATCATACTATCATATCATATTATTACATTATCACATCATCATATTATCATATTATTATATTATCATGCTATCATATTATCATATCATATCATATTACCATATTATCATATTATTATGTCACGTCATATTATCATACTATCATATCATATTATCATATTATCGTGTTATCATATTATCATATTGTCATATTATCTTGTCATATCATATTATCATATCATATATTATCATAATCGTATTATGATATCATATATTATCATATTATCATATGATATCATAACATATCATATTATCATATTACCATATTATCATATTATCCTATTATCATATTACCATATTGTCATATTATAAAATTATCATATTATCGTATTATCATATTCCGATCTCCCGTTTTATCAACAAATATGTATTCCAATTAAAGCTACAGTTCGGCTCCTTCTTTCTCTTTTAGAGTATTTCTTCGTAACTCGCCATTCAAATGGCTGCAACGTTGCCATGCGACATTTTCTTCCGGCGGCTTCTCTCGTCAAACATGCGCTTATATGAGCTTGTATTTCGTAACCAAATGGGGGATTTGAAGTTGTTGCTAGGGAATTAACAGCATGTTGGCCGCATAAGCCAGGAATATCGGGACCAAGAGTGTTGTGTCTTAGTAATTGATAGAGTTTATTAAGATGAAATTTTGAGTTTCTTATCCATTGCCATTTGAAAACATAGTCAGCAACACGTAATTTACCAAACTTGTAAGATCACCCTCCTATACAGTAAAATAACAGTTTAGTAACACGAACAACACCGTCGAAAACTGTTGCAACATCGGTGGCATCAGTAGTGGTTCTCGCACTACAAACACATGTTATGTGTACATTTGTACTTACGACGATCGAATGTACAAGTGTGCGAGTGTGTGTGACAGTAAGGTGTGTGTTGATTACGGAAAGAATAACATTCAAACATTTGTAGTGATTGGTAGTAGTAGAACGTGTTGTAAAAACAACAATTTTAACAAATTCTGTTGTAGATAGTATCGATTAGATCGATACGAGTAACTGCTACTCCTTCCAAAGTAACCCAAGAGCAAAGCAATTCAAACATACGAAGATTTAAACGTACGACTTGGCTAGCTGACTGACTGCCGCTTCGTTGATTGAGGTAGAAAAATCAAAAATTCAACACAGAACAACAAATTACATGTTGTTTTTCAAATAAAGATTAAAATCTTATCGTCGTTTTTTTCGTCTTCTTCTTTGGCTTCGAACAATGAGGGGTTTTTTAGTTTAATCGTTTCGTTTCGAATGGAAATGAAGTCAAAATCCTATAAATGATGTGTTATTAGTTTTCAATTTGAGAGTTCTGTCCACTTAATGGGGAAGTTTTAAGAAGTAATTAAAAGTGTCACATCCGGAAATCCGACGAAAAGAAAAAATGTAACAATTAAATGAAGTGCAAAATATAAAGAAATGCGGATACTGCGATGATTGAAGTTATGCAGTTCTATGCTGAAATATAATTGGCTTAAATTTGGAGGTTCTTCTAAACGGTCTCTCGAACAATTGAGAAAGAGCAATTGTGTTTCGTGACTCTTTTAAAATGAGTCGATCGCTCTTCTGGCCTGTGTCAGTTCATGAGCTCACGAGTCTTTCTGCGGCTCACGGCATATTTGAAAAGATCCGTGTGCCATGTGCAGCTAACAAAATGTGAGCCTTGAATTTGATCCAATGATTTGTTGAGCTTTTGGTTAATACCAAATAATGAGTACTCAATTCCAGAAATAGGCTAAATATTTTATAACTTTTTTCCAACCACAACTTAAGACTACAACACCGTATGCTTCGACGGAAGATAATTGATATGTATTTTGAAAAACTGTACCCAGTCTTCATCTTTCCGGAAAACTTCATGAGTTCATGAGTGAAATTCAGTCAACTGACTGTTCCTCTGCCTTACTAATAGATGTGTTAAATTTCGACTGGAACTCTAATCATTATTTTGAAATCAGAATAGGGTACTGGTATATATCCTATATCGGTCCGCCCCTTCTTGAACGACCCAATCAAATTGAGCGATTTTCCGAAATTCTGTATTTTTCAAACAAACAGAGCTTTCTTTTTCGCCAAATGAATCCTTTTTTTCACAACTTCGTCACTTAAATGCTGCAACAAATTGGCATAATATTTGGCGTTGATGGTTTTTCCTATCTGAAGATAATCAATAAAAATAATCGCAAGCGCATTCCAAAAAACAGACTTCATAACCTTGTCTGCAAATGGTACTGTCATCCTCTTTTTTGGACACGATTCTCCACTCTTTTGATTGTTCCTTTGCCTCAGGTGCGAAGTGGTGGATCTATGCCTCATGCACGGTTATAAATCGATGCAAAGGTTCGGCTTTGCAGTGGTGAATGATCGCCAAACACTCTACTGAAACTTCGTCTCGACGCTGTTTTTGTTCTAATGAAAGCAAGCGCGGCACCCACTTTGCGTACTGCTTTCTCATCTTCAAATCTTTGGTCATCACATGATGTATTGCACTTTTTGAAATGCCTGTTATATCAACTAGCTCACGCACCTTCAGCCGACGATAATCCAATACTATTTTGTGGATTTTCCTAACCGTGCCTGGCACGGACACTGGACAACTGATTGACCAAAATGGTGTTCGTCTTGGCAACTCGTGCGGCCTCGTTTAAACCCTGCTACCCTATATTTTACAGTCGTAAACGAAAAAGTAGATTCCCCCACAGTAGAATCCAGCTCGGCTTTAATATTGGTTGGACTGAGACCTTTCAAGTGGAAATGTTGAATTGCATAACGGTGACCAATTTATTCCTTGGTTACAAATTCACTGAGACCGTTTAATTTTGATGGCCAAAAAAACAAATACTAATAAATGTGGTGCCTTTAAACTGAACACATATGTTTTATAAGGTTGCCACTTTTCACCAAGAAAAAAAATTTTTAAATTTCTAGCGCCATCTATACGTCAGGTCGGCTAGTTTAGGAACCATGCTCATAAATTGTTCGTTTTAGTCATCTACAATGAAAATGTAATTTAAATCCCATCCAAAATTTGACGATCAATGTCTGTAATGTCTATTTGCCATAACTTAATATGATATCATGATCAATTTCTATCAATCGAAGTAAAACATAGGAGTAAATTTAAGTTACAGCTCATGAGAGGAGTGATTATCCGTAATCTGTGATTGGAAAATGTTCGAACTATCTCGAGAGGCATCACATAGTGAATGGAGAATAATCGACAAGATGAGTTATGAGGATTCAGGGGAATTTGTTTCTTGGTTTTATCTTTTCTTCGTGGGCATTGATTTGATAAATAGTGATCATGCAGGATCTGCTGCATAATAACTTTAACGTAATCTTTCCGATTTAGTAGCTAAGCGCCATATTGTTTTCCAAATATAGAGTTTATCCATTTTTTGGATAAAGTTATGATTTCGATGAAAATTTTATTTCATTATAAAGCTTGAATCTTGCCATTATGTACGAAATACAATGTTAATAAAATGACCGCCTCTGGTTTGGTTGCAGCAGTCGATCCTTTTGAGGTAGTTTTCAAAAAAATATGCACCTCCAGACTATAATGCGCGCCGAACAGTCACTTTTTGTGGATGCAGTGACTTTTCCTCAATCACTTCTGGGTTCTCCGAGCCTCATATGCGACAGTTTTGCTTGTTGCCATAACCACCGAGTGAGAAATGAGCTTCAGCTGAAGAAAATTTCGTTCGATTGAAAGACGTTTAAATCACCACTTTTGTAGTAAGTTTTAACTATTTTTGGACATTAATCGGTTGTTAAGCATAACCACTTGCTTGTTGACTTAACCACCGAGTGAGAAATGAGCTTCAGAACTGAAGAAAATTTCATTCTATTGAAAGGCGTTTGAATCACCACTTTTGTAGTAAGTTTTAACTATTTTTGGGCGTTCATCGATTGTTAAGCATAACCACTTGCTTGTTATCGTAACCACCGAGTGAGAAATGAGTTTCAGAACTGTAAAAAATTTCGCTCGATTGAAAGACGTTCGAATCACCACTTTTGTAGTAAGTTTTAACTATGTTTGGGCGTTCTTCGGTTGTTAAGCATAACCATTTGCTTGTTGACGTAACCACCGAGTGAGAAATGAGTTTCAGAACTGTAAAAAATTTCGTTCGATTGAAAGACGTTTGAATCACCACTTTTGTAGTAAGTTTTAACTATTTTTGGGTGTTCTTCGGTTGTTAAGCGATTTATATTCGTAAATGGCCAACATTTCACTAAATAAATAACACTTCAGACGACAGTTATTCAATAGCGGTTTTGATCAGCCTAAACTTCAGACACTCGTACACGATACAAACTTTATATTGATTAGAGATCATAAACTATTTACGACATTAAAGCGATTGGGGCGGTTCGAAGGTTCAACCTAAATCTTATATTGTTTAAAACACTGATATGTTTAACAACAAAAATCTTAATTTATCATTGCTAGAGATGGACACTTCATCAAATTACAACAACTGGCATGGTCAATAATGTGTCAATCACTTTAATTTTGTAAAGAAGAAATGAAAACCAAAGAAATGTTCTACAACAACTAAAGCCCAACTACGTTACAAAATCGACAGAACTTAGCAAGGGGCGGAAATTAAATTTATTGTTTAAAACAAGTATAATTCAATAAAACGAAATTTTTAAAATGCCGCCATGGTATCAATTACGCTACCCATTATGTACTCGTATATATGATGATGGTATCATAAAAGCTACTTAGAGATAAATGAACAAAAGTAAAACATTGATTATTAGGCGCTTTAAAGAAATGTTCTTTAAGCTAATTACAAGTATTTTAAAAACGTACAGATAAGGAATTCAATAGATATAGAGGAGAGGGAAACTCTGCATAGGAGAATTGTAAACTGTTGTAAAAATCAATATGTGTCTACTTATTAAGAGAATGGACGATAGCGATTTAATGTTCTTACAAAGAATTAGGAAGTGATTTAGGTATGAAAGAATCAAGTTGTGTGAGTACATATTACTAGGTGCGCAAATAACTTCCCGTTGCTTGCCAATAGATGGCACCAGCTGTAAGAGCTAGTCGATTCTGCCATAACCTAAACGTCATGAGCCAAGCTTAGGCATATGGTAAATATACCGCCTCGGCACAATAGTACTTTTCTTTAGACGTCACGTTCTTTTAGTTGTGTGAATATGTATGATTTTGTTTTTCTTTTTTCTTCCTTCAATCGAAGAAAACGGCAGCTGAAGTTTATCGAGAGCTTCAAAACGTTAACGGAGATACTGCTTTAAGTGAAACAACGTGTTGAGATTGGTTCCATCGCCTTAAAGACGGTGATTTTCATGTTGACGATCGTTCGCGTGAAGGAAAACGAAAAATCTTTGAAGACACTGAATTGACGACATTGCTTGATGGCTGATCCACGTCAAATGCAGGTAGAACTTGCTTTAGTATTACGAGTTATCCGCCAAGGCATTTGCAAGCGATTGCATGCGTTGGGATTGATTCAAAACCAAGGAACTTGGATTCCTTATGAGTTGAAGCTCGGAGATGTTGAGCGCCGTTTTTTCGCCTGTGAACAACTGCTTCGGCGACAAAAAAGGAAGGGTTTTCTTTATCGTATTGTAACGGGTGATGAAAAATGGATTCCATACAGGAATCCAAAGGAAAAAAACTCATGGGAGCTGCCCGGTCCTGCTTCTACATCGTCACCTCGGCCGAATATTCACGCTTCGAAGGTTATGCTCTGTATTTGGTGGGACCAGGTTGGTGCTATTTATTAGGAGCTGTTGAAACCAAGCAAAACCATCATTGGGGATTGGTATCAACTTTAATTAATGTGATTTCTCTCTGCGTGGAAAGTGCCTACAATACGCGGAGAAGCACGAAAAAGTGGTTCTTCAGCATAGCAACGCTCGGCTTCACGTGGCCAAGCTCGTTAAAATCTACCTGAAAACACTGAAATTGGGAGTCTTAATATCTTAGTCCAGATATTGCGCCATCTAATTATCACTTATTTCATTCGATGGCACACGGTTTGACTGACTAGCAGTTCCACTCATATGACGACATCAAGGAATGGTTAGATTCGTGGACAGCCTCCAAAGATGAACAGTTTTACTTTGACGGAATTCGACTTTGCCAGAAAGATGAGGAAAAAGTGGTAGCTAACGATGGGCATTACTTTCAATGAATCATTTCTAAACATGTTTTCGCATTAAAGTTGCATTATTACAAAAAAAAAGCAGCGAGGACTTAGTTGCGCACCTAATATTATGTGAGAAACGGAATTCAGTGAATTTCTTTTCTTTTACTTTATGTTTGATATCTACACCCTTTCTGTTTTCTTATAATTCAGCTGAATTGAAATACATTTGTAATTTCATTAAGTTTCCAATACTATGAGCAACGTTATTTTCCCAGCAATTTCAATAATTATATCAGAATTGATTTCGACTACTATCACTGGCTTTTATCTGTTCCATTTCTATCACTGCCACACCAAATTTGTGCAATAAAAATTCAGTTAAAATATCACAGCTGATCTGCGAAATATGGGAATTACAAAGGAATTCGCAATATTTGAGGATTTGGATAAAAAGGGCTGGCGATTTCGTGATTCCGTTGCATCACGTGAATGACATGTGGGAGAACCTTTCACATTCAGTGAGTTTACACTCATTCCATTTCGGACTCACTTAAAGGGACCTGCAACTATTACTAGACCTGTAGACTGCTCGAAGTATTCGTCAGCATACTGAGGTGATGGGCGCTCGAAGAAAGAAATGTGGTTGTGTAAGAATAGAATGCATTATCATATGCTCGGTAATCATAGGTACTAACCAAACCACCACGGCCGGCCACGAACCATACAAGCTTTCTCTATACAGTTTTACAACCGGCACTTCAGCTGAAAATTTTCAGAAGTATATTTTGTCAAAAAAAAAAAAAAAAAAATATTCACATCAAAGTTGGTTCCTTTTAAAGCAATTCATTTGAGTCAACAAATAATTCAATCTTCAAAGCATTTCCCAGAAAATACTCCAAAAATCTTTTCGCGTTTATAAACAGAAAATAAATGCCGAAAATGAGTGACAAAAAATGAGCTTCAGAAGGAAGAAGATGTCAGCCGTAGACACATCAGGTAAATACGATGTTAGTTCGATGATATTTGCTAAGTTTCTGGCCTGAAGTTCGTTCACCAACTCACGAGGCTGTCGGTGCGTTATTGTGTTGCAAAACTCATAAGTTTTCTTTCCACAAATCTGGCTTTCTTCGGAAAATTTGCACCCCCAAATACTGCATAACGCACAGACAATATTTTTTATTTGCAAGCTGACCTTTCGGTAAAAATTCTGAGTGCACAAGACCGCGATAGTCAACTTGGCATTCTATTAACTTTGGACTGAATTTCGGGCCCTGTTGGAAGGCACCATTTCAAAGCTTTGCTGATTTGTCTTGCAAGTTAAATTCGTGAATGCATGCCTTGCCATCAGCTATAATACGTTTTTTGAATGTGAAAATGAATATGTTGAAAACTTCATGAGTTTTCTTTCCATAAATCTGGCCTTCTTCGATAAATTTGCACTCTCAAATGCTGTATGACGCCCAGACAATATTTTTTATTTGCTAGCTGACCTTTTGTTAAGAATTCTGAGTGCACAGGACCGCGATAGTCAACTTGGCATTCTATTAACTCTGAACTGATTTTCGGCCCTGTTGGAAGGCACCATTTCAAAGCTTTGCTGACTTGTCTTGCATGTTAAATTCATGAATGCATACCTTGTCATCAGCTATAATGCGTTTTGTGAATGTGAGATGGGAATTGACTCGTTCCAGCATTGTCTTCAGTGATCTTTAAGCGATTGCATTTTTGAAGAACGTTCAAGTCATTCAGTACTTTTGAAGTGACAACCTGTTTCATATCCAAATAATCGTGTAAGATGGTAGTAATTTATTAGCGAGACACAAAAATTAAAGCGGCCATCTCTTTCAAACATAAATGAAAATTTGTAGGCACCATTTTCTTTGTTTTGTTTTTTTTTTTTTTCACTTTATCAATGTGAACAACACTTAAAGGCGTTGATCCCCAATCAATCTTCTCCCCATATCCCAAAAGCTTTTCAATACACTGTACCACTCATATGCAGAGGTTTTTGTTTTGACAAATTTGATGCACCATAAATCTTTATATATATAATTCTACTGTACGGGCGTTGTCAGTGAACTCCTCCTAAACGACTGGACCGCTTTGCATAAATTTTTGTATATACGTCTGGGTGGTGCCCGGGATGGTTTAGATTTACAATTCGGTCCAATTGGACAAAGGGGCGTGGTACCTCTCACACAAACAAAAAAATTTAAAAATCAATTATTTCTGCTCCTGCTTACGGTATTTGAACAAAATTTGGTGCGTAGGTTTGGTGTACATATCTTAAGTGCTACTGCAAATATGGGCGGGATTGGACAATGGGGCGTGGTACCTCCCATACAAACCATAAATTAAATATCCAATATTTCTGCTCCTGTTTACGGTATTTGAACAAAATTTGGTACATCGGTTTGGTGTACATATCTTAAGTGCTGCTGCAAATATGGGCGGGATTGGACAATGGGGAGTGGTACCTCCTATACAAACCACAAATTAAAAAGCAATTATTTCTGCTCCTGCTAACGGTGTTTAAACAGAATTTTGTATTTCGGTTGAGTGAACACATTTTAAGTTCTTCTACAAATATAGGCGTTTTTTATTATAATAGACCGATTGGCATGAAACATTTCCAATAAAAATAAAATTTGAAGGCAAAGCAACGTTCGCCGGGTCGGCTAGTCCTCTATAACATTTTCACCGTTTTCGCACATAAAATTCCGCTTACTGTTTTTTTTTCCAATTTTAAAAATCTCAAAACGCACTTCCGACAAACTGACAAAATCGAACACAGTAAACAAAGTAAATGGCAGATTGCCTTCAAACTCCACCACAATATAGAGGAAGAACTCTGTGAAGAACTCATTTGAATACCTAATTACGATCACATTTACATATGTCAAAAATGGATAATACACTGCTATTTAAGTTATTATGGATTATAACTACAAAATTTTTATAAGTAATATGTGAAGTTTTTCTTTGAAAACAAATGTATTAACATATATGTAGTGCCGCAATTGTGATAGACTCAATACGAGTATTAGGAGTTGAATTATTAAGTTGTTCCAACTTAGCGACAAAAAGAATTTTCGTAATCACTTTATGCGGAATATTTTTAATGATTAATATGCGGCATTTTTTTATTTTTTTTGTTTTTTGCAAAATGTAAATATTTTACTGAAAATTAAGACGTTATAACGGATTAGAGATATACCAAAACATTGACCTTCGAAAGGTCACTAGTAGAATAAAGTTCTTTTTAAGATCACATTCAATCCAATGCTGGCTAATGGAAGTTGGCGCTGCTATCGATGATATTCTAACACTTTATCTCTCTGTAAATAATGAATCATTTCGCATTGCTCCCTCCTGAAGATAGCATAATTTATTACTTTTCTATTTATTGGAATTAAAGTATTTTATTATTTTTGATTTTATTATATCCTCTTAAGCGTGTGACAATATTTCCAGTATTAAACATTTTTAAATACATATTTCCTTTATCGGTGATACTCGTTATGACTTTTCCAAGAACATACCGAAATTATAACAGAATACAATCAATTGTTTCACATAGTTTTATTGTTTCACAGACCCATCATCATCTTTTTCTTTATAATCCTGACATTGTTTTCGATGATCGCGGATTTATGTTTTTATGTCTTCTCTCATATTCTTCCCGACAACAATTGCTGTTATTGTCTCAATATGACAATAATATCTCAATAGAGCCAATAGCATCAACTCTGTAAGAAACAATAAGAAATTACCGTTTGCTAGCCATTAACACAATCGCAGATTATTGTCCGTCCTGGCAAACATTTGACTGACCACCACTCAAAAAGGTAATAAAATAGTTGTCGTCGTGATGGAAAAATAACACAAATACTCGTACAGCAAAGTGCACACACACACATATAGTATGCACACATTCCCTGCCAGAACGTCTGATACCTTCGTACAGCAAGTACTTGCAGTCACTCGCTTATGTTTGAACACAAACGTCAGTAAAACTAATATTTCACGTGTGAAAATAAATAGTGAATTTTGTCACATTTCACCCGTGAGATATCGGCATGTTGATCGTGAGTGTGATAAGTGAGCACGAAACGGGGATGGTGTTAAGACCTGCTTAAACATAACGGTTATCATCATCGCGGTTAAATGTGAAAATCACAGATGTTCATTCTAGTCGGGCAAATGCTCCGGCGGTGCAGCAGCAGTAAATGCCTTGTGAAATGTATCCTTAGAAAGTAGACCAACTTGGTGAGTGATATCTGTTTGCACTGATGTACATTAAATGATATTACGGGCCTCAATGACAATTTAGCAATATAGGTCAGAAAGTGACCTACTAGAAAAAGATTAAGATAACCTTCATTTTTGGCTTGACAATTTTCTATCCCTTTTTTCTAAATAAAACAAAGGTTATAAGTACAGGAACGTGCAGTCAGACTCTTTCAATTCTTGTGTTAATTGCAGCTTATATGGATGCAGTTTAAGATCCAATGTTAAAATTCGTTGCAAACTTCGTCGCGATAATTGTAAGACAGACGATCTCTTGCGAGTCGACATTTGTGGATTTCCTTGTACTGACTCCATAACTCTCTCAACATTGTCTTCGGTCCTAGATGTTCTTGGGCGACCATTTGCTTGTGGTTTAAATGTTGAACCGGTCTCTTTAAAACGCTTTATTCATATTTTAAATAAATTAGCACTCGGAGCTTCACTAATTCGCCGTAGTCCATATTCAGCACAATATAGTCGCCTAATAGCAATATATGAACGAGAGTTCTCGTAAAATGCGCGCACGCAGAATGCGTGACACTTCCCGTCGAAGTGATTCACAGCGACTAAAACTCCATGAGCCCGCCAACACAGCGATGTAGTTGAGGTAGTTTTCGACCACTTTTTCGCACATTTTGAGCGGTATCTCGGCGATAACTTGATGAATGTTGGTTTTCAAATGATCCAACGGCTGGAAATTATCCCCTTAAACACTATCTTTGACGTAGCCCCGCAAAAAAAGGCCAAAGATGTCAAATCGCTAAAACATGAAATCACACTTTCTGGAAATTTCTCATGCAATAAAACCAAAATCCGTCCTATTGAATCACGTTTGAATCACGATTTTTGTAGTAAGCTTTACCTACTTTTATGCGCTCTACATAACCATATCGTTCTCTCGATCCATATTCGTCAATGGCTGATTTTTCACTAAATAAATAACACTTCAGGTAAGTGAGAGCTGACAGCCTTGCCAGACCGGCAGTATTGAAACTACTAAATGGATAACCGTGTACTTCGAACATCTTCTTAAGACTAGCTTTATGAAAATGCTTCCAAATAGGTTCCAGGCTAATTTCTAATTCCTGGACAATGAAATATAATCTTACATGACATTATCGAGGGCTTCCATGATTTTAAGGCTATTTGGACGATTAGCCTACCAGATCACGCCTCATCTTCGACGTCTTTATTCAGTGATTCAGTGACACAGTAGTGATTCTATTTTAAGGTAGTTTTCCAAATGGCCCAATAACAACTCCAGACCATAATCCGCAACAAACAGCTACTTTTTTTCGAATACAATGGCTTTTCAACAATCACTTCTGAGTTCTCCGAGCCCCATATGCAACAATTTTGCTCGTTGACGTAACCAACGAGTGAGGAAAGAGATTCATCGCTAAAGAAAATTTTGTTCTATTGAAAAACCCACGTTTGAATCACCACTTTTGTAAGAAGTTTTAACTATTTTTATGCGTTCTTCAGTTAGTAGATAGATTGTTCAATGTGGATTCATGTTGGGAATGCGTTGTTTCCAGTTCATCTGTCAATGGACGTCAATGTTAGCAAATAGTGGAGCTTAAAACCCGAACGTCTGGTGTACAATGCCAGAATACAGCATTTGGCGTAAAAATTCAAGATTGGCTCGGCGAAATTGTACGATATACCTACCGAGTTTCACATAGTACACTTCACATAAGTTTCCTTCATAAAGACTGATGCTATGCTGAATTTTCGCGGTGAAACTCCAAATAAAAATGATTGTGCAATTTGAAGCTAAATATTTTTCGCGAGAAGAAGGTTCCTAAGTGGACTGGAGTAGACATGCTTATCTATTATACGCCGTTCGTAGGAAATAATTCCAAAAGCCTCGATCTTCTGTGCTTCTCCTCCAATTCGTCACACCAAGTTTCGATAGTATTTCAAAAGCCTGGTCCTTCCAACGGAGATTCGGTCGCCACCTTCTGCATCCTCCATCGAGCCGTGCCGGAACATTTCGGTCCATTCGCATAACATAACCTAGCCAACGCAATCGCTATATATTAACGCGCTTGACCACGCCGATGTCGGCGTATAGCTCATACATTGTTCATTGCTCATTGTTCATGCAACGTCGAAACTCTCCGTTAACGATCCATATATTTTCCGGAGTATTTTCCTCTCGAAAACTGCCTGTACTGATTCATCCGCTTGCGTCATAACCCAGGATTCTGTGCCATATAACAAGATAGGTAGAACCAACATCTGGTACAGTCGGATTTTTGTTTGTCGAGAGAGGGCTTTATTGTTGAATCGCTTGCTTAGTCCATAGTAACATCTGTTAGCAAGCAATAACCTTCTCTTTATCTCCATGCTGACGTCATTCGTTCTGTTTACTGCGGAACCAAGGTAGATGAATTCTTCCACCATTTCAAAATTATAGTTGTCAACGTTCACACAGCGTTCCAAACTAGTAGACTCTTTGTTCGTTGAAACCAATAACTTTATTTTGTCCTGGTTTACCATCAGACCATTTCGCTGCTTCCTTCTCGATGTTTGAGAAGGTTGCAGTAACATCTCGCACCAAGCGAGCAATACTTCGTTAAATGTTTTCCTCGTGAAAAGAACATAGTATCTAACTTAAGGTAAAGAAATCCACTATTTTTCCAATAGATAGCTTTAATAATCTGTATCCCGCTTTGTGCAAGGGCGTTCGTGTTACACTAAATGGCCTTAGAAGGTTTCATACTCAAAAAAAACTACTTTGACAGTTTTGTGATTGCTTAACTATGTATTGTTTGAACCAGCGTCAAAGATGGACATCTAAAAGAAATTGCGCCAAAGGTGCTAAAATCGGAAACGTTAGTCAGGAGACTGAAAATGTGAATGATGATCCTGATATGGTATGGAATTTGCAAGGAGTCATCTACTATAAGCTGCTCCCCATACGGCCAAATTTTTAATTCGTTAATTTGGATGTGTACTGTACGCAATTGGATCATCTGAAGGAAACACTCATAAGCGGTCAGATTTAGCTAATAGGAAAGGAATTGTGTTTCATCAGGACAAGGCCGGACAAACACACATCGCTAGTGACTCGCTAGTGGTTGGGTTGAAAGGTTCTTATGAATCCACCTTATTTTCCACACCTGACACCAAATGATTATCATCTGTTCTTATCTTTATCATTTTGCTAGTGACACATTCGCTTCAAGAGGAGTTGACGAAAATCGAGTATTCCAGTTTGTTGTCAAAAGGCCAGAGGGTTTCTGTGAGAGAAGCATATTGCAATTATCTTCAAAATGGCAAAAAACTATCTAACAAAACGGTGATATACCTATATGTAATGCAAACAAAAAATACTTTCTTTTTACTGCACGTTATATTTTGTTCATTAACGATTCCAATATTCTCCGTTGACTATGACCAATATATTTTATAAAAAATTCCTTACAGTTTTAGCTTCTTGTGTTTTAGCCCAGAATTATGCATTGGCGGGACGAGTATCTGATACAGCTAAATTTTTGTTCGCCGTGCAAGATCTTTTCCATTGAATCTTGTGCTTAATTCACAATATATACAATAGTATACGTTTGCAAGCAGTAGGCTGCTCTTAATTTCTTGGTCGTTGTTTATTTTGTTTTATTGGCGGCGTAGCCCAAGTAAATGAAATAATTCATACAGCGTCCCATATGACTTTACTCCTTGCCCATCGAAACAAATAACTCTGCTTTATCCTCGCTTATATCTAGAAGCAGTTTTGTTAACCTCTTTTCAATGCTTGAGAAGGCTGCAGTAACAACTTTCATCTTTCGACCAATAATGTTAACATCATCAGCGAGTACTTTTCATTAAGAATAGCGCTAGTCGTGTTCACTGCAGCTTTTTTCATTATCACACCTTCAAGTACTCGTATATTGGAAAACCACTGTATCAGTGCCTTCGCTCCATCTAAATCCTCATTTGAAGCAAAATGATCCAATATAATCGTTGTATATCTACCTTATCCTGCCTAAAGACTTCATGTTTTCTGAGCCATTTGGCTCATCATCTGCACAGGGATATCAAGCTCAGTAAAGGTTACAATTATTTTTTTCCGCCTTTTTTTTAAGCTTGTAGATTCCTTGCTAAAGGAAGTACAATAAGAC
>JAHXMU010026762.1:0-14219 GCA_019455685.1 Philornis downsi | reverse complement strand
AATTGTTTTCTTTTATACAAAATTTGCAAATAAATTTCTTTTAGAAATCGAACGAACTTTTCAAGCAGCCCGATATATTATGATGTATTCTAATATAAACATATTGATTTTCTAAACTAAAACTCTTAGATCCAATTTCGCTGCATGTTCAACCTCGAATATATTTCGCAAAAAAAAAAAAAACGAAAAAGCGTATTTCTCAAATTTATCAATTTTTGCCAACTACCGAGTTGGTATCCACATAGTTGTTGATTTTTTTCTCAAATTTTTTTTACTTTAGCGAAAAAAGACAAAATAAAAATACGCATTTTTTCAAAATTTACACAGGAACGCCTAAGATATCAGAAACCATAACTTATAATATGTAATAGTTTTCGACCTAGAAGTTAAATATTAAACAACGCGAGCTTTTAGATTTAGAGTGTGAATGCACGTAAACTGTTAAATTTGTTTGCGTTGGCTATTCAGGTTCATACAGATCTTTATTTAAAAATAATTTATATTTTACTCCATCGAATTTTTAATAATGAAAATATATGGCTACAGTTTACACCATACAATAGTAACAATGATAAAATTTTGAAATATGGGTTTCCTTTAATAGAAGTTACGAATACATCTCAAAATACATCTCCCTTTAATAGAAGTTACGAATACATCTCAAAACAAGTCAATAATTTGTATAAATTATAAACAAGCGTTATCATATGAAACATTAAAGACGCTTTTTGGCTTTTCGCCAAAATATTTTGTAAAACAAGACCTGAGGTATTCATTGTCAAAATTTCAAAAAAAAACTTTTGATTTCTACTAATTTGGTAACCAATATTTTATGAAACCCATGACGACATTGAGAATTTGGATGTGGTAAAAATTGCATATAATAAAGAAACTTCAGATATACATTATTATTATATTTTAATGAATTACTCAAAGTTGACAAAAGTGGTCATAACTGAGACTCATTGCCCGTCAGTTCAACTTCAGTTAGTTATATTTTGAAGACAAAATTAAAATAAACTAAAACCACTTGCTTTTCCAAAAACGGTCATCAACCTCGATGTGCTGGCGGTCGAATACTTCAAGCAGTTTAATGAAAGCTTTTCAAGCTCATCTTCCGAATCATTATTAATATGTAGAGTAGTTTCAGTGGGTGTAAAAATAGAACACGTGATAGCTCATTGAATATCAGCAGCTCTCCCATATACCATTAATGGAATACAAGGAAATTTGTTTACGATTTAAGTACTTTAAAAGCGCACCTCTGTTAACAGTTTGTTGATTAAGAGGAACTTCAATGAAACAGATTTATATAAATAAAATAATCACAATTAATTTTGCATAAATCAAATTTATAATATATTATAATTTATATAATATAATTTATATAATATATTTTATAAATTATATTTAAAAAAAATGGAGAAGAATGAAGATTTTATAAAAATGTAATTTTTGTGTGGCCTCACAAAATTAAATATTAATGTTAATTTTTATAATATTTTTGGAAAAATTTTGAAGCAACACAGATGAGCTGAGAATAACGTTTACATCTGAAATTCCTTTCGCATGGGGATGTTCATTAAGGTACACTTTTAATACAAACTAGTATATTTGTAGCATATTTGGTGAGTACTTTTTCATCATAGAAAAATTTAGATCTTTTGAAACCAATGATGTCTTTGAATTTATGACCTCAGGCTCTAAGAAATATTTCTATGTGTTTGAATTTTGTTTTTCATTTGAATATTCTAAACGTGATGAAACCTGTTAACACATGAAATGTTTCATAATTTGAAACAAAATCAAAATAATTTCTAGTTATGTTACGGGAGTATTAGAATAAAAATTATTGTGGTTTTATTTCAAATGTACTCGTATCAATCAGAATCAATATAATACAATCTTGAAGCCGTTGTCGGAATTAGACAAGAACTAAAACTTTTCATTCTGGGGAATGGATCAAAATTATTTTTCGATTAGATTCGTTGTTTTTACGTTTTCATTTTACCTAATTTTCTTTTTGTACAATCGTATGAAAAATTATCTCAGCGCCATAAAGGCATTCTTACATCATGCTAAGTACAAAAATTATAATTTTCTCAAAATTTTTTAAAGTTTTGCAAATTTTCAGTTTGAGTAAAACTGGAATAAGCTAATTATTTATGCATCTGAAGATTATGTTCTCAAGATAGTTTAGGATTTCTTTTAAAAATCAATATTCCATATATTTGTTTATGTTCCAAGTGTAATTTGTTAAACTCAAAGGCACCACTGTATTCAATACGTTGTTTTGTAATCTCCAACCTGCAAAGTGTAGTTCTTATGTGGTGTCAATTTCCAGTGTTGGAAACTGACTGATTTTGATGAAAACTGCTCGTTTTATATCCGAAGCTGTTCAGCGACTTATAAATGTATGAGTATATCATTAACTGATATAAGTAAAGGGCATAAATCTGTGGTCACAACCCATAACAGTCTAAGTCTGTTTTTCAATATTTTCAGTACAGGAGTTTAAAGTTTTGAATCTTCACTGAAAATCAGGAGAAGGTGTTTTGCTACAGATTCCAAGAAAACGAATTTCTTTACTTAGTTGTTAACAAAAAATAGTTATTTATTCTCGCAGTCAAAGGATATTATCGAAAAAGACACTTAGGCTCTTATGAATTGTTGAACGAAAGAAAGTCAAAAAGTTCAAGTTGAGTTAGGCTATTATTCCAGATTAAATAAAATACTTTAAGTTTGGAGAAAACCCTTAACTCAATTTATGTTTATCAAAAAGCGAAATTGTAATTCGGAATAAGAGCTTAACTCAAGTTAGGAAAATAAAATTGTTTCTTTATTTTTTTTGGATTAACGACTTAAGTTGATTTAGGCAATGATGAAAAAATAATATTTATATTTGTTGTAATCCTAAATTGACTTAGACAGTTATGCCACAACAGTCATTTAGAAAAATAACGTAAGCTATTAGGTTTTTTAGGATTAATTGCCTTTCTAGAAGAGATACAAACATGAAAAATTTAGAGCAAATAAATTTAGATATGCTGAATACGATGGTGCTAATAACTCAACTGTGTCCTAATTCGAGTTAGGCTGTTACGGGTTGTGACCACAGAAATTGCGATGACATTCTCACAAACATCAGTATATAATGAAAAAGTCGAATATCTAAGAGGCAAATTATATATAATTTTGACAACTGCATTCCGCATACTCTGCAAGGACGTTAATATTCTGAATCCATATATTACCAGTAAATACTTCAAATGACCATCTATAAGTGATTGATATACGAGCATCTCTGTTCTTATATCCAAAATATATTTTATTTCGTGCAATACTTCAATTGCTGGGGCAATTTTGTTTTTAATGCAATTTAAGTGTGTATCCTCACTAACTTCAGTGATCACAAGTTCATCAACATAAATACTAAATTCATTCTCAAAATGTTGTGATATCGATTTAAACGGTCTGGGTTCTTCGAGCTCCTTATGCGGCAATTTTGCTTGTTGACGTAACCACCGAGTGAGAAATGAGCTTTGTTGCTAAAGAAAAATTTTGTTCGATTGAAAGCCCGCCCACATTTAAATAACCACTTTTATAGTAAGTTTTAACTATTTTTACGCATTCGTCAGTCGTTAAATGATCCATATTCGTAAATGGTAAACCTTTTACTAAATAAATAACACTTCAGATGACAGGTATTTAACAGTTGACAGCCTTGCTAGACGGGCGGTTTCGAAACCAATAAATGGATAGCCTTATATTATGATAACTTTGAAATTGTTGAAAATATTTGTTATTCATCGGTTTTCCTTTCATTAAAAATTGTTTTTCTACTACATCCAATTATAACAATTAAAAGTTGTTTCGAAATTTATATCACTAATAATATGTTAATAAGTTATGTAGGGATGTTTTCCGAAATTCTAATGTGATCTTTTCAAAAGGAATAAGTAAGCAGAAATAATCATATGAAAATCAGCTGTTTTGCTACTGTACAAAATAGCGTACAAATCAAAGGTTTCCCACAGGTTTACAAGATCTGGATGTTTTCTGAAATTCTAAAGTGACCTTTTCAATAGAAATAAGTAAGCAGAAATAATGATATGAAAATCAGCTGTTTTGCTACTGTACAAAATAGCGTACAAATCAAAGGTTTCCCACAGGTTTACAAGATCTGGTGCGAAAAGCAACAGCTTCTCGTATGATAAGTCCATGTTTACTGCATTTATGACTTTTCAAATCTCCATTAATTCCATAACACAAATAGAGTATTATTTTGACATCTTTGTATGCACTTTTTTTATGGTTATTATTAAGTACATCTGTACATACATATAATACATTAGCAAATAAATAGCTTAGGTTCCATCGTCTCTTTCATTGTCCCATTTTCAGACTAAGCCAGAATATCGCTTAAATTCCTAAATCAACCGTAACAAATCGTTCACATCAAGCCATACATTTTACAATTTAACTCAATTGTACTCATACACTAAGAGTATTACTTAATATTACGCAAAAATGTGGCGATACATCATCAACACACCGAAAAGAGATACTCACTCTTAGTCTGGAGTTACAAATATCTCACCGCCAACCACAACAGGTATCTTTATGGAACGAATGATCACAGTAGATGAGAAAAAAAGAGAGCAATACAACAAAATAACACTCAAGATCAAGTACAACAAAACACAGAAAACAGAGTGGATTAGTGAGTTAAAAAGAAAACTCAAAAAAATAAATATGAAAGTCGTAATGAAGAGAGTATGTGTTATGATAAAGAGACTGTTGTATGAAACAACAACAAAAGAGAGTGATATACCTTGAAACGGGGAAGAGAAAGTGAAGGAAAGAATTTCTTTAGGGGCAACTCAATCAAGTGTTTATGATTAATGATAAGTGCTGTGGGTTAGAACAAACAAAAACCACAGCGCCAGCAGTTGGCGCTTAGCCTCTGCCAGAGTAAGCGCCTCTATAAGTGATTAGATTTTTGGTTAACCGATAATAGACAATTTACCCGAAGACTCTCTCCCTCCCCCTCTTCCTCTCTCTTTCACTCACTCTCTACTCCCTCCTGTGGTTTGGAGCTGGTGGTCACTCATGTACACCCCGACAATTAAGACTACACAGAATATGTGGGGCCACCACCACTTTCCATGCTACAACATTTTGTTTCAAATTTTTTTAACTCTGTGGACAATTAGTCTGCCACCCGAAAGAGAACGAACGAGAGATCAGAGTACACATTTATGCATGTGAATTCGGAATTTCGACCAAAACGTTGTGAGGAGCAAAGACTTTAAGACGGCAAAATTGTACAAACGATCGAAAGAGTAATGAATCGATCGATCGTTTGTCAGATGCATACATACAGCGGCTACACATTCCACACATATGTATAAACAATATAGACAGATTACGACGCTCGTTGTGTGATCTCGCCAGCAGTGAGAGTGTATATGTTATACTAGCTGTGCGCCTAGTGGAACCATGGACAGCCGTCGCTGTGTACAACTGACGACTGACTGGCTTTGGGCTGTTTGTTGGCTGGCTGCCTGCCTGCCTGTTGCCCAGTCTGTGTAGAGTGTATGGACGGATTTTCGTTACAGGTAGACATTAAGGCGTTTAGTTTAGTCGTTCTACGGCAATGAACGAGTTTAAAACTAAAAAAGTTTTTCATTTCTTCTTTTGTACTTTCTGTGGTATATTTTTGAGAGTAAAGTTTACTTTACTTAATAAACTTAATGCCTAAATTACAAAAAAGTTTACGAAGATGCGGATGGGGAGAGAAAGAAAAACATAATAAGTGGCGACAAATAAAAAAACAACAGCAGCAACAACAAAAACGACAACGTGAACAAAAGTAATTAACATTTTTTGATGTAAAATTGAATATTAATTAAATATGTGCGTGTGTGCGATGGAATGTGTATGTGAATAAATATTTAAGAAATAATCTAAAGAAAAAATAAAAACAATTAAACATAAGCAAGATATACAAGTAATTATACGAAATTTGGAAACTTTATAAAAAAAAAACCGTAAAGAGAAAACACTTTGGTAATAAATTTTTCAAAAAAAAAAAAAATTTAAAGTTTTGAACTAAAATTTTAAACGATTTAGAAAAATTGAACTAGTTTTTTTAATTATAAAAAATTTTTTTATTCCAATTTTTTCCAAAAATTTAAAATTCAAAATAAAGTATGACTGTCTGCGTTGTAACTGTTCTCTTCGAAACTGTTCTCTCTTCGCAAACAAATTTAGAATGAAATTAACTAATTAAAAATATAATCTAATCGGAATTCTAGCAATTATCGAAAGTGCGAGAAACTTCAGGTATTTTGAATTTTAATTATATTTTTCCTATAATAGTAAATACAATAGAAATGTGAATAGAATTAAATGTGAACAATAATTTTCTGAAAACAAAGAACAGCAATAAAATTTAAAGCAAAAAAGCAATCTATAAATATATGAAGTGGTCGAAATTTTATAGCTATAAACAAATAAGCAAACTCGGCCGTTGAAAACCAATTTTTAAATAAATATTTAATATTTTCGACTAATTCAGAAATTTAATTTAGTTAAAAATTTTAACTCGTCGAAAATTATACAGTTTTAATAAAAGCAACTGAAAACATAACTAGTCTGATTAATAATATAATATTTCTCTACAAAATTCTTACAATTATTTCACACACTTAAATTAGTTGAAAATTTAGAATTCATCATATTTTCCTCATAAAATCACAAAAAAAAAAGTTAAAATGAATTTACCTAATTCAATCTACAATATGGCCGAAATTTTGAAAAGTTTGAAGATTACCCACATCTTCAAACTTTTCAAGTGTATTTAAATGTAAGATAAATGTTTAAGAAATGATTTAAGTAAACATAAAAATAAATATAAAATAAAAATAAACAACGGAAAAAATTTCAGTGAAAAATCTAAATCAACTAATATACGGACGGGCCGAAATTTTAGAGCTTTATAAACAAAATATGCAAAAAAAAACATTTCTAGTGATTTTTAAAGCAGTAGTTGAATATTTTGAAATAAAATCACACTAAAATTTAAAAAAAAAATCAATCTATTTTAATTTCTTGTTTACATTTTAATAAGCATATTATTTCAGTTCTTTCCCAACTTTTTTGAGTCTTTTTCGTTAGGCAAAAATATTTTGCAATTTTTTTATAATTAATCTTAAACTGTTTATGTATTTGCAACGTATAAGCAACTTCCTTTTTTTTTAAATTAATGTGCAAGGCAATCTTTTAAATAACTGATTTGTAGGTTTTCAATATCATCATTAAAGCAGCTATGAAGTTGCTGGCTTTCTAAAGAGTGTTGGCTGACGCAACCCTTTTTTTAAAGGACATTTTTGAAAATTTTTGTTATGTTTTATAAAATTCACTATGACGTTTGATAGGTAACGGCTAACTAGTTTCTACAGGAATTAGAGCTGCAATTTTCTCTATGATTAACAAAACTGGTATCATTCAGTTCGCTGGTTTGCTTTGGCATATATGTAACTTTTGCACGTTCTAGGTTTCATATCATGGATTGTTTTTTAGTTTTAGGGTCGTACTTGTAAAAATATACTTCATAATCTGTTGTTATATTTTTACCGGTTATTTCTTAAATTTGAAGGAAATTTGAATAGCGCAAAAAACCCATGTAATTTTTGCTAAACTTCATTTATAATTTAAGGATAATTTAAGGATTTAAGGGAATTTTTTTCACGGAACCAAGACAACTTTTCAATATTTAATATTTTTAATAAGTCCATGATGCAGCTATGCCATTCAAGCCCAGTTCATTGGCAATCGTTTGTATTTTTAATATTGGCTTTTGAACTTCATTGGAGCCAATTCTGCAAAGTCGAAGATTTTTGGCGGTTTTCGGGTTTTTCGTCATCCATGTAAAAATGAGAAAAATGACATAATAGTGAGGAGTTGCACATGTGCAGAGTATACTGTTTGGAATCCACTTAATAGTCTCTTAAGATTATTCTGAGATTAGAAAGTGTTCTTCAACTTTTTCATATTCTGGGAAATCCTGAAAATCATTTGAATCTCGGGATTTCCCGGGATCACTGAAATTGCCAGAAGTTTTCAAAGGCATCATAAACTACAATTTTTAATACCAAATTTCGCACAAAATTGTATAAATGGAATGCAAATTAAATGCGAAATAGAATCGACAGCTAAAAGAAGACATTTTTTTTATAAACAAATTTAAAAAAAAAAAAAGTTGAAAAATTGTATGAATGGAACACAAATTAAATGCGCAGTAAAATCGACAGCTAAAAGAAAACAATTTTTTTTTATATAAATTTTTTTTTTATAAAAAAATTTATTTTTTTTTGCGCATTTAATTTTTTTATACAAAAAATTTTTTTTTAAAAAAAAAATTGTATAAATGGAATGCAAATTAAATGCGCAATACAATCGACAGCTAAAAGAAGACCATTTTTTTATAAAAAAAAAAAAATTGTATGAATGGGACACAAATTAAATGCGCAACAGAATCGACAGCTAAAAGAAGACAATTTTAAAAAAAAAAAAAAATATAAAAAAAAAATTTTATAAAAAAAAAAATTTATAAAAAAATTGTTTTTATAAAAAAAATTTCCTTCTTTTAGCTGTGTCATACAATATTTTATAAAAAAATTGTCAAAAAATAATTTTAAAGCACAGATTAAACGCGCAATAGAATCGACAGCTAAAAAAGGCAATTTTTTATAAAAAAAAGTCGTGAAAAAAAAATTCTAAAGCGTAAAGATGTAAATGTGTTGATTTTATCCCGCTGTCTTACAGAAGACATTACATTTTAAAAGCTTATTGGCAGCAGAATATTTATGTTTTGAAGTGGGTATCACTTAACTTTTTTGTTTTTTTTTTTTTTGTATTACTTGTTTGCATTTCACTTATCGTTAAAAAATTTAAATTTTTAATAACATATTTAAATTTTTGAATTCGCAAAATGCCCCTGTGATTCCGGGACGAAATGTCCCCTATAACGGGTAACTAAACTAATCAAACTTCACGGAAAACTTTCTCTAGCTGAATTTGATAAAGAATTACAAGGTGAATTTTTGGCCGGAATTGGACCATTAATTTTATTTTTACACTGTTTCATTTACTTTTCACTCTTCGTCGCCTCCATTTTGATTGATCTTTAGGAAGATTCACATACCATATTATCAGTATACTGGAAGGTTATGATAAATGTCAAATTTATTAATTCATCAACTAAGCGAAGTTAAATTTTGTATTCCGTAATCTTTGAATGTGCTTTAATAAGAAAAGCGGTTACAAATTGATATATTAAGAGTTAGTTTGCAGAAAATTTTAGCACAATATAAACTTCGAAAAAGTTGTTACAAATTTAAATTCATCGAAATTTATATTACCTCTTGTTAACTAACCAAACATTGTTACTGCTATTGCTGTTGTTATTTTAATTGAACTGAATTTCTATACGCCTGCTTCTATTTGTATTTCCAATAGCGCAAAGTGCACCCAACAGCCGCGGGAACTCTGCCCAATTTTAAGATCTATGAAATTTAGTTCATCTAGCGTTCATTTACTAATTGAAATAATAAATATTTTTGGAGAAACGGAAAAATTATTTTTCAGAGTTTACATTCGAGGGGGAAAACAAGAGCAGTTGCGGCACAAACAACATTCATGTATAACATTTATGTAAATAATGAAGATACACAAGAACTTAAGAAAAAACAACAACAACAAATGTGGTTTAAAAAGATTTAACAATTTAACAACAACGAGAAAAGAAAATCATTATTCCGCTAAGGAATACAACAATTACAAGTGAAATAGAAATGCCACTGCCCAGCCACTTGCGCGACTATGAAGGCGTAGTTTGTGTTTCTTCAACAGACGAGCTAAGATAAACCGATGTTATTGCAAAAGAAACTAACTAACGGGTTATCCATTTTTCGCTTTCAAAAGTAAAGTTAAATATAGCACACATAAAGCTATGATTTCGATGAAAGTTTTATTTCATTACAATGCTTGAATGAAATATGTACGAAATAAAATGCCTGGTTTGGTTGGAGCAGTGGATCATTTTGAGGTAGTTTTCGAACACTTTTTCGCACATTTCGGGCAGTATTTCGGCGATAGCTTAACGAAAGTTGGTTTCTAAATTTTCCAATATTTGGGGATTCTCTGTAAACACGGTTTTTGACGTAGCCTCACATATAGAGTCTAACAGAGTCAAATTGCATGATTTTGGTGGCCAATTGACGTCGCCAAAATGTGAAGTTACGCTTTCTGAAAACTTCTCATGCAATAAAACCAAAATCGGTCGCACTTTGTGACTGGGCATACCGTCCAGTTCATAATCTTCAATTTCAGGCCAAAAAAAAAGTCGGTTATCATACGGCCATAGCTCTGAAAAGAAATTGGAATTATCCGGCACACTTTCGCTTGCAGAAGCTATGTTTTAGCCAGAGTACATATGTACAGTGAAATATTAATAGCAGCTATATTTTCGGCAGTGCGTACAGTGCGATGATACACAAGCCACCCCATATCTGTAACACTTCTAGTCTTTTCAAATTTTTGTTATAATCTTGCCAATTTCTTGGCACAGTAGATCAATTATGATAACCACAATCACCCCCGTAATGTATGAAAAGCTCCCACGTTTAAATTACCACTTTTGCAGTAAATTTTAACTATTTTTACGCATTGCTCTTTGGTTAATCAATCTGTATTCGTAAATGACAGACCTTTCACAGTAAATAAATAACACTTCAGGTATTTGACAGATGACAGCCTTCGATAATCCTGTATAAATTGTGGTCAATTTAAAAATTGAAAATATTAGAAATCGTTAGCGGGATTAAGAGATGAATATTTTGCGAACAATTAGAAAATAAACTTAATAAACTTGTCAAATTATAAAGAGGTTTATGGCTTACTTAGTATAATACTCATTTAGCTGTAATAGTTATTCAGCTTAACATGTATAAAATTGAACTAAAGGGGGCGGTACATTAACATATGTATGTATATTATAGGCTTTATCTTAAAAACAAGTTTTTGCATCTCCTCCTGCGACAAAAATATTCTAGCATTTTTTCGACAAACAAAAAATTAATTCGATGCTGTTTACTAATTCTCACGAGATATGAACAAAAAATGAATAAAATGTAGTTCTAGTTTCTTTCAGCCAAAATTAAATGATCAGGTAGGTTTCGGTTTCAATTCTAAAGACTTAGGGCTAAGAAGGCTACTTGATCACTGTAGTGTTTATCAGGCTGAAATTTTCTCCATTAGGGAAGTGGCAGAATGGCTGAGATGTAACGTCCTCACAACGGTGCGGATTAACATATTCTCTGACAGTCAAGCTGTCATTCCTGTCTGTCTTCCTGGACTCAACATCAGCCCTGAATTGCCGCAGGACGCTTAGCGGGATAGCTCAGCATTTCAACATTCACCTTATCTGGGTGCCGGGCCACAGAGACATACCAGGGAACTGGGACAACCTTACAGACTCCAGCCGGGTTGGAGTCCATGAGCATGCCTCTAGCAAGTTGCAAGCTCCTACTGCGATATAGAGCATATTTAGCAGCAAATGGTAGGTTGGCGTCTGTCCGAGACTGTAATCAATCGAGACAGATGTGGCCTCGCCTAGATCTGAAGCGTTCACACACATTGCTGTCGCTATCAAGACCCGACGTCTCATTGCTTGTATTCGTCATGACGGGACGCTGTCTGATTGAAAGACATGCAGTGAGATTGAGGGGTGCAACTGGTGACCTCTGCAGAAGCTGTGGTGATGAAGAGGAAGAGGAGTCAATAGAACATCATCTCTGCAATTGCCTCGTTCTGGCGAACAGGCGGGGATCGAACTGAGCTCTTATTTCCTTAGGGACCTAGGAGATATGGATGTCCCTAGTTTCCCTTGTTGAACCATCCTGAGCCCCTCAAGAAGTTCTTCAGTCGGACAATATCTATTTGGATAATATAGTCGGACAATATCTTTATCATCCAAATAGATATTGTCCAACTATATTATCCAAATAGATATTATCCAATATCTATATCATCCAAATATATATTGTCCGACTGAAGAGCTTCTTGAGGCACTCAGGATGGTCCAACCGGGGAAACTAGGGACATCCATATCTCTAGTTTCCGTGGTATCACAATGGACTACAAATTCTAAGTGAGTCTGTCCACACTGGCCTAACATAACCGATCCTTCTTTTACAAATAGATGGCCTCATTTATAATAATTTATTGAACGTCTGAAGATCATTTTTGCTATGAAGTTTTGATTTATAAACCCTCAATAAATATTTAAAAATGCGGTTTCAAGAATAGCACATGATTCCAATCCATAACAATACATCATCAGAAAAATAGGGATAACATAAAAGGCCCTTTTTCCATATATAATATGTTGAGTTAACTCGTTTTCCAATACATATCTCATTGTTCAGTACATTTCAGTAATCGCATCTGAAATTAGGGCGGTCGCTTACAAGAGAGTGTATAAGTTTGGTCTTCAAAATTCTGTTAGTTAGTAAGTAAGGTATAGTGAATAGAAATCCATTATTTCAGAATGATGTGACAGACCGTAGCGCGATAGTGGGTACACGCAACTATCGCTCGCATGATTGCAGGTTCAACCCTGTATACAGCCACCGACCATTATTTGAGCGGCGGTCACCTCATCGTGTCCGACAAACACTTCGAGTAGTCGAGTAATCGACAAGTCTTCTAAATGCTTCTCATACTAAGGCGTTCGTAATTGTCGTCAAACTGTAGCTCATATTGAATGAGTCTAAAAATAGAATGCGTTTAAGCTCACTGAATGTAAGAAGCTCTTCCATGTCTCATTCTTGACACGCAAGGGAATTGTTGGTTTTTTTTCTAATAAGAAAGACGCAATTTAGATTAAATGTGCAGCACTTTATTCGATGACTACTTGTAATTTTGAAGGTAATTCCACTATGCCTACCTCAAAGAAACCTCGTCCCCACCCAAAAAACAAAATGGAACAGTGGATTTTCACAAGCTTGTGTTGAGGCGAATTTTTCATAAGCAAAATCATTCGCCATAGACAGAAACAGATGGTAATCTTGTCGTGCCAGGTCCGGGCCACATGATAGATAAATAAAAAACTCCCAGCCAAAGTCTCCCAGAAACTTCTGATGAATCACTAACGATGTCTATTACCTGACGTTATTCTAATGGAACACAATTCCGCTCTCAGAATTCCAAAGCTCAGTACTTTTTTCAGATAGTCCAATCTGTAACAGTATACTCGTATTTCCAATTTAAGCGTCTGGCCATAGCGCTTGAACCTCATGATAAATAATTCAATATCAATACCATCAAACGCACAGCAAACGCTTCATGACTGTCAATTCTGACTTGGACACCGCTTGTGTCCGCCCACATCGGTTCAACCAGGATCGTTTACCCTTGACGTTGTTATAAATGGCTTGCTTATTCCTCATCAACCACCATCCTTTTCGATTTAACCGACTTTTTTTTGCATTAACACCCGTTTATCGAATTTTTTTATTTTATATTTTTGTTTTTGTTTTTGCTTCATTTTTTTATTTTATTTTTTATTTTTTTTTTTTTTTTTTTGTATCCAGCTTTATTAAAGTGGTTCCAAGCAGATTTTGTGCAATATATAGCTGTTGGTCAGTCGAAACAGTGCTTACAAGACCATCAAACTCGATGATTTCCACTATTTTATCGAAATATGTGACAATTGCCCCTTTAGAGCGCGATGCATCTTGGCGTCAATCGTACCAGAACGGAATTGTCGAATTAAAAATTCCACATAATTGGCTTTTACAGAATCAGGACTATAAAAACTATTTTCAGACGCTTGGCTTACGTTTTCGCCTTCAGAATAGGCCATATTTTCTGAATAAAGCGAATTCCAAACTGTTTGAGCAGTTTTTTTTAAATAAAAAGTCTTACTTTTCTAATGCCATCTAGCGCTATAGCACGAGAAGGAGATTACTCAAGCCCTCTATTGGAAAAATAATGAAACTCTTTTTACTATACTTTATGGTTTTGCTATCTACACAATGATGTAAATATATTTGGTTGTAAACATTGAATTTTTAATTTGTTCCTATTGACTTGCTATTGTGATTGGCTAATAAGCTCTTTGTTATAGAAGCTAAGAAATATGATCTAAA
>JAHXMU010026761.1:0-14257 GCA_019455685.1 Philornis downsi | reverse complement strand
AATTGTTTTCTTTTATACAAAATTTGCAAATAAATTTCTTTTAGAAACCGAACGAACTTTCCAAGCAGCCCGATATATTGTGATGTATTTTAATATAAACATATTGATTTTCTAAACTAAAACTCTTAGATCCAATTTCGCTGCATGTTCAACCTCGAATATATTTCGCAAAAAAAAAAAAACGAAAAAGCGTATTTCTCAAATTTATCAATTTTTGTCAACTACCGAGTTGGTATCCACATAGTTGTTGATTTTTTTCTCAATTTTTTTTTTACTTTAGCGAAAAAAGACAAAATAAAAATACGCATTTTTTCAAAATTTACACAGGAACGCCTAAGATATCAGAAACCATAACTTATAATATGTAATAGTTTTCGACCTAGAAGTTAAATATTAAACAACGCGAGCTGTTAGATTTAGAGTGTGAATGCACGTAAACTGTTAAGTTTGTTTGCGTTGACTATTTAGGTTTATACAGATCTTTATTTAAAAATAATTTCTCTTTTACCTCATCGAATTTTTAATAATGAAAATATATGGCTACAGTTTACACCATACAATAGTAACAATGATAAAATTTTGAAATATGGTTTCCCTTTAATAGAAGTTACGAATACATCTCAAAATACATCTCCCTTTAATAGAAGTTACGAATACATCTCAAAACGAGTTAATAATTTGTATAAATTATAAACAAGCGTTATCATATGAAACATTAATGACGCTTTTTGGCTTTTCGCCAAAATATTTTGTAAAACAAGACCTGAGGTATTCACTGCCAAAATTTCAAAAAACTTTTGATTTCTACTAATTTTTCAACCAATATTTTATGAAACCCATGATGACATTGAGAATTTGGATGTGGTAAAAATTGCATATAATAAAGCCACTTCAGATATACATTATTATTATATTTTAATGAATTACTCAAAGTTGACAAAAGTGGTCATAACTGAGACTCATTGCCCGTCAGTTCAACTTCAGTTAGTTATATTTTGAAGACAAAATTAAAATAAACTAAAACCACTTGCTTTTCCAAAAACGGTCATCAACCTCGATGTGCTGGCGGGCAAATATGTACTTCAAGCAGTTTAATGAAAGCTTTTCAAGCTGATCTTCCGAATCATTATTAATATGTAGAGTAGTTTCAGTGGGTGTAAAAATAGAACACGTGATAGCTCATTGAATATCAGCAGCTCTCCCATATACCATTAATGGAATACAAGGAAATTTGTTTACGATTTAAGTACTTTAAAAGCGCACCTCTGTTTACAGTTTGTTGATTAAGAGGAACTTCAATGCAACAGATTTATATAAATAAAATAATCACAATTAATTTTGCATAAATCAAATTTATAATATATTATAATTTATATAATATAATTTATATAATATATTTTATAAATTATATTTCAAAAAAATGGAGAAGAATGAAGATTTTATAAAAATGTAATTTTTGTGTGGCCTCACAAAATTAAATATTAATGTTAATTTTTATAATATTTCTGGAAAATTTTTGGACTAACACAGATGAGCTGAGAATAGTTTTTACATTTGAAATTCCTTTTGTATGATGATGTTCCTCAAGGTACACTTTTTAAGGCAGAGTAGTATACTTGTAGCATATTTGGTGAGTACTGTTTTTCATTTCATAATGGAAAGATTTAGTTCTTTTGAACCCAATGATGTCTTTGAATTTATGACCCCAGGTTCTAAGAAATATTTCTATATGTTTAGATTTTTTTTTAATTCGAATATTCTAAACGAGATTAAACTTGTTAACACAAAAAATGTTTCATAAACTGAAGCAAAATCAAAATAATTTTTAGCTATGTTTCGGGAGTATTAGAATCAAAATTACTGTGGCTTTATTTCAAATATACTCGAATGAATCAGAATCAATATAATACAATTTTGATGCCGTTGTCGGAATTAGACTAGAACTAAAACTTTACATTCTAGGGAATGAAGCAAAAAGCGAATGAAGCGATTACATTTGGGGTTTTTACGTTTTCATTTAACATAATTTTCTTTCTGCACAATCGTATGAAAAATAGTCTCAGCGCAATAAACTACAAAAATTATAATTTTATATATAAGTTTCAAAATTTTTTAAAGCTTTGCAAATTTTTAGTTTGCGTAAATCTGGAATAAGCTAATTGTTTAAATGCATCTGAAGATTATGTTCTAAAGATAGTTTAGGATTTCTTTTAAAAATCAATATTCCATATATTTGTTTAAGTTCCAGGTGTAATTTGTTAAACTTAAAGGATATTGGTGCCTCAATACGTTGTTTTGAAATCTCCAACCTGCAAAGTGTAGTCTTTATATGGTGTCAATTTCCAGTGTTTGAAACTGTCTGATTTTGATGAAAACTGCTCGTTTTATATCCGAAGCTGTTCAGCGACTTATAAATGTACGAGTATATCATTAACTGATATAAGTAAAGGGCATAAATCTGTGGTCACAACCCATAACAGCCTAAGTCTGTTTTTCAATATTTTCAGTACAGGAGTTTAAAGTTTTGAATCTTCACTGAAAATCAGGAGAAGGTGTTTTGCTACAGATTCCAAGAAAACGAATTTCTTTACTTAGTTGTTAACAAAAAAAATAGTTATTTATTCTCGCAGTCAAAGGATATTATCGAAAAAGACACTTAGGCTCTTATGAATTGTTGAACGAAAGAAAGTCAAAAAGTTCAAGTTGAGTTAGGCTATTATTCCAGATTAAATAAAAAACTTTAAGTTTGGAGAAAAACCTTAACTCAATTTATGTTTATCAAAAAGCGAAATTGTAATTCGGAATAAGAGCTTAACTCAAGTTAGGAAAATAAAATTGTTTCTTTATTTTTTTTGGATTAACGACTTAAGTTGATTTAGGCAATGATGAAAAAATAATATTTATATTTGTTGTAATCCTAAATTGACTTAGACAGTTATGCCACAACAGTCATTTAGAAAAATAACGTAAGCTATTAGGTTTTTTAGGATTAATTGCCTTTCTAGAAGAGATACAAACATGAAAAATTTAGAGCAAATAAATTTAGATATGCTGAATACGATGGTGCTAATAACTCAACTGTGTCCTAATTCGAGTTAGGCTGTTACGGGTTGTGACCACAGAAATTGCGATGACATTCTCACAAACATCAGTATATAATGAAAAAGTCGAATATCTAAGAGGCAAATTATATATAATTTTGACAACTGCATTCCGCATACTCTGCAAGGACGTTAATATTCTGAATCCATATATTACCAGTAAATACTTCAAATGACCATCTATAAGTGATTGATATACGAGCATCTCTGTTCTTATATCCAAAATATATTTTATTTCGTGCAATACTTCAATTGCTGGGGCAATTTTGTTTTTAATGCAATTTAAGTGTGTATCCTCACTAACTTCAGTGATCACAAGTTCATCAACATAAATACTAAATTCATTCTCAAAATGTTGTGATATCGATTTAAACGGTCTGGGTTCTTCGAGCTCCTTATGCGGCAATTTTGCTTGTTGACGTAACCACCGAGTGAGAAATGAGCTTTGTTGCTAAAGAAAAATTTTGTTCGATTGAAAGCCCGCCCACATTTAAATAACCACTTTTATAGTAAGTTTTAACTATTTTTACGCATTCGTCAGTCGTTAAATGATCCATATTCGTAAATGGTAAACCTTTTACTAAATAAATAACACTTCAGATGACAGGTATTTAACAGTTGACAGCCTTGCTAGACGGGCGGTTTCGAAACCAATAAATGGATAGCCTTATATTATGATAACTTTGAAATTGTTGAAAATATTTGTTATTCATCGGTTTTCCTTTCATTAAAAATTGTTTTTCTACTACATCCAATTATAACAATTAAAAGTTGTTTCGAAATTTATATCACTAATAATATGTTAATAAGTTATGTAGGGATGTTTTCCGAAATTCTAATGTGATCTTTTCAAAAGGAATAAGTAAGCAGAAATAATCATATGAAAATCAGCTGTTTTGCTACTGTACAAAATAGCGTACAAATCAAAGGTTTCCCACAGGTTTACAAGATATGGTGCGAAAAGCAACAGCTTCTCGTATGATAAGTCCATGTTTACTGCATTTATGACTTTTCAAATCTCCATTAATTCCATAACACAAATAGAGTATTATTTTGACATCTTTGTATGCACTTTTTTTATGGTTATTATTAAGTACATCTGTACATAAAATACATTAGCAAATAATTAATAGCTTAGGTTCCATCGTCTCTTTCATTGTCCCATTTCCAGACTAAGCCAGAATATCGCTTAAATTCCTAAATCAACCGTAACAAATCGTTCACATCAAGCCATACATTTTACAGTTTAACTCAATTGTACTCATACTACTAAGAGTATTACTTAATATTACGCAAAAATGTGGCGATACATCATCAACACACCGAAAAGAGATACTCACTCTCAGTCTGGAGTTACAAATATCTCACCGCCAACCACAACAGGTATCTTTATGGGACAAATGATCACAGTAGATGAGAAAAAAGAGAGCAATACAACAAAATAACACTCAAGATCAAGTACAACAAAACACAGAAAACAGAGTGGATTAGTGAGTTAAAAAGAAAACTCAAAAAAATAAATATGAAAGTCGTAATGAAGAGAGTATGTGTTATGATAAAGAGATTGTTCTGTGAAACAACAACAAAAGAGAGTGATATACCTTGAAACGGGGAAGAGAAAGTGAAGGAAAGAATTTCTTTAGGGGCAACTCAATCAAGTGTTTATGATTAATGATATGTGCTATGGGTTAGAACAAACAAAAACCACAGCGCCAGCAGTTGGCGCTTAGGCTCTGCCAGAGTAAGCGCCTCTATAAGTGATTAGATTTTTGGTTAACCGATAATAGACAATTTACCCGAAGACTCTCTCCCTCCCCCTCTCCCTCTCTCTTTCACTCACTCTCTACCACCTCCTGTGGTTTGGAGCTGGTGGTCACTCATGTACACCCCGACAATTAAGACTACACAGAATATGTGGGGCCACCACCACTTTCCATGCTACAACATTTTGTTTCAAATTTTTTTAACTCTGTGGACAATTAGTCTGCCACCCGAAAGAGAGCGAGCGAGAGATCAGAGTACACATTTATGCATGTGAATTCGGAATTTCGACCAAAACGTTGTGAGGAGCAAAGACTTTAAGACGGCAAAATTGTACAAACGATCGAAAGAGTAATGAATCGATCGATCGTTTGTCAGATGCATACATACAGCGGCTACACATTCCACACATATGTATAAACAATATAGACAGATTACGACGCTCGTTGTGTGATCTCGCCAGCAGTGAGAGTGTATATGTTATACTAGCTGCGCGCCTAGTGGAACCATGGACAGCCGTCGCTGTGTACAACTGACGACTGACTGGCTTTGGGCTGTTTGTTGGCTGGCTGCCTGCCTGCCTGTTGCCCAGTCTGTGTAGAGTGTATGGACGGATTTTCGTTACAGGTAGACATTAAGGCGTTTAGTTTAGTCGTTCTACGGCAATGAACGAGTTTAAAACTAAAAAAGTTTTTCATTTCTTCTTTTGTACTTTCTGTGGTATATTTTTGAGAGTAAAGTTTACTTTACTTAATAAACTTAATGCCTAAATTACAAAAAAGTTTACGAAGATGCGGATGGGGAGAGAAAGAAAAACATAATACGTGGCGACAAATAAAAAAACAACAGCAGCAACAACAAAAACGACAACGTGAACAAAAGTAATTAACATTTTTTGATGTAAAATTGAATATTAATTAAATATGTGCGTGTGTGCGATGGAATGTGTATGTGAATAAATATTTAAGAAATAATCTAAAGAAAAAATAAAAACAATTAAACATAAGCAAGATGTACAAGTAATTATACGAAATTTGGAAACTTTATAAAAAAAAACCGTAAAGAGAAAACACTTTGGTAATAAACTTTTCAAAAAAAAAAAAATTGAAAGTTTTGAATTAAAATTTTAAACGATTTAGAAAAATTGAACTAGTTTTTTTAATTAAAAAGAATTTTTTTTTTATTCCAAAAATTTAAAATTCAAAATAAAGTATGACTAGCTGCGTTGTAACTGTTCTCTTCGAAACTGTTCTCTCTTCGCAAACAAATTCAGAATGAAATTAACTAATTAAAAATATAATCTAATCGGAATTCTAGCAATTATCGAAAGTGCGAGAAACTTCAGGTATTTTGAATTTTAATTATATTTTTCCTATAATAGTAAATACAATAGAAATGTGAATAGAATTAAATGTGAACAATAATTTTCTGAAAACAAAGAACTGCAATAAAATTTAAAGCAAAAAAGCAATCTGTAAATATATGAAGTGGTCGAAATTTTATAGCTATAAACAAATAAGCAAACTCGGCCTTTGAAAACCAATTTTTAAATAAATATTTAATATTTTCGACTAATTCAGAAATTTAATTTAGTTAAACATTTTAACTCGTCGAAAATTATACAGTTTAAATAAAAGCAACTGAAAACATAACTAGTCTGATTAATAATATAATATTTCTCTACAAAATTCTTACAATTATTTCACACACTTAAATTAGTTGAAAATTTAGAATTCATCATATTTTCCTCATAAAATCACAAAAAAAAAAGTTAAAATGAATTTACCTAATTCAATCTACAATATGGCCGAAATTTTGAAAAGTTTGAAGATTACCCACATCTTCAAACTTTTCAAGTGTATTTAAATGTAAGATAAATGTTTAAGAAATGATTTAAGTAAACATAAAAATAAATATAAAATAAAAATAAACAACGGAAAAAATTTCAGTGAAAAATCTAAATCAACTAATATACGGACGGGCCGAAATTTTAGAGCTTTATAAACAAAATATGCAAAAAAAAACATTTCTAGTGATTTTTAAAGCAGTAGTTGAATATTTTGAAATAAAATCACACTAAAATTTAAAAAAAAAATCAATCTATTTTAATTTCTTGTTTACATTTTATTAAGCATATGATTTCAGTTCTTTCCCAACTTTTTTGAGTTTTTTTCGTTAAGCAAAAATATTTTGCAATTATTTTATAAGTAATCTTAAACTGTTTATGTACTTGCAACGTATAAGCAACTTCCTTTTTTTAAATTAATGCGCAAGGCAATCTTTTAAATAACTCATTTGTAGGTTTTCAATATCATCATTAAAGCAGCTATGAAGTTGCTGGCTTTCTAAAGAGTGTTGGCTGACGCAATCCTTTTTTTAAAGGACATTTTTAAAAATTTTTGTTATGTATTATAAAATTCACACTGACGTTTGATAGTTAACGGCTAACTAGTTTCTACAGGAATTAGAGCTGCAATTTTCTCTATGATTAACAAAACTGGTATCATTCAGTTCGCTGGTTTGCTTTGGCATATATGTAACTTTTGCACGTTCTAGGTTTCATATCATGGATTGTTCTTTAGTTTTAGGGTCGTACTTGTAAAAATATACTTTATAATCTGTTGTTATATTTTTACCGGTTATTTCTTAAATTTGAAGGAAATTTGAATAGCGCAAAAAAACCCATGTAATTTTTGCTAAACTTCATTTATAATTTAAGGATACTATTGCGGGAATTTTTTTCATGGAACCAAGACAACTTTTCAATATTTAATATTTTTAATAAGTCCATGATGCAGTTATGTCATTCAAGCCCAGTTCATTGGCAATCGTTTGTATTTTTAATATTGGCTTTTCAACTTCATTGGTGCCATTCCTGCAAAGTCGAAGATTCGAAGATTTTTGGCGGTTTTCGGGTTTTTAGTCATCCATATAAAAATGAGAAAAATGACATAATAGTGAGGAGTTGCACATGTGCAGAGTATACTGTTTGAAATCCACTTAATAGTCTGTCTCTTAAGATTATTCTGAGATTAGAAAGTGTTCTTCAACTTTTTCATATTCTGGGAAATCCTGAAAATCATTTGAATCTCGGGATTTCTCGGGATCACTGAAATTACCAGAAGTTTTCAAAGGCATCATAAACTACAATTTTTAATACCAAATTTCGCACAAATTGTATAAATGGAATGCAAATTAAATGCGAAATAGAATCGACAGCTAAAAGAAGACATTTTTTTTATAAACAAATTTAAAAAAAAAAAAAGTTGAAAAATTGTATGAATGGAACACAAATTAAATGCGCAGTAAAATCGACAGCTAAAAGAAAACAATTTTTTTTTATATAAATTTTTTTTTTATAAAAAAATTTATTTTTTTTTGCGCATTTAATTTTTTTATACAAAAAATTTTTTTATAAAAAAAATTGTATAAATGGAATGCAAATTAAATGCGCAATACAATCGACAGCTAAAAGAAGACCATTTTTTTATAAAAAAAAAAAAATTGTATGAATGGGACACAAATTAAATGCGCAACAGAATCGACAGCTAAAAGAAGACAATTTTAAAAAAAAAAAAAAATATAAAAAAAAAATTTTATAAAAAAAAAAATTTATAAAAAAATTGTTTTTATAAAAAAAATTTCCTTCTTTTAGCTGTGTCATACAATATTTTATAAAAAAATTGTCAAAAAATAATTTTAAAGCACAGATTAAACGCGCAATAGAATCGACAGCTAAAAAAGGCAATTTTTTATAAAAAAAAGTCGTGAAAAAAAAATTCTAAAGCGTAAAGATGTAAATGTGTTGATTTTATCCCGCTGTCTTACAGAAGACATTACATTTTAAAAGCTTATTGGCAGCAGAATATTTATGTTTTGAAGTGGGTATCACTTAACTTTTTTGTTTTTTTTTTTTTTGTATTACTTGTTTGCATTTCACTTATCGTTAAAAAATTTAAATTTTTAATAACATATTTAAATTTTTGAATTCGGAAAATGCCCCTGTGATTCCGGGACGAAATGTCCCCTATAACGGGTAACTAAACTAATCAAACTTCACGGAAAACTTTCTCTAGCTGAATTTGATAAAGAATGACAAGGTGAATTTTTGGCCGGAATTGGACCATTAATTTTATTTTTACACTGTTTCATTTACTTTTCACTCTTCGTCGCCTCCATTTTGATTGATCTTTAGGAAGATTCACATAGCATATTATGCTACAGTATACTGGAAGGTTATGATAAATGTCAAATTTATTAATTTATCAACTAAGCGAAGTTAAATTTTGTATTCCGTAATCTTTGAATGTTGTTTAATAAAAAAGAGCAGTTACAAATTGATATATTAAGAGTTAGTTTGCAGAAAATTTTAGCACAATATAAACTTCGAAAAAGTTGTTACAAATTTAAATTCATCGAAATTTATATTACCTCTTGTTAACTAACCAAACATTGTTGCTGCTATTGCTGTTGTTATTTTAATTGAACTGAATTTCTATACGCCTGCTTCTATTTGTATTTCCAATAGCGCAAAGTGCACCCAACAGCCGCGGGAACTCTGCCCAATTTTAAGATCTATGAAATTTAGTTCATCTAGCGTTCATTTACTAATTGAAATAATAAATATTTTTGGAGAAACGGAAAAATTATTTTTCAGAGTTTACATTCGAGGGGGAAAACAAGAGCAGTTGCGGCACAAACAACATTCATGTATAACATTTATGTAAATAATGAAGATACACAAGAACTTAAGAAAAAACAACAACAACAAATGTGGTTTAAAAAGATTTAACAATTTAACAACAACGAGAAAAGAAAATCATTATTCCGCTAAGGAATACAACAATTACAAGTGAAATAGAAATGCCACTGCCCAGCCACTTGCGCGACTATGAAGGCGTAGTTTGTGTTTCTTTAACAGACGAGCTAAGATAAACCGATGTTATTGCAAAAGAAAAGCTAACGGGTTATCCATTTTTCGCTTTCAAAAGTAAAGTTAAATATAACACACATAAAGCTATGATTTCGATGAAAAAGTTATTTCATTTTAATGCTTGAACCTTGCTATTATGTACGAAATAAAATGCCTGGTTTGGTTGGAGCAGTGGATCATTTTGAGGTAGTTTTCGAACACTTTTTCGCACATTTCGGGCAGTATTTCGGCGATAGCTTAACGAAAGTTGGTTTCTAAATTTTCCAATATTTGGGGATTCTCTGTAATTACGGTTTTTGACGTAGCCTCACATATAGAGTCTAACAGAGTCAAATTGCATGATTTTGGTGGCCAATTGACGTCGCCAAAATGTGAAGTTACGCTTTCTGAAAACTTCTCATGCAATAAAGCCAAAATCGGTCGCACTTTGTGACTGGGCATACCGTCCAGTTCATAATCTTCAATTTCAGGCCAAAAAAAAGTCGGTTATCATACGGCCATAGCTCTGAAAAGAAATTGGAATTATCCGGCACACTTTCGCTTGCAGAAGCTATGTTTTAGCCAGTGTACATATGTACAGTGAAATACTAATAGCAGCTATATTTTCGGCAGTGCGTACATTGCGATGATACACAAGCCACCCCATATCTGTAACGCTTCCAGCCTTTTCAAATTTTTGTTATAATCTTGCCAATTCCTTGGCACAGTAGATCAATTATGATAACCACAATCACCCCCGTAATGCATGAAAAGCTTCCACGTTTGAATCACCACTTTTGCAGTAAATTTTAACTATTTTTACGTATTGTGTTTTTGTTAAACAATCTATATTTGTAAATGACAGACTTTTCACAGTAAATAAATAACACTTCAGGTATTTGACAGATGACAGCCTTCGATAATCCTGTATAAATTGTGGTCAATTTAAAAATTGAAAATATTAGAAATCGTTAGCGGGATTAAGAGATGAATATTTTGCGAACAATTAGAAAATAAACTTACAAATGTTTGTCAAATTATAAAGAGGTTTGTGGCTTATTTAGTATAATACTCATTTGGCTGCAATATTTATTCAAAATAATATGTATAAAATTGGACTAAGGGGGGCGGTACATTAAAATATGTATATTATAGGCTTTATATTGAAAACAAGTTTTTGCATCTCCTCCTGCGACAAAAATATTTTCGCATTTTTTCGAGAAACAAAAAATTAATTCGATGCTGTTTACTAATTCCCACGAGATATGAGCAAAAAATGAATAAAATGTAGTTCTAGTTTCTTTCAGTCAAAATTAAATGATCAGGTAGGTTTCGGGCTAAGTATAGCAAGAAGACTACCTGATTACTATAATATTTATCAGGCCGAAATTTTGGCCATTAGGGAAGTGGCAGAATGGCTGAGATAAAACGTCCTCACAACGGCGGGGATTAACATATTCTCTGACAGTCAAGCTGTCATTAATTCCCTGGATTCTGTCTTCCTGATCTCAACATCAGCCCTGAATTGCCCCAGATTGCTTAACGAGATGGCTCAGCATTTAAACATTCACCTTATCTGGAACACAAGGACATACAAGCGAAGTGGGACAACCTTACAGACTCCAAGCTGAGTTGGAGTCCGTGGGTATGCCTCTAGCTACTTGCAATCTCCTACTGCGAAATAGAGCATATTTAGCGGCAAATGGTAGGTGGGCGTCTGTCCGAGGCTGTAATCAATCCAGACAGATGTGGCCTCGCCTAGATCTGAAGCGTTCACACACATTGCTGTAGCTATCAAAACACGACGTCTCATCGCTTCTATTCGTCACGACGGGACACTGTCTGATTGAAAGACATGCAGTGAGATTGAGGGTTGCGACTAGTGTATTCTGCAGGAGCTGTGGTGATGAAGAAGAGGAGGAGTCAATAGAAAATCTTCTCTGCAATTACCCCGCCCTGGCGAACAGGCGGGGATCGACACTGGGCTCTTATTTCCTTAGGGACCTAGGAGATATGGATGTCCCTAGTTTTCCTTGTTGAACCATCCTGAGCCCCTCAAGAAGTTCTTCAGTCGGACAATATCTATTTGTATAATATAGTCGGACAATATCTTTATCATCCAAATAGATATTGTCCAACTATATTATCCAAATAGATATTATCCAATATCTATATCATCCAAATAGATATTGTCCGACTGAAGAGCTTCTTGAGGCACTCAGGATGGTCCAACCGGGGAAACTAGGGACATCCATATCTCTAGTTTCCGTGGTATCACAATGGACTACAAATTCTAAGTGAGTCTGTCCACACTGGCCTAACATAACCGATCCTTCTTTTACAAATAGATGGCCTCATTTATAATAATTTATTGAACGTCTGAAGATCATTTTTGCTATGAAGTTTTGATTTATAAACCCTCAATAAATATTTAAAAATGCGGTTTCAAGAATAGCACATGATTCCAATCCATAACAATACATCATCAGAAAAATAGGGATAACATAAAAGGCCCTTTTTCCATATATAATATGTTGAGTTAACTCGTTTTCCAATACATATCTCATTGTTCAGTACATTTCAGTAATCGCATCTGAAATTAGGGCGGTCGCTTACAAGAGAGTGTATAAGTTTGGTCTTCAAAATTCTGTTAGTTAGTAAGTAAGGTATAGTGAATAGAAATCCATTATTTCAGAATGATGTGACAGACCGTAGCGCGATAGTGGGTACACGCAACTATCGCTCGCATGATTGCAGGTTCAACCCTGTATACAGCCACCGACCATTATTTGAGCGGCGGTCACCTCATCGTGTCCGACAAACACTTCGAGTAGTCGAGTAATCGACAAGTCTTCTAAATGCTTCTCATACTAAGGCGTTCGTAATTGTCGTCAAACTGTAGCTCATATTGAATGAGTCTAAAAATAGAATGCGTTTAAGCTCACTGAATGTAAGAAGCTCTTCCATGTCTCATTCTTGACACGCAAGGGAATTGTTGGTTTTTTTTCTAATAAGAAAGACGCAATTTAGATTAAATGTGCAGCACTTTATTCGATGACTACTTGTAATTTTGAAGGTAATTCCACTATGCCTACCTCAAAGAAACCTCGTCCCCACCCAAAAAACAAAATGGAACAGTGGATTTTCACAAGCTTGTGTTGAGGCGAATTTTTCATAAGCAAAATCATTCGCCATAGACAGAAACAGATGGTAATCTTGTCGTGCCAGGTCCGGGCCACATGATAGATAAATAAAAAACTCCCAGCCAAAGTCTCCCAGAAACTTCTGATGAATCACTAACGATGTCTATTACCTGACGTTATTCTAATGGAACACAATTCCGCTCTCAGAATTCCAAAGCTCAGTACTTTTTTCAGATAGTCCAATCTGTAACAGTATACTCGTATTTCCAATTTAAGCGTCTGGCCATAGCGCTTGAACCTCATGATAAATAATTCAATATCAATACCATCAAACGCACAGCAAACGCTTCATGACTGTCAATTCTGACTTGGACACCGCTTGTGTCCGCCCACATCGGTTCAACCAGGATCGTTTACCCTTGACGTTGTTATAAATGGCTTGCTTATTCCTCATCAACCACCATCCTTTTCGATTTAACCGACTTTTTTTTGCATTAACACCCGTTTATCGAATTTTTTTATTTTATATTTTTGTTTTTGTTTTTGCTTCATTTTTTTATTTTATTTTTTATTTTTTTTTTTTTTTTTTTGTATCCAGCTTTATTAAAGTGGTTCCAAGCAGATTTTGTGCAATATATAGCTGTTGGTCAGTCGAAACAGTGCTTACAAGACCATCAAACTCGATGATTTCCACTATTTTATCGAAATATGTGACAATTGCCCCTTTAGAGCGCGATGCATGTTGGCGTCAATCGTACCGAAACGGAGTTGTTGAATTAAAAATTCTGCATAATTGGCTGTTACAGAATCAGGACTATAAAAACTATTTTCAGACGCTTGGCTTATGTTTTCGCCTTCAGAATATGGCATATTTTCCCTTTGCACTTTTGACGCACGCTCAAACAGTACTGAATAAAGTGGTTACCAAACTGTTAGAGCAGTTTTTTTTAATAAAAAGTTTTACTTTTCTAATGCCATCTAGCGTTATAGCACGAGATGAAGATTACTCAAGCCCTCTATTGGAAAAATAATGAAGCTTATTAGCCAAACACAATAACAAATCATTAGGAAAAAATTAAAAAAACGTTTGCAACCAAATATATTTACATTATTGTATAGATAGAAAAATCATAAAGTATAGTAAAAACTTTATGATGTAGAACTTTATGTGTAGATAGAAAAATCATAAAGTATAGTAAAAACTTTATGATTTTTCTATCTACACAATAATGTAAATATATTTGGTTGTAAACATTTAATTTTTAATTTTTTCCTATTGACTTGCTATTGTGATTGGCTAATAAGCTCTTTGTTATAGAAGCTAAGAAATATGATCTAAA
>JAHXMU010026753.1:0-16255 GCA_019455685.1 Philornis downsi | reverse complement strand
AGGTGGCAACACTGGTCGGCTTAGAACCGTATTTTAGCGCTTTTTCCGACTTATAACCGTATTTTATCGCTTTTTTTTGGAAAAAGGTGGCAACACTGGTCGACATAGAACCGTCTTTTGTATGGAGCTAGTGGGATTAGAACATACATATTTTTCGACATTTTTTTCGATATGGCAACTCTGGTCGACTTAGAACCGTCTTTTGTATGGAGCTAGTGGGATTAGAACATATATATCCATACTACTTCGTATATATAAAATAGAAGATTATCCTAAATATTAGAAGAATTTCTGATATTCTAGAGTCTTGAAGAATTTCTGCCGACATTGTGATATTTAAGGAAAATGATATCATAATCATTATCCCAGTATCATTATCCCAGTAATATTGTTATGTCGTTTTTGATATGAAATTTCTAAAACATATGAATTAAAGGTGGAAACTTGATCATTTTGAATTTGTTTGAAATATGAATAAAATTTTAAAATTTCTCATTCTTTTCTTCAAGTTATTACCACAATTGCTGTATTTGCTTTTGGAATAAATTTTTGACAACGAAGTTTTTTACTTCCTTTTTTGTACATTTGTTCAATATTTTAATTTTATATAATCATATAATCACAATTATATTCTCATCTGAAAGTATGAGGATATAAAAGTGGTTTTAACATAGCACCAGTATCGTTTACAAATATTTTAAATTCGAAAAGAAAAATAAAATCTGACGTTTATCTCATTTCGTCAAGTTAATCATGTATTTGCTTCTGTGGTATATCAACACGGATGAACATCCGTTCAAGAAATCACTTAATGTTTTATGGCTATAAGGAATATATCACTTAGTCCACAATTGTTACAAATCTAACAAATTGTGACCTTTCCAAGATATTGTTTCAATTTTCCATATTTTATTGAACCGAACAAAAAATATAGTCATTTAATTTTATAAATTTTATTCATACTTTGTTCAACTGTCTATTACTGTTATATTACAAAAAATTGTCCAAAAGTATTTCTATTGACTTACAAAATTCAAATTTGTAATTTCACCAAAAAAAAATATACTTTGGTGTTGGATGGAAAGGAATATGTTGTGATTTTTTGTCCACAATTTTTATTTTGAAACTCAGTGTTAGTGATTATTTTTTGTATTTTTTTTTATTACTCACAGAATAATGATTATTTCCTGAGTTTTATTCTTTGTTCAGAAAACAGGTGGCTGAGGGTCAGAAATAAAAAAGTCTTGTTCGACCAGAATGAGTCTTTCCCCTTTTATTCTTGAAACTAATGCCTAGAGTGCAATGGTTACTACTATATTATTTATGGAGGGTAATAAATATGTGCAGAGAGGAAAGAGGAGGAATAATATGTACAAAGTATAATAAAAAATGTAACGGTAAAATGGCGATCATAGAGTGAATGTATTTACGTGCATCGATTAAAACAAACTTACAAACAGGACTAAATATGTATGTATATGTATGTGTGAACCTGAAGTATAAACAAATACGCAGATGGATACAGGAAATATGCAATATCATGACTGGCAACGGACATTTAGGTTTTTTTTTCAAATGATTATTTTTGAGTTTTATTTTTTGTTCAAAATATAATAGCTATTTCTTATAAATTATATTACACGCCTATACCTATTTATTATTATTTTTTTATCACTTTATTTTCTCTATTAATAATGGATTATAACACTTAGAAATAAAATAAGTCGGAATTAAGTTAATAATAGACTTATTATGTTTGCTTGCCGCATTCGAAATTTGTTTCAAATTGAAACCAAAACATCGTATCGTTGGTTTCCTTCATGAAGGAACCATCCTCCATATATAATACTATTGAAAATATTTTCGGCTTCGTGATATACAAGTAATAGGTATAGCCGAGAAAATGCTTCTTTGTCTGTAAACATTTCAGGCACTCGAAACCATATAACACCCAGTACATAATATATCAATAATCATTTACGTTTTGCAATATAAAAGCATAACATTTCGCATAAATTTTATGAATGAGCGAAATAATAAAAATGTAAAATTATTTACGTTACTGTTCACTCCCGAGAAAGTCGATGTCAAAATAATTAGAAATCAAGGAAATATAGGGGACTGCTGGTCGTAATTTGCAGAATTTAGCTCGAGTTTCAGTGGATTGATGACATTGTGCGAAAACATATTTGTTTTTTTTTTTCGTTTATTACAACAACAATAAATCTATTGTTATAACGCGAGAAATCATTGAGTTCAGGAAAAGGAATGAACACTCAAAATTGGCGAGATCGAAGCTTGAGCCTAGACGGCGGAAATGCCTACATAACTGTCACCTTTTAAGAGTGTCAGAGCGGATCCCATTAGGCAACACGAAAGTTGATATTCGATAGCGTGACCTGTAACAGTAGCATCCTCTTGTCCATGCGCTTTAAACACTCAACGTGAATCGTGTTCAACGTGTTCATGCGCTTTAAACACTCAACGTGAATCAGAGATTATTCGTTCCACATACACACACAGAGTAACAGCTTACACCAACACGATTATAACTGCGATCAGCTAAATAGAGCGGACGAAAGTGCGAACGTGCTTCAGAACACAGAATCGAACTCATCTCTAACTTTGATGTGTGAGACCATACAGGCGCACACGTTAACTATAAACACATGGACAGTGATGCTATGGGGGAAAACAACGCAACAACGATGGTTAAACAAGGCGATGTTAGAAAAGTACAGAAGGGCATGGATCCCTACGTTACAATTAGGCGAAAATCACGTCCGACCTGTGGTCAAGTCTGTTTCGCTGGTCCATGACAACAATAACATGACATGACCAACAATAACACAATACAACAGCCAATCTGGGGGGTGAGAAATTCCAAGTCAGGGTGATGGTACTAGCTCAGTATAGTAAAATCCTCAAAGGGTTTCGCGTTCGTATGTGTCAGTTTTTTTTATGACCTTTTAAATTTTTTCCTTATCTTGATGTTTTTCCGCTTAGTTGTAAAACTTTGGCAAAAACGTAGTTTGACATAACTCGAGAACGACTAGTTCGATTTTGCTGAAACAAATTGAGAAAAATTAAGAATTACATTTCCTTTAATCCATTCATATACTGTTTCTCTACCAAATCAACATTTTTGCAATTATAAATAAATTTATGAAGAAAATTTTGTCAAATTTTTTTTTTTTTTTTTTTTTTTTAATCATATAAATCCCAAACGGAAAAAAGTGTCAAGTCTTATAACTTTTACGTAAGGCCACATAACCTATAAACAAAATGCGACATAGATCATAGAAATCGATTAACGCGTTCTGCTTTTATTCAAAATTAAGTAAAGGTATGAATTTCAAAAATTTGCTCAAGATATGCTCAAAATTCCTTGGAAAAAACATTGATGATTTTTTTATGTAGTATGCCATTCGGTATTCCAATGACTTGGACTAATCCTGGAGAAGGTCACAATCCATTGAATTGCTATGCATGTGCGAATAAAGGAGCCGCAAAAAGGATAAGAAAATCGTATAAATACGTTGGTGTTGCAAGTGCCGCAACATCATTGCCTCATTCGGACACATTCCTGTGCCAAAAGCTTCTAGCCCAGATATTTTATCTTCTATGACTGCTCCGACATATGATTTACGTGATGATCCCCCATATGAGCCATCAGTATCCCATGAGCCAATTTTAATAAATCAAACTAAGCTTGATTCAATTGTTGCCAAATTGGAATTAACACAGCATAAATCGGAAGAGCTGGCTTTGTTTTTGAAATCAAACAATTTGTTGGCACCCGGTGTGAAAGTCACAGCTTATCGAAGTCGTCAGGCAACACTCCAAAGTTTATTCCTTGTGAATGATGGAAAAACTTCTGCATATTGCCCGGATGTAGGAAAATTGATGGACGCAATGGAAATAAAATATGAAGCAGATGACTGGAGATTATTTATTGACAGTTCAAAACTCAGCTTGAATGCAGTTTTACTGCATAAGACCAATAACAAACCTTCAGTTCCAATCGCCTATAGTACAGAAACGAAAGAAACATATGATGCACTGGAAAATATTTTGAAAATGGTTAACTACGCCAAACATAGGTGGCGCATATGCTGCGATTTAAAAGTTGTAGCTATGCTTTGCGGTCTTCAAAGCGGCTATATAAAATATATGTGTTTTTTGTGCGATTGGGACACACGATTTTCCGGTGACCAATATGCATGCCACGGATGGAAACTCAGAGAGCACAGCAGGTTACAAACGGCCAATATTATTCGTGAGCCTCTAGTACCGAAGGAGAAGATATTGCTGCCTCCACTGCATATTAAACTTGGAATTGTTAAGAATTTCATCAAAACTATCGCCAAAAGAGATGAAGTTTTCTTGTGTTTGAAACTAATTTACCCGAGACTCAGCGAAAGTAAAATTAAAGAAGGTAAGTTATAATATCACATTCATTTCCCATGATTTCCCATCTTTACAAATTCATTTTTTCCAATCAGGCGTACTAAATGGTCCAGATATACGAAAGCTGATTAAAAGTGACGCATTCAACAATATTTTAATTGACGCTGAATTGGATGCATGGCAGGCAATCAAAGAAGTAATAGAAGGCTTGTTGGGAAAGCATCGTTCTACCAACTACGATGTTTCTGTCGCAAGGATGTTAAGATCGTTCTCGAAAATTGGTGTCCACATGTCCTTGAAAATCCATTATTTACATCATCATCTGGACTACTTCAGCAAACAATTGGCTACCGAATCTGATGAACAAGACGAACGCTATCATCAAGTTGCTATGCCATTTGAAATGAGGTAATACTGATTTTTTATTTTTTCAAACTCATTTTAATAAAACAAAAACTTACAGATATAGAGACAAAAAGTCGCCGAGTGCAATAATTGCGGAAATTTGCTGGTGGAGTAAGCTTGTGTGGCAAGACAAGGATGATCCTGATGATAAAGAATTTTCAGGAGGTGCAGAAGGGCCAGTAGTGGAGTCACACATTGACATTATGTGTGGTTCAGAAACTGATGACAGCGATGAATGCGATGCCAATAGTCCCGAACAACCACCATCGAAAAGTCTAGGCAATATTTATTAAAATAAATAAAAATAAATAAATAAAATAAAAATAAAAAAATAAAATAAAAATAAAAAATTATAAAAATGTTTATTTTTTTTTAGTAGTTTATGGCCAGAAGTCTGGAGTTATTGGGGGAAAAAAAAAAAAAAAAAATAAAAAAACGCGATAAATGACACTTTTTGAATAAAAACAAATATCAATATTCTTGTCAAAATGGGATACCTTTACTTAATTGTAAATAAAAGCAGAACGCGTTAATCGATTTCTATGATCTATGTCGCATTTTGTTTATAGGTTATGTGGCCTTACGTAAAAGTTATAAGACTTGACACTTTTTTCCGTTTGGGATTTATATGATTAAAAAAAAAAAAAAAAAAAAAAAATTTGACAAAATTTTCTTCATAAATTTATTTATAATTGCAAAAATGTTGATTTGGTAGAGAAACAGTATATGAATGGATTTAAGGAAATGTAATTCTTAATTTTTCTCAATTTGTTTCAGCAAAATCGAACTAGTCGTTCTCGAGTTATGTCAAACTACGTTTTTGCCAAAGTTTTACAACTAAGCGAAAAAACATCAAGATAAGGAAAAAATGTAAAAGGTCATAAAAAAAACTGACACATACGAACGCGAAACCCTTTGAGGATTTTACTATACTGACCTAGTACCATCACCCTGACTTGGAATTTCTCACCCCCCAGACAAAAACCCCAAAAATGTTCCGCAGTGTAATTGGTTTGCCATTTTAAACGTCGATGATGTACCTAATGCATCGAGGAACACAAGATCATCGAATGCGAAACCTCCCAAACTACAGAGGACGCGCTGTCTACAAAACGCTTAAAAACGATTGAACGATCGAGTACAGTAGCCTAGAAATCCAGCGAGAGTAGACACACTCTTGGTAATAACTCAGGAGCCTTTACCAATGGCACAGGGATGTATTCTGATGTTTTCAAAAAAAGTATTGTACAGCCTTCCGTCGCACAGCTAAGAGGCCTTGAATAAATGATTCAGCAGTCAATGATGCAAGATTTGAAGGGAATGCGAACGGCATAATCCAACACGAACTTGCTATATGTGACTATCTTAAAAGAATAAACATTGACATAAAGTTACTTTTTGAAACACGTTTGTTAACGTTCTGCTGTACAAATCATCTTGATAGGAGGGCATACGGGGCATAGGCATTTTTATTAAGTATTGGCTTAAACACGATACAATGAAAGTTTTAGCGCCGAACCACCTATCAATATCAGAGGTATATTTCTCACCACGATTTACGGTAACAACGGAACAATTTCTACAGCTCTTTAATTGTCTAGATCATAGGTTCTTAGCATAGGGTAACAATAGTGCAGAGCATACTCAATTTCTTCTGGGGACAGACAATACCTTCTGGCCATCGAACCGAAGTAAATTACCCGACCTAATAGACTTTTGTGTTTCTAGAAGTTTGAGCTTAGAATTATCATCTGATCGTTCTCCCATTATTATATATTTCCTCGAAACACACATACATAAGTGTCAACATCCTTACGGGAACTGTCATGTCATGTGTTGGGGCCTCGGCCTCTACGAAGATTAACATATCGGCGAGGTCAACTCCTTTTCATCGTATTGACCCATTTTCTATATGTCAGCCTCGTCACTCAAGTAGTCCACCTTACAAAGAGAAATACATGAATTTGCACTATTTTGCTTCTGCGTTCATGTATTCAGACCTTGACACCTTTTCCCATGTAATTCAATATATACAGACATGTGGTTGAGAAGATCTCTCTGAGATCAGTTATACGATCAAAATGAATTAACCCCAGCGTATGTTTGTGGACCATATAAACAAAAATATGCAGCTAACAACCACGCGCAAAAAAACAAATTCGTCGACGACTAGATTTAAGATTTAATTAATACTTCTTGTTAAGCTTCCATAAGGTAGCTATCCAATGAAACAAATAAAGCAAACAAAAAGAAATAAAACTCAAAAACAATCACTATTCCTTGATTGGAAAATAGGATTCTTTGTTTCTGATTGAAAAATAAAAGTAAAAACTAATCATTATATTTAGAGGCCATGAAACCTAAACAAAGGATACCTTTCCCAGGAACGGAACTAGTCGCTAGTATCTATTTCCCCCCAAAAGCCCTTAGATGTAATAGTTAAATCGCCTGCTTACTTATACTATTATTATTACTACTTATTTATTTTCTTTTTGAACCTATAAATATACAGGGTGTCCGTCGAGAAGGTATACTACTTTGTTTTGCCATCATTTTGGTAAACATTAGTCTTGACAGTTCATATTTGGCAGTCGTGAAGTAGAGACGTGGCAAATTTATTATGGAAAAATATTCGATAAAAAAAACGTGTTTTAATCGTTAAAACATTTTATCAAAATCAATCATCGATTACTGCGGCGATGAGAAAGTTACATGAAATTTTTGGGAGAACCAAACGTGCCAACAAGATGCATCATTTATCGTGTAGTAAATGGTTTCGAAGAAAGAGGGTCTATAGCTGATAGGGCCAAGCATGGACCACAACGTACTGCAAGATCGGCTGAAAACATTACTGCTGCTCAAGAAAGTTTTCAAAACAATCCATCAACCTCAATTCGACACCGTGCTTGGTGTTCAAAGAACAACTTTGGCCACAATTTTGCACAAGAATTTCCATTTGTTTCCATTTAAGATTCAGTTGACACAAGAGCTTTTTCCACAAGACCATTTACGCTGCCGTACATATATATGCCAATAGGATGTTACAGCTCGCCCATGACAACCCCAATTTTCATGAAAACATCATAATGAGTGACGAGGCACATTTTCATTTGAATGGATATGTGAATAAACAGAATAGTCGCTCCTGGAAACTCCTGGATGGAAACCCCTCAAATTATTCATCAGTCACCTTTGCATCCATTAAAAGTGACAGTCTGGTGTGCAATTTGTCAGGAGAAATCATTGGACCTTACTTCTTTGAAACTGAAACCGGCGTAACGGTAACTGTCAATGGGGAGCGATATCGTGATATGATTGAAAACTTTTTAACGCCACAACTGCATGCTTTGGGCTTGATTAACATGTGGTATCAACAAGACGGTACCACAACGCATACAGCCAGGATTACAATGGAATTACTGCGAGACGTCTTTCTACAACAAGTTATTTCAAGAAATGGTGATGTTGATTGGCCTACACGGTCGCAAGATTTGGCTGCTCCGGACTTCTTTTTGTAGGGATATCCGAAAAGCAAGGAGCAACTCAAGCAAAATATTCGTGATGAAATTAATGAAATACCGCGTGAAACTAGTGAGAATGTAATAACAAATGTGCTCAAAAGTGCTCGCATTTGTGAGGCTAACCGAGGCGGACATTTATCTGATATTGTATTCCATACATAGTTGCCGACATTAAATAAAACACTTATCAATATAATATCCATTGTCTTTCATTTAATCAAAAATTATAAACAAAGTAGTATACCTCCCGACAGACACCCTGTATTATGGAATAATTTAAATTACGACTGAAAGCATTCTATGGCAATGTCTATTGCAATTAGTTTCATGGAATTAATAAATGGTAAATAGCATGGACTTGAACCAAAATGACGTCAAACTCTATTAAATAAGAAAAATCTGTTTGAGTCTACTAGTCGAAGATTTAACCTTTAGTAGCTAAAAGTGAGTTAGAATCTTTATATTATTCTTTCAATTTCAATTTCCGGATTGAAAGAATTTCCCAATACGATCGATATCTTCTCCGACAGGTTTAGTCCAAGTTTCAGACAATAAAACGGTTGCGTGTCATTTCTCTAAATCCTAAGTTTGTTTTGGCAGATTTAACTCTATTTGCAAAAGGTGACACTTTTCACAACAAGGGAAACTTTTTGTCATTAAGAACAAGCTTACGAAGATGTCTAGTTTGGCCATTTTTTTTAGAAACGATGTATCTTGAACTATAAGCAAAGTCAAAGAATCACCATTTATAGCCTCCAATGAACGAAAAACTTTTTGTGAAAATATGTGGAACTCTTCTATTTCAGGGATTTTAGTTGAAATTTTGAAAGATTCTTCTTATTCCCAGCAAGTCTGTATGTCTAATTTAATTGATCTCTAAAAATAGAGCGAAACTATTTCCTGTTATATCAAAAATTTGTGTAATATCCTCATAAGAGCCATTGGTATTTATAGTTTTTGAAAAACAGTATTATTATTTCGTTTTGTGTATTGTGTCCAAAGGAAATAAAACAACAAAACTCTGCTTCCATTTCGTTATTTTCATATTCATACTTACGTGATGTGCGATGTACTGGGATTACTGCCACCATAGGTTTTTAATCACTTATATCACATTGGAGAAAGTCTAATATCACATGATTTTTCACTGACCTATGTTGAATTGTGAATATAACCTTTCTTTGATGTATGATCATGTAACATTTTGATCATATATATATATTTAATATCGTCTCCATATAAATGTATCAAAATTTTGTAGTAAAATTATACTCTTAATTATTTATGTAACCAGATAACGATTGAAAGCCATAGAAGGTAAATTTTATGATGCTAACTATTTTTGAGAATAATTCAAAAGCTATTGTAGGACTAAATTCTAGCGTTTCGATCCAATATCAAAAATAATATTAGATGATTCCAAATTTTAAAACTTGCGAATGTGTACGCAAATTACAAATTCCAAATTAATGATGTAAAGTGATTTTTGTTAAATCTGGCATTTTGTATGGAGGATCTAGGAGCACCATGGTCAATTTACTCTTTCTAAACCCAAGCTTTAACCTTAGAAAATATTACCATTTCCAATTTTTCACTTGGATCGGTTTTACATTTACTACAGTTATTCTGCCACAGGTTAGGCGGAACAGAATGAAACTTAAGCTTTAAACTTTAATTTCTCAACTGTTTGCAGCGTTCGTTATTTAAAAGAATCAGAGGACCCCTCAAAGCCATGAAATGAAACAAGAACAACAAGCACAACAACAGGATGTTTATTGATTTGTCAAACATTACCAATTTCGACACTTCCTTCCTGCTTAGTATAAGCTTTAAACCAGTTGCGAACTGAACCACTTGCTTTGTCAGTGAATCGGTCAAATAATTATTTGCAAAAGAATGTCGACACGAATCAAAACCCGTGTCACATTTAACAAAATATGTTCATAGCAATTTATATCACCATTGAGATTTTCAGCAATTAAGATCGAGGACGGAAGCGTGAGTGTGAGTCAAAACACAGAACCGCACTCTCCTGTCACTTTGGTGTGTGATAACATACAAGTGCGAACGTCAGCCATAGAACACAGCGACGCGTTGGGGGAAACCAACGTAACGAGGGCGGTAACAGAACGGTACAGACGGGCATGGATCGCTACATCACTATTAAACGGAAAACAACTCCGGCCAGAGGGAACAGGCGAAAGCAAACTAAAAATGGTATATTTGGTCAGCCAACTGTGGAGGATAAGACCAGTAACAATAAGTTTGCAATTTTGAGCGTTGATGATGTACCTAGTACATCGGAAAATGCAAGGGCATCGATAGCGAAACCTCCGCCTATCTATTGGCGTGAGGCTACATAAAGCGCTCTGGTTGCTAATATCGCAAAATTGGTCGAAAAGGACATGTTCTACATTGTATCATTGCGGCGGAAAAACTTTTCTGAAACCAAAATTCAGCCATATGATGCTATTAGTTTTAGGAAAATAACGGAATTGTTGTACAAGGATAACAAAATTTTCTACACGTACCAACTGAAGAAGAGCAAGGGCCTGGTAGTTGTTTTAAGGGGATTGAAAGCAGTGTTGACCCCAACGAGATTAAGGAAGCTCTTCAGAAATAGGGTTTTGAGGTTCGTTCCGTAACGAACATATTCAATAGGGATAAAGTTCCTCAACCTATGTTCAAAGTCCAACTACAGTCATGCACGCAAGTTGAAGAAAAACGAGGTGCATCCAATTTATAACATGAGATATCTGCTTTACACGAAAATATCTGCTGAGGAGCCCATCAAAAGGGGAGGGCCAGTACAATGCCAGAACTGTCAGGAATACGATCACACAAAATCTTACTGCAAACTACCCACGGTTTGCGTTGTCTGTGGTGACTTGCACCTGCCTTCCGCGTGTAAGGTCAGGACACAGGCGGAAAAGATATGTAGTAACTGCTGCGAGAATCACACGGCAAACTACAGAGAATGTCCGTTATACAAATCGCTTAAAGAACGATTGAATGATAGGGTGCGGTTGCTTAGGAATTCAGTGGCTTGAATACGCCATAGGTACTAACTCAGGAGCCTCCACCAGTGCCACAGGTCAGTTCGGTAAATGAAATGAATTCGTTCTCTGATGTACTCAGAAAGGCATTGCACAGACTACCACAATACAGCCTACTGTCGCACAGCCTTCTAATACCCAGGTAAATGTCTTTGAATCAATGATTCACCAGCTCACTCAGACAATGACAACGTTCATCTCTTCCATGCAGTCAATGATATTTCATGCGCACCCAGAATCAGTTAATCCAGGCTCCTCTTAATAGAAAATAGGTTCTCTTAAGATCTGTATATGGAACGCTAACGGCATAAGCCAACACAAACTTGCTACATGTGACTATCTTAACCGAGAGAATACTGACATAATGTCACGGTCTAAAACACATTTAACGAACAGATATAATTTCATGATTCATTCATGATTCATGATGATATACATTCTACGACACAAATCATCCTGATGGGAGGGCCCACGGGATGCTTATGGCCTATCTTCAGCATTCCCAAAACATTTCCAACCGCATGTTTATCCTACAACATTTTTACCTACCCAAATGTATGACATTTTACAACATAACGATTTCGGAATCGGTATTACATTGTGTATTTATTAACAAACTTAGAGGGAAAAGAAAGTGTAACTGAGAGAAGAGACCCTTATATTCAAGTTTTGAAATGAAAAAAAAAAAAAAATAGTTTTGTTTTACAGCCAAAAAACTCACCTGATATACTGCTCGCAGATATGTGCACATTCCTGTTACCGCAGAATCAGTTACATTAATATTAGATAAATTAGAAACCAGAAACAATACCAAAAAACTCAATTGAGATAAAAGGGTTTACAAAACTATTTAAATAAAAACGAAATTGCGTTAATTAATTAAAAAAACAGCCTAAAAAACACAAAAGAAACCAATATTGCTTTACGCTCGTTCCTTTCTAAACTCATATGACACAACACAACATTTAGGTCCGAGATCTTTCCCTTCGAGGATCGACTTCAACTTCCGGCTTTGCATGCACGATATATTCGAAATCTTCAAGCGACAGGTTGAAGCACATTCAGCAATCGGCAACCAATTTCCAAAAGAATAACAAGAAAATATCGGAACTATTGAGCCAGTCAGATGATATCTTTCAAAGCAATACGGACATTAAGCACACACGCAGGATTCCACACCAAGAAAATTCCCACGCGAGTGTTTAATGTCATATTCACGGTTACAATTGAACACCATTAGATAGTTCTCTACACAAAATTCCACTAAACTTACCGGTATAGACACCGCCGTGAATTTGCACAAAAAAAAAGTTCTTCCAAATGATATATGCCAAGGACACATAATTCTTCCAAAGAAAAATAAATAACCCCGCTATCCTTGACTGGAAATCACGCACAAACGTTTTTGTGATATTCTCCTGAATACACAATTGTTCCGCACCAAAAATACAATAGAAAATGAAAACTCTCGAAACTAAAAAACGAAAATTTTAGATTTATGTCCAAAGGCACTATGATTACAAATTATTTGTTTGCAGCAAGTTCAAATAAATCCAGTAAAGGGTAGGCAAGCGTATCAGGCTTACGTCACAAGTTCTTTAATTCCCTTGGCCATAGATTCTTAGCGCGGGGGGTAACTATAATGCAAAACATACGCATTGGGGCTCCCGATTAATCTCCCCTAGGGGTAGGCAATTGTACAACTGCTTAATGTTACGGAATTAAGAATTGGATTTCATCTCGCCCGGGCAACCAACCTACTGCCTATCGGACCGAAATAAATTACCGGATGTAATAGATTTTTGTATTTCAAGAGGATTGATTAGAAAAAGGATATCAGCCGAAACTAGCTTAGAATTACCATCTGATCACTCTCCAGTTATTATATCTTTGTTCGGAACCCCAGTGGAAATTGAAGGGCCAGTAAGACTAGCTTCTTATAAAACAAATTGGCTTTCGTACAAGAAATATATAGATAGTCACATCAACGTGAACTGTCATCTTGAGGCGGACATCGATAATACACTTTCAGAATTCTGTACCACTCTGAAAGGTGACTACCACGCCACGCCTCCTGAGGCGCCAACGAGGACATCCAAACGGGTATACACAAATTCGGAAATAGAGGACTTACTAGCCAATAAAAGATATAGAAGAGAATGGCAGGAAAGAAGATCGCCAAACTCAAAAACTTAGACTGGGGGCAGCAGTAGCTAAATTAAAGTCCGCACTGGAAAAAGCAGATGTACAGAACACCTCCAATTATGTGAAATGCTTATCCCATACTGACAAGCGCTACCACTCCCGTTGTGACTAATTTTCCGCTACGAAAGGAAAACGGAGACTGGGCCATATCAAATGAGGAAAAGGCAACAGTTTTTGGCTGAACATTTGGAACGAGTTTCTCGCCCAAACGGCCAAATAAATAATTTTGTTCACCGTGATGACCGTAACACCGTACAGACCGCCTTTGTCAACCTACACACAGATGCGAGCGAGATTCTAGATCGAATTAAGAATCTTAAGCCGAATAAGGCGCCGGGCGTCGACTTAATCATTGTCCTTTATTGCATTAGAACATCTGGTGAAAATATTCAATACAATTACTGACAGGATATTTCCCACAACCATGGAAAAATTCGGTCTTCACTATGATATTAAAATCAGGGAAGGATAAAACTTTACCTTCCTCCTATAGACCAGTAAGCCTACTTTCGAGTACTTCCAAGCTATTCGAAAAAATCGTTCTGCTCAAGATCAAACCTTTTCTCTCCTCGAATAATATAATTCCCGATCACCAGGATTTAGAGAACACAACACAATAGAACAGGGAATACTGTTGTGTCGTATTTCTAGGCGTTGCTCAAGCTTTCGATAAAGTTTAGCATGATGGTCTAATCATATCTGGACGGTAGAAAGTTTAATGTAAAGTATGGGGGCTACTATATGGATAATTACCCTATATTGACAAGCGTTCCTCAAGGGACTGTCCTTGGCCCTTAAGTATGTATATCTTATCTATGCAGGTGATATTCCGGTTGACCTAGAATCATCACATCAACTTTCCCAGACGATACTGCAATAATGTGCTATCACAAGGACCATAACCAGGCAGCAAATACCCTCCAAATTCATCTCAAACGCGTTAAGAAATGGCTCATTGACTGGAGAATAAGAATAAATGAAGGTAAATGTAGACGAGTAAAATTTACACTAAACCCTAACACGTTCCCAACTCTAAGGCTCAATAATATCGTCATTCCTCAGAGCTCAGACGTTATCTACCTAGGCGTCCATCTAGACGGAAGACTAATCTGAAAAAGGCATATCAAGACTAAAAAGTCGCAGATGAACTTGAAAATTAGGCAACATCACTGGCTGCTTAATAAGCACTCTGGACTCAGCCTGAACTGTAAGGTGTTGATCTGCACGGGAATAATTACCCATATGGTGTTACGGTTCTCAACTCTGGGGCACAGTCAGCCGCAGCAACGTGGATAAAATCCAAAGGGTACAACCAACGATGTTACGAGACATTACGGGAGCTCCTTGGTACATGAGAAGCTGTAATATGCATAGGGACTTTAATATACCACATGTGAAAGAGATAACAAAAATATTACAGTTTCTCATGTACCAAGCAGCTCCCGTAAAGTTCTAGCTAGAAAACTTTTTTTTTTTTTTTTTTTTTTTTTTTTTCATTCATTGTTTTTTTTTATTGGATCTTTCTTACGAAATTTACAATATGTATTCAAATCTTAAACCTATCTTAAACTAAAGTATCCTGCCATTGCCGGATCTTGTTTTTGGCGAGAAGTACTGTTTATCACCGGACCAAGTCTAGCGTGTCCTTTCTTTTTAGCCATATATGACCGGGAAAATTTTGAAGGTTTTGAGCGAGTGGGTTTGAGTGAGAGGACAACTTTGATACATATGACCTGCTTAATTTTTTTATTTCCTCGGAAATATAAGGAATGTTTAAATCTTTGTGTATATTATCATTCCTAATATACCATGGGGCACCACAAATTTGGCGCAGTATTCTTGACTGTCTTCTCTGTAACTTATTTATGTTAGAAGCCGATGCCGTTCCCCACAATTGGATGCCGTATGTCAATATTGGCTTCAATATGGTTTTGTAGATGGTGATTTTATTTTCCAAACTGAGAGTAGACTGGGAGCCAATAAGCCAGTGGAGTTGAGCCATTTTTAATTTCAATTGTATGGTTTTTGAGTCAATGTGATTTTTCCAGGTGAGACGTCGGTCTAGGTGAATACCCAAATATTTCACATGGTTATGAACGGGTATGGTACTACCGTGAATAGTGAGGGCTGGGCAATTGTTCTGTCTAAGAGAGAATGTAACCTGTAAACTCTTAATGGCATTTACTTTTATCTTCCACTTTTCGAGCCAAGATTCTAATGTGTGTATATGAGACTGCAGTTGTCTAGAAGCCATTAATGGGCAAGTGCTAGTGCTCATAAATGCAGTGTCATCAGCGAAAGTTGAGGTTTGAATTAGGGAATGAAGAGGCATGTCAGAGGTGTAGATGGTATATAGTATAGGGCCTAGTATACTGCCCTGCGGAACTCCTGCTGAAACTTTTCTTTGAGTTGAAACAGAGTCTTTCGATTTTACTACAAAAGATCGATCCTTCAGATAGCTCTCCAGGAGCTTGTGGGTATTTGCCGGTAGAAAAGAGACTATTTTGTGAATAAGGCCTTCATGCCACACTTTATCAAAGGCTTGGGAGATGTCTATAAAGAGAGCTGAGCAATATTTCCGAACTTCGAATGTTTTTCTGATCTGGGTTACTATACGGTGTACTTGTTCTGTCGTTCCATGACCCTTGCGAAACCCAA
>JAHXMU010026752.1:0-16256 GCA_019455685.1 Philornis downsi | reverse complement strand
AGGTGGCAACACTGGTCGGCTTAGAACCGTATTTTAGCGCTTTTTCCGACTTATAACCGTATTTTATCGCTTTTTTTGGAAAAAGGTGGCAACACTGGTCGACATAGAACCGTCTTTTGTATGGAGCTAGTGGGATTAGAACATACATATTTTTCGACATTTTTTTCGATATGGCAACTCTGGTCGACTTAGAACCGTCTTTTGTATGGAGCTAGTGGGATTAGAACATATATATCCATACTACTTCGTATATATAAAATAGAAGATTATCCTAAATATTAGAAGAATTTCTGATATTCTAGAGTCTTGAAGAATTTCTGCCGACATTGTGATATTTAAGGAAAATGATATCATAATCATTATCCCAGTATCATTATCCCAGTAATATTGTTATGTCGTTTTTGATATGAAATTTCTAAAACATATGAATTAAAGGTGGAAACTTGATCATTTTGAATTTGTTTGAAATATGAATAAAATTTTAAAATTTCTCATTCTTTTCTTCAAGTTATTACCACAATTGCTGTATTTGCTTTTGGAATAAATTTTTGACAACGAAGTTTTTTACTTCCTTTTTTGTACATTTGTTCAATATTTTAATTTTATATAATCATATAATCATAATTATATTCTCATCTGAAAGTATGAGGATATAAAAGTGGTTTTAACATAGCACCAGTATCGTTTACAAATATTTTAAATTCGAAAAGAAAAATAAAATCTGACGTTTATCTCATTTCGTCAAGTTAATCATGTATTTGCTTCTGTGGTATATCAACACGGATGAACATCCGTTCAAGAAATCACTTAATGTTTTATGGCTATAAGGAATATATCACTTAGTCCACAATTGTTACAAATCTAACAAATTGTGACCTTTCCAAAATATTGTTTCAATTTTCCATATTTTATTGAACCGAACAAAAAATATAGTCATTTAATTTTATAAATTTTATTCATACTTTGTTCAACTGTCTATTACTGTTATATTACAAAAAATTGTCCAAAAGTATTTCTATTGACTTACAAAATTCAAATTTGTAATTTCACCAAAAAAAAAATATACTTTGGTGTTGGATGGAAAGGAATATGTTGTGATTTTTTGTCCACAATTTTTATTTTGAAACTCAGTGTTAGTGATTATTTTTTGTATTTTTTTTTATTACTCACAGAATAATGATTATTTCCTGAGTTTTATTCTTTGTTCAGAAAACAGGTGGCTGAGGGTCAGAAATAAAAAAGTCTTGTTCGACCAGAATGAGTCTTTCCCCTTTTATTCTTGAAACTAATGCCTAGAGTGCAATGGTTACTACTATATTATTTATGGAGGGTAATAAATATGTGCAGAGAGGAAAGAGGAGGAATAATATGTACAAAGTATAATAAAAAATGTAACGGTAAAATGGCGATCATAGAGTGAATGTATTTACGTGCATCGATTAAAACAAACTTACAAACAGGACTAAATATGTATGTATATGTATGTGTGAACCTGAAGTATAAACAAATACGCAGATGGATACAGGAAATATGCAATATCATGACTGGCAACGGACATTTAGGTTTTTTTTTCAAATGATTATTTTTGAGTTTTATTTTTTGTTCAAAATATAATAGCTATTTCTTATAAATTATATTACACGCCTATACCTATTTATTATTATTTTTTTATCACTTTATTTTCTCTATTAATAATGGATTATAACACTTAGAAATAAAATAAGTCGGAATTAAGTTAATAATAGACTTATTATGTTTGCTTGCCGCATTCGAAATTTGTTTCAAATTGAAACCAAAACATCGTATCGTTGGTTTCCTTCATGAAGGAACCATCCTCCATATATAATACTATTGAAAATATTTTCGGCTTCGTGATATACAAGTAATAGGTATAGCCGAGAAAATGCTTCTTTGTCTGTAAACATTTCAGGCACTCGAAACCATATAACACCCAGTACATAATATATCAATAATCATTTACGTTTTGCAATATAAAAGCATAACATTTCGCATAAATTTTATGAATGAGCGAAATAATAAAAATGTAAAATTATTTACGTTACTGTTCACTCCCGAGAAAGTCGATGTCAAAATAATTAGAAATCAAGGAAATATAGGGGACTGCTGGTCGTAATTTGCAGAATTTAGCTCGAGTTTCAGTGGATTGATGACATTGTGCGAAAACATATTTGTTTTTTTTTTTCGTTTATTACAACAACAATAAATCTATTGTTATAACGCGAGAAATCATTGAGTTCAGGAAAAGGAATGAACACTCAAAATTGGCGAGATCGAAGCTTGAGCCTAGACGGCGGAAATGCCTACATAACTGTCACCTTTTAAGAGTGTCAGAGCGGATCCCATTAGGCAACACGAAAGTTGATATTCGATAGCGTGACCTGTAACAGTAGCATCCTCTTGTCCATGCGCTTTAAACACTCAACGTGAATCGTGTTCAACGTGTTCATGCGCTTTAAACACTCAACGTGAATCAGAGATTATTCGTTCCACATACACACACAGAGTAACAGCTTACACCAACACGATTATAACTGCGATCAGCTAAATAGAGCGGACGAAAGTGCGAACGTGCTTCAGAACACAGAATCGAACTCATCTCTAACTTTGATGTGTGAGACCATACAGGCGCACACGTTAACTATAAACACATGGACAGTGATGCTATGGGGGAAAACAACGCAACAACGATGGTTAAACAAGGCGATGTTAGAAAAGTACAGAAGGGCATGGATCCCTACGTTACAATTAGGCGAAAATCACGTCCGACCTGTGGTCAAGTCTGTTTCGCTGGTCCATGACAACAATAACATGACATGACCAACAATAACACAATACAACAGCCAATCTGGGGGGTGAGAAATTCCAAGTCAGGGTGATGGTACTAGCTCAGTATAGTAAAATCCTCAAAGGGTTTCGCGTTCGTATGTGTCAGTTTTTTTTATGACCTTTTAAATTTTTTCCTTATCTTGATGTTTTTCCGCTTAGTTGTAAAACTTTGGCAAAAACGTAGTTTGACATAACTCGAGAACGACTAGTTCGATTTTGCTGAAACAAATTGAGAAAAATTAAGAATTACATTTCCTTTAATCCATTCATATACTGTTTCTCTACCAAATCAACATTTTTGCAATTATAAATAAATTTATGAAGAAAATTTTGTCAAATTTTTTTTTTTTTTTTTTTTTTTTAATCATATAAATCCCAAACGGAAAAAAGTGTCAAGTCTTATAACTTTTACGTAAGGCCACATAACCTATAAACAAAATGCGACATAGATCATAGAAATCGATTAACGCGTTCTGCTTTTATTCAAAATTAAGTAAAGGTATGAATTTCAAAAATTTGCTCAAGATATGCTCAAAATTCCTTGGAAAAAACATTGATGATTTTTTTATGTAGTATGCCATTCGGTATTCCAATGACTTGGACTAATCCTGGAGAAGGTCACAATCCATTGAATTGCTATGCATGTGCGAATAAAGGAGCCGCAAAAAGGATAAGAAAATCGTATAAATACGTTGGTGTTGCAAGTGCCGCAACATCATTGCCTCATTCGGACACATTCCTGTGCCAAAAGCTTCTAGCCCAGATATTTTATCTTCTATGACTGCTCCGACATATGATTTACGTGATGATCCCCCATATGAGCCATCAGTATCCCATGAGCCAATTTTAATAAATCAAACTAAGCTTGATTCAATTGTTGCCAAATTGGAATTAACACAGCATAAATCGGAAGAGCTGGCTTTGTTTTTGAAATCAAACAATTTGTTGGCACCCGGTGTGAAAGTCACAGCTTATCGAAGTCGTCAGGCAACACTCCAAAGTTTATTCCTTGTGAATGATGGAAAAACTTCTGCATATTGCCCGGATGTAGGAAAATTGATGGACGCAATGGAAATAAAATATGAAGCAGATGACTGGAGATTATTTATTGACAGTTCAAAACTCAGCTTGAATGCAGTTTTACTGCATAAGACCAATAACAAACCTTCAGTTCCAATCGCCTATAGTACAGAAACGAAAGAAACATATGATGCACTGGAAAATATTTTGAAAATGGTTAACTACGCCAAACATAGGTGGCGCATATGCTGCGATTTAAAAGTTGTAGCTATGCTTTGCGGTCTTCAAAGCGGCTATATAAAATATATGTGTTTTTTGTGCGATTGGGACACACGATTTTCCGGTGACCAATATGCATGCCACGGATGGAAACTCAGAGAGCACAGCAGGTTACAAACGGCCAATATTATTCGTGAGCCTCTAGTACCGAAGGAGAAGATATTGCTGCCTCCACTGCATATTAAACTTGGAATTGTTAAGAATTTCATCAAAACTATCGCCAAAAGAGATGAAGTTTTCTTGTGTTTGAAACTAATTTACCCGAGACTCAGCGAAAGTAAAATTAAAGAAGGTAAGTTATAATATCACATTCATTTCCCATGATTTCCCATCTTTACAAATTCATTTTTTCCAATCAGGCGTACTAAATGGTCCAGATATACGAAAGCTGATTAAAAGTGACGCATTCAACAATATTTTAATTGACGCTGAATTGGATGCATGGCAGGCAATCAAAGAAGTAATAGAAGGCTTGTTGGGAAAGCATCGTTCTACCAACTACGATGTTTCTGTCGCAAGGATGTTAAGATCGTTCTCGAAAATTGGTGTCCACATGTCCTTGAAAATCCATTATTTACATCATCATCTGGACTACTTCAGCAAACAATTGGCTACCGAATCTGATGAACAAGACGAACGCTATCATCAAGTTGCTATGCCATTTGAAATGAGGTAATACTGATTTTTTATTTTTTCAAACTCATTTTAATAAAACAAAAACTTACAGATATAGAGACAAAAAGTCGCCGAGTGCAATAATTGCGGAAATTTGCTGGTGGAGAAAGCTTGTGTGGCAAGACAAGGATGATCCTGATGATAAAGAATTTTCAGGAGGTGCAGAAGGGCCAGTAGTGGAGTCACACATTGACATTATGTGTGGTTCAGAAACTGATGACAGCGATGAATGCGATGCCAATAGTCCCGAACAACCACCATCGAAAAGTCTAGGCAATATTTATTAAAATAAATAAAAATAAATAAATAAAATAAAAATAAAAAAATAAAATAAAAATAAAAAATTATAAAAATGTTTATTTTTTTTTAGTAGTTTATGGCCAGAAGTCTGGAGTTATTGGGGGAAAAAAAAAAAAAAAAAATAAAAAAACGCGATAAATGACACTTTTTGAATAAAAACAAATATCAATATTCTTGTCAAAATGGGATACCTTTACTTAATTGTAAATAAAAGCAGAACGCGTTAATCGATTTCTATGATCTATGTCGCATTTTGTTTATAGGTTATGTGGCCTTACGTAAAAGTTATAAGACTTGACACTTTTTTCCGTTTGGGATTTATATGATTAAAAAAAAAAAAAAAAAAAAAAAATTTGACAAAATTTTCTTCATAAATTTATTTATAATTGCAAAAATGTTGATTTGGTAGAGAAACAGTATATGAATGGATTTAAGGAAATGTAATTCTTAATTTTTCTCAATTTGTTTCAGCAAAATCGAACTAGTCGTTCTCGAGTTATGTCAAACTACGTTTTTGCCAAAGTTTTACAACTAAGCGAAAAAACATCAAGATAAGGAAAAAATGTAAAAGGTCATAAAAAAAACTGACACATACGAACGCGAAACCCTTTGAGGATTTTACTATACTGACCTAGTACCATCACCCTGACTTGGAATTTCTCACCCCCCAGACAAAAACCCCAAAAATGTTCCGCAGTGTAATTGGTTTGCCATTTTAAACGTCGATGATGTACCTAATGCATCGAGGAACACAAGATCATCGAATGCGAAACCTCCCAAACTACAGAGGACGCGCTGTCTACAAAACGCTTAAAAACGATTGAACGATCGAGTACAGTAGCCTAGAAATCCAGCGAGAGTAGACACACTCTTGGTAATAACTCAGGAGCCTTTACCAATGGCACAGGGATGTATTCTGATGTTTTCAAAAAAAGTATTGTACAGCCTTCCGTCGCACAGCTAAGAGGCCTTGAATAAATGATTCAGCAGTCAATGATGCAAGATTTGAAGGGAATGCGAACGGCATAATCCAACACGAACTTGCTATATGTGACTATCTTAAAAGAATAAACATTGACATAAAGTTACTTTTTGAAACACGTTTGTTAACGTTCTGCTGTACAAATCATCTTGATAGGAGGGCATACGGGGCATAGGCATTTTTATTAAGTATTGGCTTAAACACGATACAATGAAAGTTTTAGCGCCGAACCACCTATCAATATCAGAGGTATATTTCTCACCACGATTTACGGTAACAACGGAACAATTTCTACAGCTCTTTAATTGTCTAGATCATAGGTTCTTAGCATAGGGTAACAATAGTGCAGAGCATACTCAATTTCTCCTGGGGACAGACAATACCTTCTGGCCATCGAACCGAAGTAAATTACCCGACCTAATAGACTTTTGTGTTTCTAGAAGTTTGAGCTTAGAATTATCATCTGATCGTTCTCCCATTATTATATATTTCCTCGAAACACACATACATAAGTGTCAACATCCTTACGGGAACTGTCATGTCATGTGTTGGGGCCTCGGCCTCTACGAAGATTAACATATCGGCGAGGTCAACTCCTTTTCATCGTATTGACCCATTTTCTATATGTCAGCCTCGTCACTCAAGTAGTCCACCTTACAAAGAGAAATACATGAATTTGCACTATTTTGCTTCTGCGTTCATGTATTCAGACCTTGACACCTTTTCCCATGTAATTCAATATATACAGACATGTGGTTGAGAAGATCTCTCTGAGATCAGTTATACGATCAAAATGAATTAACCCCAGCGTATGTTTGTGGACCATATAAACAAAAATATGCAGCTAACAACCACGCGCAAAAAAACAAATTCGTCGACGACTAGATTTAAGATTTAATTAATACTTCTTGTTAAGCTTCCATAAGGTAGCTATCCAATGAAACAAATAAAGCAAACAAAAAGAAATAAAACTCAAAAACAATCACTATTCCTTGATTGGAAAATAGGATTCTTTGTTTCTGATTGAAAAATAAAAGTAAAAACTAATCATTATATTTAGAGGCCATGAAACCTAAACAAAGGATACCTTTCCCAGGAACGGAACTAGTCGCTAGTATCTATTTCCCCCCAAAAGCCCTTAGATGTAATAGTTAAATCGCCTGCTTACTTATACTATTATTATTACTACTTATTTATTTTCTTTTTGAACCTATAAATATACAGGGTGTCCGTCGAGAAGGTATACTACTTTGTTTTGCCATCATTTTGGTAAACATTAGTCTTGACAGTTCATATTTGGCAGTCGTGAAGTAGAGACGTGGCAAATTTATTATGGAAAAATATTCGATAAAAAAACGTGTTTTAATCGTTAAAACATTTTATCAAAATCAATCATCGATTACTGCGGCGATGAGAAAGTTACATGAAATTTTTGGGAGAACCAAACGTGCCAACAAGATGCATCATTTATCGTGTAGTAAATGGTTTCGAAGAAAGAGGGTCTATAGCTGATAGGGCCAAGCATGGACCACAACGTACTGCAAGATCGGCTGAAAACATTACTGCTGCTCAAGAAAGTTTTCAAAACAATCCATCAACCTCAATTCGACACCGTGCTTGGTGTTCAAAGAACAACTTTGGCCACAATTTTGCACAAGAATTTCCATTTGTTTCCATTTAAGATTCAGTTGACACAAGAGCTTTTTCCACAAGACCATTTACGCTGCCGTACATATATATGCCAATAGGATGTTACAGCTCGCCCATGACAACCCCAATTTTCATGAAAACATCATAATGAGTGACGAGGCACATTTTCATTTGAATGGATATGTGAATAAACAGAATAGTCGCTCCTGGAAACTCCTGGATGGAAACCCCTCAAATTATTCATCAGTCACCTTTGCATCCATTAAAAGTGACAGTCTGGTGTGCAATTTGTCAGGAGAAATCATTGGACCTTACTTCTTTGAAACTGAAACCGGCGTAACGGTAACTGTCAATGGGGAGCGATATCGTGATATGATTGAAAACTTTTTAACGCCACAACTGCATGCTTTGGGCTTGATTAACATGTGGTATCAACAAGACGGTACCACAACGCATACAGCCAGGATTACAATGGAATTACTGCGAGACGTCTTTCTACAACAAGTTATTTCAAGAAATGGTGATGTTGATTGGCCTACACGGTCGCAAGATTTGGCTGCTCCGGACTTCTTTTTGTAGGGATATCCGAAAAGCAAGGAGCAACTCAAGCAAAATATTCGTGATGAAATTAATGAAATACCGCGTGAAACTAGTGAGAATGTAATAACAAATGTGCTCAAAAGTGCTCGCATTTGTGAGGCTAACCGAGGCGGACATTTATCTGATATTGTATTCCATACATAGTTGCCGACATTAAATAAAACACTTATCAATATAATATCCATTGTCTTTCATTTAATCAAAAATTATAAACAAAGTAGTATACCTCCCGACAGACACCCTGTATTATGGAATAATTTAAATTACGACTGAAAGCATTCTATGGCAATGTCTATTGCAATTAGTTTCATGGAATTAATAAATGGTAAATAGCATGGACTTGAACCAAAATGACGTCAAACTCTATTAAATAAGAAAAATCTGTTTGAGTCTACTAGTCGAAGATTTAACCTTTAGTAGCTAAAAGTGAGTTAGAATCTTTATATTATTCTTTCAATTTCAATTTCCGGATTGAAAGAATTTCCCAATACGATCGATATCTTCTCCGACAGGTTTAGTCCAAGTTTCAGACAATAAAACGGTTGCGTGTCATTTCTCTAAATCCTAAGTTTGTTTTGGCAGATTTAACTCTATTTGCAAAAGGTGACACTTTTCACAACAAGGGAAACTTTTTGTCATTAAGAACAAGCTTACGAATATGTCTAGTTTGGCCATTTTTTTTAGAAACGATGTATCTTGAACTATAAGCAAAGTCAAAGAATCACCATTTATAGCCTCCAATGAACGAAAAACTTTTTGTGAAAATATGTGGAACTCTTCTATTTCAGGGATTTTAGTTGAAATTTTGAAAGATTCTTCTTATTCCCAGCAAGTCTGTATGTCTAATTTAATTGATCTCTAAAAATAGAGCGAAACTATTTCCTGTTATATCAAAAATTTGTGTAATATCCTCATAAGAGCCATTGGTATTTATAGTTTTTGAAAAACAGTATTATTATTTCGTTTTGTGTATTGTGTCCAAAGGAAATAAAACAACAAAACTCTGCTTCCATTTCGTTATTTTCATATTCATACTTACGTGATGTGCGATGTACTGGGATTACTGCCACCATAGGTTTTTAATCACTTATATCACATTGGAGAAAGTCTAATATCACATGATTTTTCACTGACCTATGTTGAATTGTGAATATAACCTTTCTTTGATGTATGATCATGTAACATTTTGATCATATATATATATTTAATATCGTCTCCATATAAATGTATCAAAATTTTGTAGTAAAATTATACTCTTAATTATTTATGTAACCAGATAACGATTGAAAGCCATAGAAGGTAAATTTTATGATGCTAACTATTTTTGAGAATAATTCAAAAGCTATTGTAGGACTAAATTCTAGCGTTTCGATCCAATATCAAAAATAATATTAGATGATTCCAAATTTTAAAACTTGCGAATGTGTACGCAAATTACAAATTCCAAATTAATGATGTAAAGTGATTTTTGTTAAATCTGGCATTTTGTATGGAGGATCTAGGAGCACCATGGTCAATTTACTCTTTCTAAACCCAAGCTTTAACCTTAGAAAATATTACCATTTCCAATTTTTCACTTGGATCGGTTTTACATTTACTACAGTTATTCTGCCACAGGTTAGGCGGAACAGAATGAAACTTAAGCTTTAAACTTTAATTTCTCAACTGTTTGCAGCGTTCGTTATTTAAAAGAATCAGAGGACCCCTCAAAGCCATGAAATGAAACAAGAACAACAAGCACAACAACAGGATGTTTATTGATTTGTCAAACATTACCAATTTCGACACTTCCTTCCTGCTTAGTATAAGCTTTAAACCAGTTGCGAACTGAACCACTTGCTTTGTCAGTGAATCGGTCAAATAATTATTTGCAAAAGAATGTCGACACGAATCAAAACCCGTGTCACATTTAACAAAATATGTTCATAGCAATTTATATCACCATTGAGATTTTCAGCAATTAAGATCGAGGACGGAAGCGTGAGTGTGAGTCAAAACACAGAACCGCACTCTCCTGTCACTTTGGTGTGTGATAACATACAAGTGCGAACGTCAGCCATAGAACACAGCGACGCGTTGGGGGAAACCAACGTAACGAGGGCGGTAACAGAACGGTACAGACGGGCATGGATCGCTACATCACTATTAAACGGAAAACAACTCCGGCCAGAGGGAACAGGCGAAAGCAAACTAAAAATGGTATATTTGGTCAGCCAACTGTGGAGGATAAGACCAGTAACAATAAGTTTGCAATTTTGAGCGTTGATGATGTACCTAGTACATCGGAAAATGCAAGGGCATCGATAGCGAAACCTCCGCCTATCTATTGGCGTGAGGCTACATAAAGCGCTCTGGTTGCTAATATCGCAAAATTGGTCGAAAAGGACATGTTCTACATTGTATCATTGCGGCGGAAAAACTTTTCTGAAACCAAAATTCAGCCATATGATGCTATTAGTTTTAGGAAAATAACGGAATTGTTGTACAAGGATAACAAAATTTTCTACACGTACCAACTGAAGAAGAGCAAGGGCCTGGTAGTTGTTTTAAGGGGATTGAAAGCAGTGTTGACCCCAACGAGATTAAGGAAGCTCTTCAGAAATAGGGTTTTGAGGTTCGTTCCGTAACGAACATATTCAATAGGGATAAAGTTCCTCAACCTATGTTCAAAGTCCAACTACAGTCATGCACGCAAGTTGAAGAAAAACGAGGTGCATCCAATTTATAACATGAGATATCTGCTTTACACGAAAATATCTGCTGAGGAGCCCATCAAAAGGGGAGGGCCAGTACAATGCCAGAACTGTCAGGAATACGATCACACAAAATCTTACTGCAAACTACCCACGGTTTGCGTTGTCTGTGGTGACTTGCACCTGCCTTCCGCGTGTAAGGTCAGGACACAGGCGGAAAAGATATGTAGTAACTGCTGCGAGAATCACACGGCAAACTACAGAGAATGTCCGTTATACAAATCGCTTAAAGAACGATTGAATGATAGGGTGCGGTTGCTTAGGAATTCAGTGGCTTGAATACGCCATAGGTACTAACTCAGGAGCCTCCACCAGTGCCACAGGTCAGTTCGGTAAATGAAATGAATTCGTTCTCTGATGTACTCAGAAAGGCATTGCACAGACTACCACAATACAGCCTACTGTCGCACAGCCTTCTAATACCCAGGTAAATGTCTTTGAATCAATGATTCACCAGCTCACTCAGACAATGACAACGTTCATCTCTTCCATGCAGTCAATGATATTTCATGCGCACCCAGAATCAGTTAATCCAGGCTCCTCTTAATAGAAAATAGGTTCTCTTAAGATCTGTATATGGAACGCTAACGGCATAAGCCAACACAAACTTGCTACATGTGACTATCTTAACCGAGAGAATACTGACATAATGTCACGGTCTAAAACACATTTAACGAACAGATATAATTTCATGATTCATTCATGATTCATGATGATATACATTCTACGACACAAATCATCCTGATGGGAGGGCCCACGGGATGCTTATGGCCTATCTTCAGCATTCCCAAAACATTTCCAACCGCATGTTTATCCTACAACATTTTTACCTACCCAAATGTATGACATTTTACAACATAACGATTTCGGAATCGGTATTACATTGTGTATTTATTAACAAACTTAGAGGGAAAAGAAAGTGTAACTGAGAGAAGAGACCCTTATATTCAAGTTTTGAAATGAAAAAAAAAAAAAAATAGTTTTGTTTTACAGCCAAAAAACTCACCTGATATACTGCTCGCAGATATGTGCACATTCCTGTTACCGCAGAATCAGTTACATTAATATTAGATAAATTAGAAACCAGAAACAATACCAAAAAAACTCAATTGAGATAAAAGGGTTTACAAAACTATTTAAATAAAAACGAAATTGCGTTAATTAATTAAAAAAACAGCCTAAAAAACACAAAAGAAACCAATATTGCTTTACGCTCGTTCCTTTCTAAACTCATATGACACAACACAACATTTAGGTCCGAGATCTTTCCCTTCGAGGATCGACTTCAACTTCCGGCTTTGCATGCACGATATATTCGAAATCTTCAAGCGACAGGTTGAAGCACATTCAGCAATCGGCAACCAATTTCCAAAAGAATAACAAGAAAATATCGGAACTATTGAGCCAGTCAGATGATATCTTTCAAAGCAATACGGACATTAAGCACACACGCAGGATTCCACACCAAGAAAATTCCCACGCGAGTGTTTAATGTCATATTCACGGCTACAATTGAACACCATTAGATAGTTCTCTACACAAAATTCCACTAAACTTACCGGTATAGACACCGCCGTGAATTTGCACAAAAAAAAAAGTTCTTCCAAATGATATATGCCAAGGACACATAATTCTTCCAAAGAAAAATAAATAACCCCGCTATCCTTGACTGGAAATCACGCACAAACGTTTTTGTGATATTCTCCTGAATACACAATTGTTCCGCACCAAAAATACAATAGAAAATGAAAACTCTCGAAACTAAAAAACGAAAATTTTAGATTTATGTCCAAAGGCACTATGATTACAAATTATTTGTTTGCAGCAAGTTCAAATAAATCCAGTAAAGGGTAGGCAAGCGTATCAGGCTTACGTCACAAGTTCTTTAATTCCCTTGGCCATAGATTCTTAGCGCGGGGGGTAACTATAATGCAAAACATACGCATTGGGGCTCCCGATTAATCTCCCCTAGGGGTAGGCAATTGTACAACTGCTTAATGTTACGGAATTAAGAATTGGATTTCATCTCGCCCGGGCAACCAACCTACTGCCTATCGGACCGAAATAAATTACCGGATGTAATAGATTTTTGTATTTCAAGAGGATTGATTAGAAAAAGGATATCAGCCGAAACTAGCTTAGAATTACCATCTGATCACTCTCCAGTTATTATATCTTTGTTCGGAACCCCAGTGGAAATTGAAGGGCCAGTAAGACTAGCTTCTTATAAAACAAATTGGCTTTCGTACAAGAAATATATAGATAGTCACATCAACGTGAACTGTCATCTTGAGGCGGACATCGATAATACACTTTCAGAATTCTGTACCACTCTGAAAGGTGACTACCACGCCACGCCTCCTGAGGCGCCAACGAGGACATCCAAACGGGTATACACAAATTCGGAAATAGAGGACTTACTAGCCAATAAAAGATATAGAAGAGAATGGCAGGAAAGAAGATCGCCAAACTCAAAAACTTAGACTGGGGGCAGCAGTAGCTAAATTAAAGTCCGCACTGGAAAAAGCAGATGTACAGAACACCTCCAATTATGTGAAATGCTTATCCCATACTGACAAGCGCTACCACTCCCGTTGTGACTAATTTTCCGCTACGAAAGGAAAACGGAGACTGGGCCATATCAAATGAGGAAAAGGCAACGGTTTTTGGCTGAACATTTGGAACGAGTTTCTCGCCCAAACGGCCAAATAAATAATTTTGTTCACCGTGATGACCGTAACACCGTACAGACCGCCTTTGTCAACCTACACACAGATGCGAGCGAGATTCTAGATCGAATTAAGAATCTTAAGCCGAATAAGGCGCCGGGCGTCGACTTAATCATTGTCCTTTATTGCATTAGAACATCTGGTGAAAATATTCAATACAATTACTGACAGGATATTTCCCACAACCATGGAAAAATTCGGTCTTCACTATGATATTAAAATCAGGGAAGGATAAAACTTTACCTTCCTCCTATAGACCAGTAAGCCTACTTTCGAGTACTTCCAAGCTATTCGAAAAAATCGTTCTGCTCAAGATCAAACCTTTTCTCTCCTCGAATAATATAATTCCCGATCACCAGGATTTAGAGAACACAACACAATAGAACAGGGAATACTGTTGTGTCGTATTTCTAGGCGTTGCTCAAGCTTTCGATAAAGTTTAGCATGATGGTCTAATCATATCTGGACGGTAGAAAGTTTAATGTAAAGTATGGGGGCTACTATATGGATAATTACCCTATATTGACAAGCGTTCCTCAAGGGACTGTCCTTGGCCCTTAAGTATGTATATCTTATCTATGCAGGTGATATTCCGGTTGACCTAGAATCATCACATCAACTTTCCCAGACGATACTGCAATAATGTGCTATCACAAGGACCATAACCAGGCAGCAAATACCCTCCAAATTCATCTCAAACGCGTTAAGAAATGGCTCATTGACTGGAGAATAAGAATAAATGAAGGTAAATGTAGACGAGTAAAATTTACACTAAACCCTAACACGTTCCCAACTCTAAGGCTCAATAATATCGTCATTCCTCAGAGCTCAGACGTTATCTACCTAGGCGTCCATCTAGACGGAAGACTAATCTGAAAAAGGCATATCAAGACTAAAAAGTCGCAGATGAACTTGAAAATTAGGCAACATAACTGGCTGCTTAATAAGCACTCTGGACTCAGCCTGAACTGTAAGGTGTTGATCTGCACGGGAATAATTACCCATATGGTGTTACGGTTCTCAACTCTGGGGCACAGTCAGCCGCAGCAACGTGGATAAAATCCAAAGGGTACAACCAACGATGTTACGAGACATTACGGGAGCTCCTTGGTACATGAGAAGCTGTAATATGCATAGGGACTTTAATATACCACATGTGAAAGAGATAACAAAAATATTACAGTTTCTCATGTACCAAGCAGCTCCCGTAAAGTTCTAGCTAGAAAACTTTTTTTTTTTTTTTTTTTTTTTTTTTTTCATTCATTGTTTTTTTTTATTGGATCTTTCTTACGAAATTTACAATATGTATTCAAATCTTAAACCTATCTTAAACTAAAGTATCCTGCCATTGCCGGATCTTGTTTTTGGCGAGAAGTACTGTTTATCACCGGACCAAGTCTAGCGTGTCCTTTCTTTTTAGCCGTATATGACCGGGAAAATTTTGAAGGTTTTGAGCGAGTGGGTTTGAGTGAGAGGACAACTTTGATACATATGACCTGCTTAATTTTTTTATTTCCTCGGAAATATAAGGAATGTTTAAATCTTTGTGTATATTATCATTCCTAATATACCATGGGGCACCACAAATTTGGCGCAGTATTCTTGACTGTCTTCTCTGTAACTTATTTATGTTAGAAGCCGATGCCGTTCCCCACAATTGGATGCCGTATGTCAATATTGGCTTCAATATGGTTTTGTAGATGGTGATTTTATTTTCCAAACTGAGAGTAGACTGGGAGCCAATAAGCCAGTGGAGTTGAGCCATTTTTAATTTCAATTGTATGGTTTTTGAGTCAATGTGATTTTTCCAGGTGAGACGTCGGTCTAGGTGAATACCCAAATATTTCACATGGTTATGAACGGGTATGGTACTACCGTGAATAGTGAGGGCTGGGCAATTGTTCTGTCTAAGAGAGAATGTAACCTGTAAACTCTTAGTGGCATTTACTTTTATCTTCCACTTTTCGAGCCAAGATTCTAATGTGTGTATATGAGACTGCAGTTGTCTAGAAGCCATTAATGGGCAAGTGCTAGTGCTCATAAATGCAGTGTCATCAGCGAAAGTTGAGGTTTGAATTAGGGAATGAAGAGGCATGTCAGAGGTGTAGATGGTATATAGTATAGGGCCTAGTATACTGCCCTGCGGAACTCCTGCTGAAACTTTTCTTTGAGTTGAAACAGAGTCTTTCGATTTTACTACAAAAGATCGATCCTTCAGATAGCTCTCCAGGAGCTTGTGGGTATTTGCCGGTAGAAAAGAGACTATTTTGTGAATAAGGCCTTCATGCCACACTTTATCAAAGGCTTGGGAGATGTCTATAAAGAGAGCTGAGCAATATTTCCGATCTTCGAAAGTTTTTCTGATCTGGGTTAATATACGGTGTACTTGTTCTGTCGTTCCATGACCCTTGCGAAACCCAA
>JAHXMU010026719.1:1842-12894 GCA_019455685.1 Philornis downsi | reverse complement strand
GTGTTTGTGGAAAAAGTAGCAAAACAAACATCCTAGCAGAGAGCAAAATGAACAAAATAGATGGGAGAAAAATTGCAATGATGCTGCCTAAGTACCTCAATGGGAATGTGTCAAAAACCGTAATGACCAAACTGCGTTACGTGATTTGATTAGTAAATGTTTTATGTCTTTAAAGATTTTCCAAAACAAAAATTATTTTAGGTGTTTTCAGTTGTTGGAATTATAATAATTGTTCAATTGGTGGCACAAAAGTTGTTGAGCGTGTGATTTATATGTAATCAGTGGTTATTTTAATTACGCCGGGCTGAATTTTTAGAGGTGGGAATTGTAAACATAAATGCGGTATTGGAGTTATTTTCAAACTTTATGAGACAAAATTTATAATGTTTACAACCATTACCAAAGGGAAAAAGAGGCTTCTCACCAAAACGCAACCTGTTCCAATATTCTATAACATTTATGATTAATCTTTATTTTGTTAAAATTGCCCCATGAGAAAATGCCACTAGTTCATGCTCGACTACGAACCAATCTTTGATAAAATGTTTCGTAAGTAACATCTGACAATACAGCACACTTTGGCTTTTTTTAAGACAAAAGTTCTTAATTAAAGAAAGCACGTCACGTGCCACACTCAGTTCTAATCGGAAAAATAGTCTACTAAATATATGTAATAAAGTCATTTAGAGCAAAGAGAATACCCATAAAAATGGCTCTTATTTGTTACTGGTTCATAACAGCGCTTTTTAAAGCATTTTTGCGGCCAAACATTTTAACAGATAGGTCACACAGAAGCTTTAACGCGTACCGGAAATGAGAATTTTTCCAAATGTAATTAAAATTGCATCTAACATTAAGAAATTACAGGAAACTATGAAATTTAATTTCGAATTTAAATTGAAACTGATAAAGTTATACTTTTTGACAAAAAAGTACCAGGAATAGGTCATGTAAACATAAAATATCGTACAAGATATGGTAAAAATAAATACATTGTTTTTGCATAATTGGGTTTTTTATTTACTACAGTTAGAATAATCCGAGTTTCGTGAAATGTTCACCATTTTGTTTGATATCTTATTGTCACCCCAAGGTAATCTTCGTCTCTATTGATCAGTTGATTTTCAGAAGCTTCTATTGAAGCGGACTTTTTACCAACAAATCCATAGAAAGGAACAAGTAGTAATCATTTGATGCAAGTTCCAGACATTAAAGCGGTTGCATAAGAACCTTCCGACCAAGCTCCCGGAGCTTCTAGCGAGTCACTTTCGATACGTGTGGTCTGGCCTTTTGACACAATACCTCTCCCATTATCCAAAGCTGCGTCTTCTTGAGCGATTGCTTCCTTCAGACGGTTCAAGTATTGACAGTATAGACCTGAATTAAAGGTATGACCGTAAGCGATTAGGTCATAGTAAGCTATTCCCTGCCAATTTCCCCAAACACATAGCAAAACCTTCCTGATCGTCAATCCTGTTTAAGCCACCGTTTACGCCGCCTTGCCGAGATTCGACCAGTTTCACTTGATGCTGTTGTCAGTGACCCAGGTTTTATCAACAGCCACCATACACTGCAGAAATGTGTCGATTTTGGTAATATTCAGCACCGATTCCCATTTACTAAATTCGGTGCATTAGGCTTTTTTTATTGAGCTCCTTCCGTGCGCAGACTTGTTTAAATGGGCTTAAACGGTTTTTTGTGTAATTTTTAGCTCCTGGGCAATCGTAGCAGTGTCTACGGAGTGGTCGAACAATTTCCTTATTCTTTGAACATTTTCGAGAATTGGCCTCCAATCATCAAAGCGTTTTCGAACGCATTTTCTGGAAAACACAAATTCTCTCCTATGTTCTCTATCAACTGAAATAAGTGCCTGAACCTGAACTGAAGTAAGCGAATTTTGGAAAGAGAAAAAAATCATTTGGAGACATACCAGTTAAATAGGATGGTTATTCAGTGGTATTGGTTGCATTTTTGGCCAGAAATTCAGTCACAATGACACCTTTCTTTTCAAAAATTTGGTTTATTTAGACAAAATGTATCTCATAAATGCCACAAATGCCGAAACAACTTTCTTTATTTCCTCTTGAAGATTCCGAAAGCGCATCAATACGTGTTCGAATAAAACAATCTGCATTGTCTTGACTTTTGACATTCTTTTCTGTTTCTGTCAGGTATTTCGCGATCTTTACTCCCATATCCAAGTGGTTTTCATGAAAGAAATTCACTGTTAATCCTCTGTAACATTTTTAATTTTGCATATAAAAATTCCTTTTGCAAATACAAAATTTGAGACAAATTATTTGTTCAATATTTTTATCCATTGTAAAAATCGGAAAGCACACTTGACTTGAACTGACAAAATTGTATGATGTAAATGTACCAAATATACCAAAGGTCGGACTTATTCTCTATGTCAGTACAAAATACAGTTGTGGCAAAAAGAATATTGATAATTTCTTTAAGCGAAAGAATGGTTCAAAAAGAATGGTCATATTGAGGCACTTTTTTGATATATATGTAGAGTATAAGCCATAGGATTCGTGGTACTTTTTTTATAGAAAGTAAATCAGTAAATCAGCGAAGTATTCAGTTAGAAACAACCGAATTTTTTTTTCGAGAAGATTTATCCTGGTGCGGGAAAAAATTCATATTGACAGTTTGACCGACGGAGAAAATTCATAATATACAACATCACATTGATCGAATGAAACTATTAGCTTGACCTTAATTTGTAAAAGATTCTTATCACATTATTTTCATTTATGGTTCGCATGTGACACAATATTTGCTCGATTTGTTGATTTTATCAGGTCGCAGATCCCAGCCTCATCTCTCGGTTTAACGTGCAGATAACAAGAAATCCAAACACGGCGCGACTGCTCTTTCGAAACAATTGAGTGATTTTGATACTACTCAAAAATTGACCAAAAATATCCTAATCGACAGATTACGCCTCTTACAGATGTTTCTTTTGGACAAAGCCTGCTATCAGAATGCTCTTTGCAACATTCTAAACTTTTTCGTAGCAGAAATTCGATTTCACAAACAAAATTTATTGCCAATACCAGGCGTAGTTCAAACATCAACTCAAAAAGACCCCTTAGCCAGACGTAGTTTAAACACTAACTTAAAAGACCACTCTGTGGATACTATTTTGAATCGATTGAAATGATTCAAAGTGAATCACGGCTTGCTCTAAAGGCATTATCGGAAGATGACCATCTTGCATGCTCCAAAAATGTGATGTAAGTGGATTGCGCCATGGAGGAATACCTTGGAGAAAATAAAACAGATTTCGTGATACCAATTGTGATTTTCAAAAAAAAAAAAAAAAAAAAAAAAAACACCAAGTATATGTACATATAATAATAGGTATAGTAGCGTATTGCTCCACAAATAAGACCCCAATCTAAAAGAACCACAAATAATATATGTATAATCTCCATACAACAAATCATCGCTCGAGTGAGCTTGGGAGAAGCTCGCCCGTGTTAAGACATAATTTTAAACTAGGATACTTTACGGAATGAATAACTGTATAATTTGTTAGAGTGCACAATTTTTATTTTCGTTTACTTAACAATATATATTTTTATGTATTTTTTTTTCGGTATATTTATTCTATTCGATAGTGATTAATATTGGTAAATACTCCACGTATCCTGTTGATGCGTTTATTACTCAGTTCTTCATTTGCTTTCTAAGATGAGGCGAAATATTTAAATCTGGTCAATAAAACATTTTTTGCTAAACCTACAATTTGTGGTGTATTAAAAGGGGGGGCGGAAAAGAATAAAAGAACCAAATTTCGCATAAAATGGAAAAATAGTTCCTGATATGGATAAACAGTTACATGATCAAATCAACAACGTTCACCGCAATTCCATGCCAGATATTGATGGATGCAGAAGTTTAAAGACGGATTAAGTATTTGTTACTTTAGCCACGTTTAGTTGACTTATTCATTTGGAAACATTTTTGCAACTTGATCGAATTAAATTTGACGAAAAGTCAAATTTTTGAGGCGAATAAAATATGACTATTATGGTAACTTTCACAGAATATAACTTGTGTTTCCATTTTTGGGAAGATGAGGGTTGTACAAATGGTATGGAGTTAAGGCAAACTTTTGATCACTTTTCGTTTAAAATATTTCAACGTTTTAAAAGACGATAATTAAACCTTGGTAAATAATATTTTTGCAATGTTACGCCATTGATGGGTGGATCAAAATTATTTTCGTCTCTTTAAGCTTCAGTAACATAACAGTTTATTGAGCGGTATTGTTGCTCAAAGAAATGAATTTACGCAGTGCATAATCTGAAAGATGCAATTATTAATATAGTACCTGTAGATATCGCGTGGAGGAACGTAGAAAGAATAGATCGCAGCATTACCATCTGATTCGATCAGATCAGTTTTGATGAAACTCAAATGTTATCATTCAAAATTTGTTATAAAAAAAAACGCTAAGGTTTCATCCAGTTAACCGTAAAGACCAAACTAAATGTTAGCAGAATATCTAATCTTAAATATTATTCGAATAAATATAACGTCAAAAAAAAGCAGAAAAGAAGCGTCAAAAAAGGACGAATCGTGCTCGATGTCAACATTAATGTCGTTCATTATTAAAGATAGTAAAGGAGCTTTTTTATCCAGAATTTCGTTGAAGGCGTATCCATTTCAACAGCATTTGGTTCTAGCAAGATGGAGTAACTTCACATAGAGCCAAACCGGTTATGGCGCTCCTATGAAAATTCCCCAACAAATTAATATCTTAAAACTCTACTTTCCACTGGCCCTCAACAGCAGCTTACCTCACTGCAGAAGACTAGTTTTTATGGAGTTATGTCAAGCAAACGGTGCACAAAACGAAACCAAGGCGTTTAACAGAATTGAAGTAGTCCATTAAAACTATTATTAAGGCGGTCCCGACTTCACCCCTTCAGGCTGCAATAAATAATTTTCTGATCAAGTGTCACATATGCGTAGGTCACTTACCATCTATCATCTTCAAAACCAATTAGTTATGTAAAATAAGATTGAATTTTCTATACCATAAAAAAAAAATAAAGAAATACATTATTCAAAAAAAAGTGTTTCAATTTATTATTGCAGCACAATTAATGCGCTACGCTGTATATTCCATTAAATTATGAAATACTTGTCTTCAATTAATTCTTCAATGCTTTGCAAGAAATCATTTATTCAAATCTATACTCGGAAAAGTAGTCTTTCTACTCTAGCGAATCTGTCTAATGAACTTATTTACGTGTACTGGTCACTACTGGCGATTTAGTCATATTGGTCATTCTTCAGTAGCATATTATAAAGAAAACTATTTCTTAGCTTTCTGTATAATAAGAGGCGAAGTTGAGCATCTTTCCATTAAAGACTTCCCTTGTTTAATTAGGACCGATTATTATAAGCTCTATAGTTGTGATTCTGCATACATCAACAGTAAACATACATTATGTAGTTTATCCCCCTAATCATTACCTTAAAAAGATACGTCAACATTGGAAGTTTGCTTTGTTATAAAATTCCCGGAAAATCCTGAAAGCATTCATGACACTAAGCTCTTTATCCCACACATATCACAAAGTCACATATCTGTGAAAATACTGCTATCTATGCCCTAGTTTGATTTTATATGTTAATTCAATTTCACATAATCAATGAACTGAAAGCAATCTCCAACAGATTTTCCAGCGAATAAATCCAATATTGACATTATACTACAGGTACAATAAGCAGCACAAGCCACACATTTGTGTTGTATCCTAAATGCATAAATATCTCGTTTTACAAAATAAGGGTTTTCCAGAATTGATATTCAAAAATTCGAAGCTCCTGGGGTTCCTTTTGTTGTCTTTAGTCCAAAGGGGGTCCATTTTTTAGTAAATCCTTACCCGGCTATAGTTTCCAATAAACATCAAAATATGATTTTTAGTTTACTAACTTTCCTACACACACTTTTACAATCACCTACTAAGATTGCGCTCTTAAAGGTCATCTTTGAACAATTTATAAAGAGCAGCTCAACAGTCTGACGTATTAAATCCAAGCTCTTTATGTCATGTGAAAAATGTTTGTAACCTGTGTGTGTCCCTAATATTCTGCCACATTGCTTGGACGCTATATTATCGAAGGATGAACGTAAACACACGAACACATTTGTATATGTGAATAGAAATACGCTCAGCGGCGGAATTTTCAAGGCCTTACTAGTATAAGACGTGTGGAAGGCCTTTTTGGCAAATGACAGAAAAGAGAAGGCCTGATTTTCGATCATTTGCAGGCATTATTTATGCAGGTCCGGTACAAGAGCTTTCCACTGTTTCCATTTCTGAATTTTAATAATCTAATCATAAAGGGAAGTGGAGATCATATTTCTTGCATATTTCTTCCTTTGGGATGTTTCGTGAAAGAACTTTCAAATGAAATTAATAGAGAATATGCCAGACATATTAGAAAACCAGTTGAAATGCCGTGTTAAAAAATGAAATAACTCACATAACTACGTGTAATATGACTAGGTGATGGTTCACCAAATCGAAGGAGTTGTTCGTCGCCTTCCAAACAAACTATTCCACTACAAAAATTCCAACGTAGAGAATTGCTTGAGTTTAGAGGAAGAGGATGAGAGTTTGCTTTCATCTGAGCATAGAAGCAGTAAAGCAGGAACGAGAAAAAAACGAAAACAAGTACAGTTGAAATCCTAGCATGTCTGTAATCGATTGTGTGATTGGATGTTTACATGCCCAGTTTTGTTAGAAGTGAGTATAATCAATATAACTGAGTTAGTCAAAAATAGAATGCGTGTGAGCTCACTGAATGTGAGACGCTTTCCCATATCTCGTTCGTGGGACGCAAGGAAATTGTTTTTTTTGTAGAACAATACAAGTTAGATGATAAAAACATAAATTATAAATAAATTATATATAATTATATATACTTATATATGTAAATTATATATACTTATATATACATATATATATATAGATTTCACATATTTTTACATTTTATCACTTAGAAACGACTACAAATTCATATTTCCGGAGTTTATTAGGTTTCGTTCGTCTCGAAAACCTGTCCGGTCTTAGACATATTTCAGCCAGGAAAGTTCTCTTCTGTCTTTAGCGTTTTTAGTTTATAGAAATGTATATATGTCATTTCTCATAAGATATCCCAAATATGATGTTTTTCTTTTTTTAATTACTCTAATCAATTGTCGGTCAAGGTTTATTCTCCAAAGTATTTCATGATGTGAAATGCGAGCAGTCCATGATGTTTTCATTATACGTCAGTATATCCACATTTCGAAGGCCTCCAGTCTCTTCAACAAGTACGCAAAAACGTCAAAGAACAATCCGAAAAACATTTTTGTTAAAAACTTCGATTTATGTGCAGGAATAGAACGGAATTATTTTCTAATAAAAAATGCTAACAAAATTATTGTCAAGCCAATTAAAATTAAATCATAAAAATAATATTTATGAATAGTTTTATTCATTTAATTTTAATTGGCTTAGCAATAATTTAGTTAGCATTTTTTTTTTTTTGAAGACTCTGCTTTCTCTATAAGGCTGTATTTAACGACTGCAACTCGAAGATCTTTGGCAGAATATTAGTTTTATTTATATAATTTTAATTGACAAAAATTTAGTTAGCACTTTTTTGGATGACTCCTAAATTCCTTTCTTTATAAGGCTTTATTTAAGAACTGGTACGAAGATCTTTGGCAGACCTTTTCTGGACATTCTTCTTAAGTCCTCCTAGACTGAGCTTTTGAATATGCAGAATTTCTCCTTCAGCAAGGCCATTCCTAAGGCCTGCATATAAAAAGCCTTTGCTAGGCTTTCTTTTTATCCATAAGACCTGCTTTTTTAGGAGGGAGTAATGCCCTATTCTGGAAAATTGTCTACAAGGCCTTTTCTTGGAAAGCGAGGATAAAAAGCCTTGCTGCCAATCTCGCATTAAGTTAAATGAGAAGAGGTAAATTATGTGAATGAAAGACCTTCTGGATCCTAAACAGACCTACTATCTATGTCACGATTTCCACCGCTGAGTGTGTACTACTCGCACATACCCACACGCACTCTTACTCTCGCATTTACACTTTGCTGTAGGAAATTTCGTTTTTAACACAGTCTAAACATCAAAAATGTGACTCGGGGGAATTTATGACAAATTGCCAGCCACTGCGGAAAGTTCTTGCTTATATCTCTCCGCCCTTAAAGAATAAATGCCATAAAAGAAGTGTTTACCTGATGGCGATGGGGGAGTCTTTTTGTATGTGTGCGGGCTTCCTTTTTGTTTTCTCTTATTCAAACACTTGTGCCTAATAGAAATTTGAACTTTTTATTTTGTGTGGCTTTGCTAATGCTGAGCAAAATACAAATGCTGTGATTGTATCAAACTGCGGGTAGATTTTTAAAATGACATTTGTTTTTTCTTTTTTCTTCCTACTTGGTTTCATTTTTATTTTCTTTTTCTCTGGTTAGGAACTTTCAAATATGCCCTTTGGTTTGCGTTTGATTGAAAATTATAACCAAGTAAAATAAAATATCCCAAAAAGTAACAACGGGAATCAGTTTGTTTACATGATATAAGAAATTGCTACATATCTGCTCCCACGGCAAGTTGGAAAGGACCCTTCCTGTATGCGTGTGGGTATGAGTATAAGTATGCAAAGTGTAAAGCCATGCATATTTCATGGTATATATCATTCGCATGCATACATAACTCATATCGTATACTAAAAAGCAAACATACATGAATGTACGGATGTTTGGTGAAACTGCCCATTCCTTAAAACACTCCTGGCTAATAATAAACCCTTATAAGAGTGCCATGCTTTGGGCAAAAAAAATGTTAGTATTCAAGAACTGCCTAATTGCATGAATTCGAATTATAAAGTAGCACATGTATATTTAAGACAGGATGCTACACCATTTGCAACCAGCAGCATATTACGGTGCTTAGTAACAGGAGATGGTGGTAATACAAAGAAAGTTCGAGTAGAAAACTCACAACATAGGTTGAAAATCATACATTTTTTTCTAAAATTACATGGGGGTTTCGTTGATTTTCCTTTTTGCGTTAGTTCAATTGTGCGAAAATTATTGAAATCTACAAAACATGGCTTTAAGCTGCTAAAAAAAAAAAAAAATTTCAAACTCATGAAAATAAACGAAAATTGGTATGAAAAATCTGATTCTGATTGGTCTCAGGTAATATAATTGGTATGAAAAAATTTTTAGATTTTAAATTACTACTTTTTCAAAATTTATGCTATCCACATACGATTGATATTAATAAGAAAATACTAACCTACTTACTTATTTACTTACTTACCTACTTACTTGCTAAAACATGTTGCCCGTGGAAAAGAATTTCAAATGCTCCGCTTCTTTACAGTCTCCGATGTCATTGTCGAAGATTTCGTTACCAAAGCATTTTTTTGCTGTAGTGTTTTCATTCACCCCCACAACATGATTCAAATAAATCAGTCGTTATACGCGCATGATTCGAGATTCATACGACGCCAATATTTTCCAGTAAAATTATAATGCATACTATTATATTTTCTGGATCTGATTTTGAAATAAACCTAACTCTTACACTTAATAGAGTGTATAAATATACCTATATGTATGAAAAATGAATATATATAACAATTATACAAGTTCAACAACTTTAAACTACTCAAATGTTGCGCTGGCAGTCAGCTACACAGATTATTGCTTATTTTTTCACCATGTGAAAAAAATCTTTCATAGGGAATTGGAATAGTAGCGATGATTAAAATCTCCCTTCTCGTTCCAAACAAAAAGATTTGTAAATTAAAAAAAAAATGTTGTTTTTATACATGTAAACCCAGGCTTTAGAAGGAGGATCAAGAATATTTTCAAAGTTTTGTCAACCAGACGAAAATATGAAAAGCGAAATTATTTAAAATTCTGTCAATTATATTGATTTAAATGTTTGTTAAAATTCTAAAAAAAATCGGAAGAATGCCCACGCCCTCTCTGGAAACTCACACAGAAATTACATATTATAGTTTAACCTACATTTTCTCCAATTCATGTTATTCATGGATGAATTTATACAAATTATTTATTAAATTATTTATTATTTACGATCTTCAGCAACCGCCCAACAAAGAAAGTGCATTATCGGAAGCAGAAATTCCCCAACATTTTTAGAGAAAAGTGAAGAAAGGAATTAATTTAACGTACAGTGACCATGCAAAGAAAATACATTTTTATGGTGTGCCTTCGCCACATTTTCTTGATAGTTTTGTAGCTAAGATTAATCTCTTCTTTTGGGGCATTTTTTCATTATGCCAAAGAAATTTTGAAGTTTCAAACCAAATTTTCGCTTACGAATTTCCTGTGAGACATAAGACAAACATAAATATTTTCCATTGAAGTTGTATCTAAGAGACTTGCAACACCTTGGAAAACTTATTTTTTTATGGAGCCAACATATTTTCAATGGTGCAGAGATCATTGGTGATACTCTGCTGTCGCCACGAATATGTTGAAGTCGATCCCAGTCCAAATTATTTTCGTTTCGTTGCATTTCATCAGTTAAAGCCTACTATAGTTTATAGTTATTTTCATTTAGTTTTGGCAACGGTACAACCGTACATCTTTGGAAGCAATAAATATTCTGTACGCTTTAGGTAGCGATGGAAATAATGTTATTTTTAATCACCTCCAGCTTTTTTTGCGAGCGACGTGATCAAAAAGATACTGGTCTTGAAGCCTGTCTCATTATTTACAAGTTTTACCCATATAATGCCAAACTTAGGTACCTGTAGTGATAACTAAAGGAGTTGGCAAGTAATATGCTGAGGACATTTTACTACATTTCCTTTTGAGATAACTTTTGTTTATGTATTAAAATTAAAATAATATTTTAACAAACATAACTGCTGAAACTCGAGCGGGGGTAGCATAAGTTGTTACAAATATTCATTCATTATTTGTTCAATATTTTGAAATAATTTTTTTTTTCTAATTTAGAAAGCTAAATTCTATA
>JAHXMU010026718.1:614304-660506 GCA_019455685.1 Philornis downsi | reverse complement strand
GACTAACTGACTTAATGAATGTTTGATGGTGGAATTTGGGAGTCAATAAAGGCGTTTTTATTATTATCGTTTTTGTTGTTGCTATTAGTGTTGTCATTCTTGCTGCCGTTATCGTTATTATGATGAATCAAACGACTATAAAGAACGGTCGCCAAACGTGCGTGAAAATGTAAATGTGTGAAAGTTAACATTAATTCAGGATTAAATTTAGTGTAAAGTCGAACAAAATATTTCTACTGCGAAGTATATTTAGGTGTGTGTGTGTGTGTGTGTGGGTATATATAGATACGAAATTGTTTTCTATAACATTCTACATTCACATATGTTTATTTATATACAGGAAATGGTATAATAAGTATGTATGCGTTGTGCCGGCGTTCATAAATGTGTGGGAGTTGAAGGAAGTGATTAAAGTCACATTCTTTATTTTAAAGAAAACAATATTCATGTTGTATCAGAATATTTCAATGATGCAGCATTACACTAAGTAGTTGGACATAAATTATCAAACGTTTTACGTTTTATAATCTGTAATTAAATGTTGATCATTAGTAAAGTACATTAATTTATTAGGTGATAAATCTGGAAGTTTGCAAATGCACAAAAGATAATAAATTTATTACCCTACGCCAGAGATTTTAGGAAAAAATATTTAAACACTTAACACGAGGACATTAAAATAGCAAACAGAATTTTCTCAGTTAGCTCTAGTGGTGAAATGCCATATTCCAAAGTTCGAAGGAAACTGTATTGTAGCTGTTTTAGGAGTTTGTATGGTAATGGTTTTGGAGTGATAAAAACTTCATTGAAAAGAAATAAGTATGGTTTATTTCTTTCAAGTAAGAGACCTCAAATGATATCTTTACATACAGCACCTCTCCCAAAGATCAGTCTTAAACGAAGCTCAAACCTATTCTAAGATGTTATGATGCTTTAGCAGATCACCTGGATCAATCTCCACTTCCGGGCCGCCGCAGAATTACTCTATCGTGGCGACAAGAGTTTTCATAAACCGAGAGCGAAAACCGTGAAACTGGGGTTTTTGGCCAAAATCGCATGCCGGTGTTTTCCCCCAAATCGCCATTTTCGAATGACCGGTTTAATCCCGCAAAAAATGTTCTAAAAATGTTTTTGAGTTGAACAATTTTTTTGTATTTATTTATTATTATATTTATTATTATTTATTTTTATATTCAAAATTATTTGAACTAACAATAAGTTCTCGCACCTTAAACTAATAACTAATACTTATGTAATTAAGTCGAACCATAGCTGGACCGAAAGTTATGTTCTACTGTTACTGCTATTATCTGCATTCATCCTTTTAGAATTATCCTGAGAAAAATCGCTTCCCTCCTTCTTAATCGCATGTATCCTCTGTCATATAATATGTTGCGGGCTAATGGATTTGGACGAATTTCCAGCTTAAAATTTAAAATTCATAAAAATAATCGGAAGTTTGTTTAAACCCATTCAGTGTAATAAATCCGATATTTTTAAAACAATTTATTTTTTCTTACTAACCATCATAATTAAAAAAATCAGTGTAATAAATCCGATATTTTGAAAACAATTTACTTTTTCTTACTAACCATCATAATTAAAAAATCATAATTCATAACCAATGAGAGCAATTTAATGTTAAAGTCATTATTTCACAAATTGATGTCGTCGTTAGCATAAAGAATCCACTTTCAAAATGGTCTTTCGAAAATTAGAGATATGAATGGAAATATCTCGGACAAAACCATTTTCAAGTCAAAAATGCCCATACTTGGCGTATCACCAATAAAAATGTCATTAATAAACCAGAGTTTTATAATACAAACAATACAGAAAATAATACAAATGCTATGAAAAAAATAGATTTTTGCAATATGTCCAATAATTTTGGAATTTTAAAATTTTTAGTAATAACTTAAGAACTTGTTTTATAAAAAAGATCAAAAATCATAGTGGAATAATGCACAGAATTATCACAAACATGCTCATTATTATCACTAAACTTTCTTTGAGCGATATTTTAAAGACCAAAACTGACCTTTAAAACAGTATTATATTTAAAAGTTCATGCTATATATTAAAAGTGAGCCCACAGCTTCGATATATTAAATCACATTTAATACTTCTTAATGTAGAATTCTTCAAAACACAGCTGATTCTGAGAAGACCCTTTAAAATTAATATTGTATTTACTCATGTATTGTACAATAATATTTTTCAATGTGTTGCACTCATCTTCATCAGTTCTTGCCTCCATTTGGAAATAAATTCATTTAAAAAAAGTGTGATTTTTGTACTATTATAAATACGCTGTGACCGACCGTGGCGCGATGGTTAGCGCACGTGATCCCGTGAGATAATTTGAAAATTTCGTTAAATTTTTATATCATATTTGCGACTACATTTATAAGGATATTTTACATACGTCGAACATTCTCATTTGGTCTGGATTATTCTAGATTTGGTGATTGCTGAATGCATTATTATATAAACAAACTCGCACCAAAATCACAGCTAATAATTCGCTTCGTAAAGGATTTAGCTTCCAATTAGACTCCAAATCGATATAATAATATCGATATAATATCGAACTATAACACAAGCGGATGAATCAGTTCTGGGAGTCTTCAAGAGAAAAATAATCAGAAAAATATGTGGGCGCATCAGCGGTAACAGAGAGTATAGGTGTCGTATTAATCATGAGCTGTTTGAGCTATATAACGATATCGACGTAGTCAAGCGCGAAAATATAGCAGTTGCATTGGCTGGATTGTACTGCGTGCTAGATGAAAATAAATGGCCCAGCACGAACTCCATGGGTGGCGCAGAAGATTCCAACTGAAACTCTTGAAACACTGCTAAAACTTGTTGTGTGAAATACAAGAAGAAGGGCAGAAGTCTGAAGTGTTTGGTGCATATGGGGGTGTGTATGATGACAGATATTCTCCCAAAGGAATTAAAGATGAGCAGGGAAAATACGAGTAGAATTGGTTAGGGGTATTGCATGTGCTTGAATATTCAGGATATTTACTTATTTTTCTGATGAAACAAAACACTTTGGGGATTTCAATATTTTTTTCTTGAGATCCGAAAAGTATGAGAAAGACTCAACTTCATTTCACTGAGGTGATATGAGAAGTAAGTTAGGACTAAATTGTAATAGGCATTGTACAACAGAGTTGTGGTGCAATTCTCACCGTTGGAATGCGGTAGAAAGCTTTTGCCAAAAGATATTACAAGATAGTGACAAGAGATATATCATATAAGAGAATGACAAGAGATATTATATTACAAGTCGACGGGTGTGGAATAAAGATGCCGATTAAAACTCTGACTATTTTAGTTCAGGCGTAAACACTTGGGTTTGGGATAGCAAAACAGGAATGCACATTCTAATCGCCATTTAAGTAAATAAAAGAAATTAGACATTCATTCAATGCATTGTTCAATGTGCACATTACGCAGAATTATATTTGACATTATAAGCTTTAGGACCAGCGTGCATTCGAAAAAATGAGTACAGCTGTCATTATTTTACTCTCATTGCCAGCTGCTTCAATTACAGCAATCGCTTTCCGACCATATAATTGGTCTGCCACAAATATATGAATTAGTTTTCTTCGGTTTTTCCTTTGTTGTCCTTAGAGTGAGATTTCGCATATAAATGTTTGAGGTGCTATGCATTGGTTCATAATTTTCAAAGATTTCTGCGATGTGTACAGAAATCAAGCATCCCTCCCCCCATTTAGCTACGACCATGATTGTAGCCCTATTCACCTTTTGTTAATGTAACGCTCGTCCAATCTGGCTGAACTATTGCCGTTGAGCAGCCCTTTGATTAATAATATTTCCGGTATTACAATGATTCCTGCCAGGATTGTGAACGATTGTATGCTGAACTGTAAATGTCAACGCCTTCTTGTGTCCTTTAAATTTCAATTTCAGTCTCTGATAACAACTCTTGACGTTCTGAAGTGCATTTGTAATGTATTTATCACATTAAGTTGCATCATCATGAGCTCCATACGTAAATTGTATAATTAATGCAAATATTGTGGTTAATTAATCTTTAATATTTGCTCTACCAATATGTAAATCATCCTGTTTAAGGACTTGGTAAAATTATGGAAATTTATGTGTGTGTGTATGTGTTTGGGTTCTCATGAGAGCATTTTTGTGCGGCCGTTGAGAGTACGTCTGCATGTGAGACAGTGTGGGAAAGTCTGCAGACTTGTGTGTTTTGTATGCTGCGGTTTAATATCATATTTTTAATCATATTAAAATTTAAATTCAACACAAGCATATTAATAATAAGTAAATGCTATTGTGGATTGCACCTTCCAGAGAAGGAGGAAGGGAGCAGGGAATATCCTGTGTATGTGTTATCTATAGATTTAAGTTATCACGTTAATGAATGCATCATGAATATATGCAAATGCCCGTAGATGTGTGTGCGTGTGGATTGCATGCAGTCTAGCTGTGCGTGTATATGTACATATATATGCATCATCGTGTACGTGTGCTGTTGCATTACGGATAACTTAATACAAATATACTTACATAGTTGAACACACATTCACACATTCTGAATATGTAGTACAAACAATTCAATGCTATTAAGGCATAGTTCCTCAACAACTTTTACCTACAAAGTTGTGGCATTAGTAACAGCAACAACCCCACCAATAGTCACCGGGAGGAACAACAACTTACGTGTGTATACGTGTACGTGTTTATACTTTTGAGCAAGAGAATATGTGTAAATACCATGACTGTGAGTGCGTATGTGTGTGTTATTTTTTCTATCACACTCACACAATCTCAATCACTCACACAGCTGCCAAGACGGAAGTGAACTACATTTTCACAACAAAACGGAAATGGGTTGAAGCTTAAGCGAGGATATACTCGTAGTGTGGCACAACATCATACCTTCACACGATTCACTCTACACGCATACCTACGGACACTTGTCTGCAATCACATGAGTATTGCAAAACACTATACTCGTATATGGTGTTGTATGTGTGATTGCACATACAACAACATTTATCAGCGATATATTATGCTATCTAAGTGAGGGAGGTGGTGTGATCATTGTGGTTAACGATTGCGAGTGGCTTTTCCTACCCAACAAGCTGTTGCAGATGTCTTGAGGTTGTGCACATAGCAGTGATGTGGAGCAGCACCATGATCCACGTAAAGCAGGATTTGCGGTGTACACGGCCATACTGCAAAAGACAGTCAGCAGGCTCCTGAATGTGTTCCCTATATGAAAAATGAGTGGAAAAGATGCATTGCGTGTAGTGACAGATGTCCAGTGTTTAAAGCGCCATCAGCAACAGCGCAATATAAAGAGAATTTTTTTTATAAAGAGGCTCTACACTGCTAATGGAAACTTAACATCGATTTCGTGGCTACTTGTAATCAGGACATGCAGAAACTTGAGGCATTCAAAAGAACGCAGTAAGTTTTCTGGCAATATTAAAGAGGAGTATGGGTATATTAAGAAGTGTCAGATTTCATGATACCTGGATGAAGACATATATTAGAGAAAAAATCATTAGTTTCCTCTGAAGCAACCTAAAACATATAGCTTTTCCACTATCTTCTTTCTCAAACGAATATAACTGTAAGGCATGTTGCAGTTGCCTGCCAATTACATTTAGAGGACATTATGTGAAGCGTTACGGTTACACATTGCCCCCACAAGTTAATAAATAACTTGTAAACCATATCGAAAAAATGTTCGCATTTGATTTCATTTCGGTAACGATCCCTGCTCTGCCGATCAGGCAAGGCTGCCAGCTGTCAAATTCCCGTCATCTGAAGTGTTATTTATTTAGTTAAAGGTTTGCCATTTACGAATATGGATCGTTTAACAACCGAAGAACAACGAAAAACTTACTACAAAAGTGGTGATTCAAACGTAGGCACTTTTCGTGCATTACGGGGCGAGTATATTCGCCATAATCGAAATTTGAAGAGACTGGAAACGTTACAGATGTGGTCAGTCCTGTGCAACATCGCAATCTATGCCCTGCCAAAAATATCGCTTCTGTTAGTGTGAGCGTAACGAATAATTCGAATTTCAATTCAGAGCGCTAAAGCCGTATGATAGACGGCCTTTTTTGGCCTGCAATTGAAGATTATGAACTGAAAGATTATGAACAAGACGGCGAGCCACACAACACGACCAATGAGAAATTTCCAAAAAGCGTTATTTCACGTTTTGGCCACCAAGGGCATGCGATTTGGCGCCGTTGACTATTTCTGTGGGCCTACGCCAAAGACCGTGTTTACCCGGATAATCCTCAAACATTGAAGCATTTAAAACGCAAAATTCGTAAAATTGTCGCAGAGATACTGCCCGAAATGTGCGAAAAAGTGTTCGAAAACTGACTCAAAAGATCCACTGCTGCAACCAATCCAGAGGCGATCATTCAAATAACCCTGTATTTCGTACTTAGCGGCAAGTTTTATATGTATTTTATTTAACTTTACCTTTGAAACTGAAAAATAAATAACTCTGTAGAATATGAAGAAAAAAAATTTTAATTCAATTATTTGCATACGATTTGGGGATAAATTGACTTGGTTTTTTTGGTTTGATTTTTTTCTTTGGCTTTATTTAATTGGTTTGTTTACTGAAATTGTAACAAATTTAATTCATTTTTAAAATGAAATCCATTACTGTTCCATGAAATTGAAGATTTTATATAGCATGTTTAGAAGGATGCGCTTTACATCACATAAGCAGCATTCCCATTTAATAAATTGTTGCCGTTATAATAATATAAAATATATAGTTGATAATGCCATTATAAAGAAACTTTTGACTTTATTGACAAAAAACTGGAAATAGTCGATTTTCAGAAGATAATTTTTCACTACCAAAATGATTCGTTGTAGAGGGGGGACAGCTGGTAATCACTTAGTATCATGTCCGGATTATAAGGTGGATGCGTAAGAATTTCCCATCTAAATTCCCGGGGGGTCACTTTCAATGTATGTGTGGTTTGTCGTTGTCCTGAGGAAACAAAACTCCTCCCCTATTGGCCAAATCTGGGCGATTGTTTCCTTTAGACGGTACGGTTACCGACAGTTTAGATTTGTATTAAGAGTTTGGCCGTAGGAAAGCAACTCACAGTAGTTGAACCCCTGGTTATCCCACCAAACACGCAATAAAACCTACCTGACCGTTAATTCTGACTTAGCTGTCCCTTCCACCAGCTCATTGTGATTCAACCACGACTGTTTTCGCATGATGTTGTCCTAAAGGGCTTCCTTTCCATCACCAGTCATCATCCAGTTCAGAAATTCCTCAATTTTGTTGCGATTTAGTAGTGATTGCCAATGGAAATTCGGTCTATTTCTGCATTAATTCATGTAGCGCCTGTATAACGAGCTTCTTTTTTAATCCAGCCTTATTCAAATGGTTTCAAACGGAGTTTTTTTTTCTTTTGTAAAGTGGTTTAGCACCTGTGCAATCGAAGCGGTGCTTAGATTACGATCGGATCTGATTTCCATTATTCACTTAACATTTTCAGCAGTTAGCTTTCTAAAATTGTGCATGATTAGTTATTTCAGCCACCTGGATCGCGTTTTCGCATCCATCGGTGAAAAACTGTAAACTATGGCGTACTTTTCTCTTTGCTGGTGTCCATATTTGATGTGCGCTTAAACAGAACTGAGTCCAGCTAACGCAAAGCTGTCTGAATAGTTTCTTCAGTACAAAAAAAATCTTTCTAAGGCTAAGATAATGTTAAGAATGATAAAATCTTTCTAATGACATTAAGCGTAAGCCGATCGCATTTTAACAATGCAAGACATAGATAACTAAGGTCACTTATTGGAAAAATAATGTATTTCTTCTTACTATATCATAAAAAGGGTTATCCATTTAGTTGTTTTCAAACCGCCGGTCTGGCAAGGCTGTCAGCTGTTAAATACCTGTCACCAGAAGTATCTTTTATTTAGTGAAAGGTCTGCTATTGTCGAGTAAGCGAAGAACGCGTAAAACTAGTTAAAACTTACTACAATAGTTATATCTTACATCAAACGTGATTCAAGACCTCCCAATGTGGGTTTATTATATGAGAAGTTTCCAGAAAGCGTAATTTAAGGACGTCAATTGGCCACCAAGGTCATACGATTTGATGCCGTTAGACTTTTTTATATTAAACAATCGCAGAATGCGTAAAAATAGCTAAGTTTACTAAAAAGGTGGGCTTCCCTAAATCGTAATTTCATGTTTTGACAACGTCAATTGGCCAACAAGATCATGTGATTTAACGCCGCTTAGACTTTTTTTATGAGGCTACGTCAAAGACCGTTTTTACACGGATAATCCACACCCAAACCTACGGCCGGAAATGTGGGAAAAAGTGGTCGAAAACTATCTCAAAAGAATTTAGTCATTTAAATGACATTATGTTTCATAAGGACAAGTTCCAAGCATTATATTACAATAAGAGGTTCATTGAAATCATAGCTTTATGTGCGTTTTATTTAGCTTTACTTTTGAAACCGAAAAAATAGATAACCCTATATTATTTCACCCATTAAAATAGACCACACCTATGGTCCTGAGCAAATGTCATGTGCGTTAGTAAAAACTGTTTAATAAGAAATTAAAAGGCATCCCCTCTTGTAAAAGGGAAAAAGTCGAATTATCTCCATAACTTGTAAAATTTTTCAATTACCGGCAAAGTTTCGCTTCAATCGCTCGTCTTCATGAGCTTTTTTCTTCTTATTGGCTTCTTCTACACAAAGAATCTGTACTTCCTTTAACGATCCACATGATGTTCGCTCAACGGACACAGGGACAAATATCTAACTACAACCGGCCGGTATAATCAACAGCGTGCCTTTAAGAAATACTTACGTAACGTAACAAACGTGTCTCATACATAAGTATGCTCACTTATAGCGTTTTGAACGTACATAAAGGACATTTTTCCATTTCTATCCATACGTTTTAGTGGGGCTGTATATGCCTTTGTGTTTGTAGGTGCGTGTGTGTGCGAGTTATAAGTGCTCTCGTACGATGCGTTAATTGTAAGAGTGTGTGCGTAAAAATATACAAGTGTCTGGCACGGCATTTACATTTGTATTATAGTAGCTGTGTGTAGTTGTAAGCTGTTCATGTTGAAGGGAAAACTATAAATAAAATTTAACGACTTAAAACTATACACTCGACTCGACTCGACTCGGTGTGTTTCTTTCGAGGAAACATTCACATATCGCATGAGGTATTAAGATCAGAAAAATTGTAAAACATTCGCCATCACACAACCATAAAAACAGAATGATAGCACTGGCTTACTTGTTTAGTATGTGCGTGTGCGTGTGTGTATACGAGTATATATAAATCGGAATAATATAAATGAATATGCAAGTGTGTGTGTATGAATTGGAATGCAAATAGGTACATTCGTAGCCATTCAGTTTTTGTTCCATCTGCAGATACATTTGTGCCTCATGTATTTTTAATAGGTTGCACATTCACCCACATTTCTATGGTCTGGTCTTCAGTTCGTCTGGGTATTGCAATGCTTCCCATGTTGCACGTTGCGTTGCTGGCGTTGCTGCCGCCCGCTGCAGTTGTAATGATTGACACAGTGCCAAGGAAGCGGGGGCGGATGTGGTGCATAACATTTATAGTTGTGGATCCATTGTTGGTATTGGTTCAGGATCAACAAATTCGGTCAATTGGAATAAAAGGACTTAAAACGAATTTTCCCATAAATATTTACGTACTCAGACACTCTACTATTCGGTAGCGGATTGTTGTTGCTGCTGCTGTTACAGCCACAGAGGAAGAATTTCAATTTGAATTCCAGACAAAGAATTGGTCTCCGCAGGTTACATTTTGGTTTTGGAAAGGTTTTAATATTCCAATATAAAAAGCATTTGGTAAATTCAAATGTGGAGAATGTGCTTAGCCAACTAACCAGTGCACTTACTCGTGTATTGGAAACAATAAACAAATCATAAATTTAGTAGTGGTTTCTTAATTCTACGAAGCTTTCTCATCTCCTATCTTATGACAATCAAGGATGAGTAAATATAGGTGTACACAGTTTTAACACCAAACGATTACACCATGAATACATTTCGAAAGGCCACCTCTCAACATCATTTAATAGAAATTTTATAATACCTCCAACCATACGGATTAGTATGCCACAGAATCAAGGACTAAAATGATAGAGCTGACTTCTTCAAGAACAGAAAAATACTTCCATTAAATACGGGAAATGATTATAAGTGAATGTATAATCGATTTAAAAAAAAAAACGAGCGCATTAAAGGTGAATGCATGCTCGCTTAAAAAAAATGCTTTCGCATTAAAAGTAAAGACCGGACTAACAGTTGTCCGTTCAATGGTGTTTTAATTCATACAAACATATCACTAGACGGCCATATTTCTATCCTTAGCTCTAATGCGGAGTAGGCCACGGTAGCATAAGACCCGTAGATGTTATGCCAGTGGATGTCCGATGTAGTACTTTGTCGAGTATGCACAGAAACATTACAATAAGGAGCAAGCGAAGCACTAATGACAAATCAGTTTTGCAATGTATGTCTGTGCATCAGGGTGGGAATTAAATGCATTGATAAGATAATTATATGAATTTTGAAGAGTGATGCCCGTGACCTAAAAATTTTGCTACTTGATCCAAAACTTCTATATGTAAAATTTCAGAAAAATTGGATAACTCAGGTTCCAGAGTTCCAAGCGGATCGAAATCCGCAACGGCGTTAGAAAACTGCGGCAGTGACGAGGCTAGTTTTATTCGCTGTGCTGTCGCCGATTCAAATTTAAGACGGCGGCAGCTGAATGTCGGTGCAATCGATTTAGCTATATTCAAACAGAAACACTCTTGATATAACCACAACAGAAATTAAATCAAAACGATACCATTAACTGAATCCAGTGTAAATTTGAATTATTGTAACTGTTTGATGATAACATGTAACGAAAGAGTAGGGACAATGTTTGCTTTTTTGCCTTCGATTTTAACACGCTGCCGCAAATAACGACTATAGCCGTCCGATCTTTGGCGATATGTAGGCAACGACGGCTACAGCCGTCATGTACATTTTAATCATTAAAAAAAACGAACAGCGCTAGCACGAAGCGCACTGACGCACACACTTGTTAGTTATTGAGTAATCGAAAAAAAGGTGTAGCATGCCAGACAACATATTTATAGCCCTTTTATGCGTTACCGCTTCGAAACATTTGGGCATTATCCAGAGAAATGACGGCCATAATAGTCGTTCACGACGGCAATAACACTCGGTAGTCATGCCAATGTTTAGTACATTTCAGATCATGCAGTTAAAAATGTGTTTCAGTGAAGATTTTGTATCATTTTGTATTAGTAAAACAAATGCCACACAAAAGCAAATGACGACTATCACGACGGTCATAGCCGTCATCTGCCCCAGGAAGAGAAGAAACTACATGATGAGCAAATGACGGTTATAGCAGTATATAGTCTTTTTGGAAAAATTTTGACCAAATGTAGTTATTTTCATTTCCAAACACACAACATACACTCAATTTCATCTGGCAGTAATAAACATAAAAAAATGTGTTTTTTTTTCAAATTAAAAGTGTGCGGCAACATGTTAAGATTGTAATATTTGGCATGCGTAATTATTTCAATATTTTTTAACCTACGATGACACTTTTGTCGATGTTGTACGTCTGAGTTTGAGTCTTTCCAATGGTTTATGCTATATAACTTAAATTCATCATATTATCAAACAAATTTAGTTAAGAAAACACATTTTTACAATTTGGTTGTATACATATACGGGTATATATATATATGTATATACATATATGTATATATATTAAATGATATTTTAAAAAAGCTCCAATTATATCCCAGATATTTTCTTATGTTTCAATATATGTCGCAGAAATTATTTTCTTGATTGTTTTCTTTTCAGAAATTTTTGTTTTATTTCAAGAAATTTTCAGAGATTTCCAATACGCTTTCCGTTAACGCGATAATATTTTCTACATTTTCAAAAATTGTAGTTATTGGCAATGTTTTTTCAACAAATTCACTTGCATTCCCTAAATGAGATATGGGAGAGCGTCTCACATTCAATGAGCTTACATGCATTCTATTTTTAGATCCACTCAACGGGACGACGATTTCGAACGTCACAGTTTGAGAAGCATTTTTAAGACTTGCCGATTACGCGACTATTCGAAATGTTCGCCAGACAAATCGAGATGACTGCCGCTGGAATGACTGTATGCAGGATTAAACCCTTGATCATGCGAACGACGATTTCGAACGTTATAGTTTGAGAAGCATCTGCATGACTTGTCGATTACTCGACCACTCGAAGTGTTCGTCAGACAAATCTGAAATATTGAAATAAAGACAGGTGGTTGTAAGCGGTATTGAACCCCTGATCATGTTAATATGCAAAGGAGCCATTTTACAAAAAAATTTGAGCTCTTATAGAAGGCGATGTTACATCGACATGATCTGATCTGTCACACTTGGATTTTCATTAATTCAGGAGACTATAAAATTATTGTAAATAAAAAATTCTCCAATACAGATGAGGACCTCAAAAAAGAGTTATTCCAGAATTTTGCTAGAAAAGAGCAGTCATTTCGCCAATCCAATCCATAGAGCAATAAAAATTAATTATTTGAACAAAAGATTTGAAACTTGTTTTAAGCAAAATAAACCAAATCAATTTCTTGCCAACGAGAGCGGTCCCAAACTAACTAGGCAACCAAATGTACAGATGGTGCCAGTAGTTTGAAAAAAAATTATTTTGGTGAAAAGTGGCAATCTTATAAAACGTATGTTTGAAGTTTCAATGCACCACGTTGTTTAGTATTTCTATTGAAGTCAAAAAAAAAAAAATGATCTCTGTGAATTTGTAAACAAAATCGTACAAATTTGTAAAACTTGCTCACTGTTATGTAATTCCATATTTCCTTGTGAAAGGTCTCAGTCCAACCAATATTAAAGTCGAGCTAGATTCTACTCTGGGGGAGTCTCCTTCGTTTACAACTGTAAAACATTGGATTGGAGTTTAAACAAGGCCGTACGAGCTGCTAAGACGAACACCGCTGTGGTCGAGCAATTGAAGTGCCCACGCAAGACACGGCTAAGAAAGTTCACAACATAGTAATGAATGATCATTGTGAAAGTACGTGAGCTAGTTGAAATGATAGGCATTTCAAAAAGTGATATATATCGTATACTGTACGCAAGATTTGAACATGAGAAACCTGTGCGCAAGAGGGGTGCCGCGCTTGTTTTCAATATAGCAAAAACAGCGCCATGAACGTGTTTCAGTGGAGTTTTTGGCGACGTTTCACCGCAATAAAGCCGAGTTTTTTTGTCGATTCATAACCACGGATAAGACATGAGTCCACTACTTCACATCTGAGACAAAGGAAAAATCAAAGCAGTGTACTGGCATGGAAGAATCGTGTTCAAAAATGACCAATACGGTTCCACCTGCAGGCAATCTCATGGCGCCTGTTTTTTGGATGCGCATGATATTATTTTACAGGATTATCTTTAGAAAGGAAAAAAACGAAAATTAACGGCGAATATTATGCTAATTTATTGCAAACTTTAGGCACTGAAATTTTGGGAAAAATGGCCGCATTTGCCGAAAAAAATTGTCTTTTCATCGAAACAAATCTGTAATTTACATATCCACTATTGCGATGACCAAAATTATTGAATTAAAGTTCTAATTGCTTCATCATGCACCTTATTCGCCAGTTGTAGCAACCTCGGACTATTTTCTATTTCCAAACTTGAAAAAATGGTTCGGTGGTAAATGATTTGTCAACAATGAAGAGATGAAGTCTGCAGTTGATGGCTATTTTAAAGAGTTTAACAGTTCTTATTATAAACAGGGTACAGGGGCTATTGAATGTCGCTGAAAAAAGTGTCTCGAGCTAAAAGGAAATTATGTTGAAAAATAAAGAAAATGTTTCCCAACTTTTTGGTGTCTTCTTTGTTAAGTCGGATAGTTTTAGGACCGCTGTCTTATCTAATACACACTTTATGGGTTGCTACAAATAGGCTGATAATCTTAGTATACAGTCATACCGTGTTGGATGGCATAAAACTTATTTTATTTCATTTATTTATGAAATGGATGAGAATGATTAAAAATTCATTATTTGAAAAAAAGATTTTAAAGTTACTTTCTGTAAAATAACCCAAATCAATTTCTTGCCTGCCTAATACACCCTTTTAGGGCGTCTTAGATCAGTATTTGTAGTTGCTACAAACAGGATGATAATTTTAGTGTACCGCCATACCATGTTGGATGGCATAAAAATTGTTTTATTTAATTTATTTGGAAATGAAGGCGGTTATTAATTCATTTTTTGATACTAAACAAAAATATTTGAGTACAAAAAGGGCTATCTTACATAAATCCTCGGGGGACGCTCTATATTCCTATCTGTTTATTTCTGTGTGGTACAGAAAATAACGGTTTTTCTAACAACTTTCATTTCCACCGAATAATTTCTTTTTTTTTGCTCTCCTGAACAACTGCGTTTGTTTTTAGAGGTAACCAACCCTTTTTGAATAAAAGCCCCCAATGAGTTCTTATCTTTATATTCTTGCAAATTTCTCTCGTTAATGCATTGCTTAGAACTTGTGCTATAATGATAGCTTTCCTTATTTTCCTAATATTTATAATTTGATAGTTTTCTATCCAGTGATTTGTTGACTTTTCTTAGCCATGAACAATTTTATGCTCTGTGTTAAAGCCTCAGAATGTTGAAAAATCAGTTGCTGTCTAAACAAGATTTTAAGTTTCTTATATCGTCTCTCATGACTACATTCCATTGTGTCTGACAATTTTATCTTCCAGACTGTCTAAATGCGGCACGATGTTATATTCAATCTTTAATTAACAAGCATCTGTTCAATTTTCGCAGAAAGTATGACGACCATGGCGACCACCCCAACTTAATCCCTTCTAATACGCAGTACAATATGAGCGCTTTTGACTTATCACAATTAGCTTAATAGTCCCATTACCAAAGAAGTAAACCCCTATTTATTTATTGGCGTATTTAGCGGAAAAATCCATAGTAACGACTTTTAGAAATTCTATTAACCCATATTGCTGTGAGTGGTTTCAATATTGAAAGGCCCAGTCCATTCCTTGCTGCCTGCCCGGCATTTGAAAGACACAAACGCACATACAGCTTTTTGGGGCCACTTTATGGTGGCTGCAGATGGATGGATGGACCGATAGATAGATGTATAACAGAGTCTGGGTATTTGTTCGCTTGGTGATGGAATGAAAATCACAGATTTCGGTTTAATTCCACGAAAACTAAACTAAAAATAATAGCATCGCATGAACTCTAAAGTGCTTCTGGTACTTCATTGAATAGGCCGCTGCTGCTTTTGCTGCTGTTGCTGTTGGATGTTTTTGTGAAGTAGATTCCATTTTTAATTGTCATACAGACATCAAGATACCCGTACACATATATATACATATATATATACAGTATATTTCGAATGAAAAAAAAACACTCACAACCATTTCATTTCGAGATTATTTTTCTGGTTTCACAAAGCCGAAAAATACACAAAAATATGTGTGTGCATGTGGTGAAGAAGTATGCGTATGTGTGGGTGTATGGGTATGTATGTACATGCACGTCATGAAGTCAAAAAAGTCATGTCAAATAGAACAAAATAAAGAACATCAGGTTTCCGCGGTGTTGATGAACACATAAAGTTTGGCAGATGTGCAGGGATAAGTGTGAGGGTTGAGGAAAATTTTGATATTTTACTCATCCATGAGTAGAGACGACTCGATGGCATGCTTTCCAAAATATTATTTCAATTTCCTTAATGTTACCAGAAGAATTTCTTTCAAATGTTAATAACTACAACAAAATCCGAAACTTCTTCTCAGATGTCACGTACGAGTACATTCATTTCCCGGAGATAAGTGAAGAATTACAGATCACTTATCTCCCGGAAATGAATGTCATATTACCATAAAGTGAAGTTTTCGAAGTATTTTACTATTGTTGTACTGACATCATATCGCCACAGCCATTAAAAAAACATTTTTTTTTTTAAATTTTAAAATGATTTTATTCCCAAGGTAAAAACGTGTAAAAACAAATAATGAAAAGTAGTCTGAAAACCTTAGTTCGTCTTCTATAAAAAATACATTTTTTTGTCCTTTACTGGCACAAAAAATGTCAGGGTTTTGTATTCTTTTCTAAAAATATCTCCCTCTAAGTGTAAACAAATGTTCAAATTTTTGCGAGAATATTGAGAAAATCAATAGATTTGTATACCTTTAAAACAAGGAATTAAGGTATGTATCGTTTGGTACGACAACAGAATACGAGGGCAAAACTAGCCCACCTGACGTATAGATGGTGCCACTAGTTTGAAAAAATTATTTTGGATAAAAGTGATAGCCTTATACAACATATGTTTTAAGTTTCAAGGCGCCACGCTGTTCAGGATTTTTATTGGAGCCATCAAAAGCAAAGTGAATTTATAAACATAGACAAAAATTGGTCATCGTTATGTAATTTAATATTTCCATCTGCAAGGTCTCAGTCCAGCCAATGTTAACGGCGAGCAAGATTCTACTCTGAAGGAGTCTACTCCTTCGTTTACGACTGTGAAATATTGGGTAGCAGAGTTTAAACGTTCAAACGATGCCGTACGAGTTGCTAAGACGAACACCGCTGTGGTCGAGCAATTGAGGTGTCACGCCAGGCACGGCTAATGAAATTCACAATATAGTATTGAATGATCATTGGCTGAAAGCACGTATCTAGTTGAAATGATAGGCATTTCAAAAAGTTCTATACATCATACATTGTGCGCAAGATTTATAGATGAGAAAGCTGTGCGCAAGATGGGAGCCGCGCTTGCTTTCAATAGAGCAAAAAGACCGTCATGAATATGTTTCAGTAGAGCGTTTGGTGATGTTTCACCGCAATAATGCCTAATTTTTGCGTTGATTTATAACCACGGATGAGACATGGGTACTTTATCCCACACCTGAGACAAAGGAATATTCGAAGCAGTGGACTGAAATGGGGGAATCATGACCAAAGAAGGCGAAGACGGTTGGGATGCGCATAGGATTATATTTATTGATTATCTTCAGAAAGAAAAAATCATCAATGTCGAATATTATTCTAATTTATTGCAGTATTTAGGTGATGAAATTATGGACAAAAGGACGCATTTGGAGAAAAAGAAAAGTGTTGTTTCATCAAGACAATGCTCAAGTTCGCACATCCACTATTGCTATAACCAAAATTATTGTATTAAAGTTCGAATTCCTTCATCACGTACCTTATTCGCCAGATATATGTCGCTCCCTTGGACTATTTGCTATTTCCAAACTTGAAAAAATGGCTGGGTGGTAAAATATTGGCCAACAATGAAAGGGTGGGGTCTGTGGTTGATGGATATTATAAGAATTTTGACAGTTCTTACTATAAACAGGGTGTAGAAGCTATTGAATACCGCTGGAAAAAGGAGATTATTTTGAAAAATAAAGAAAATTTTTACCAACTTTTTGGTGTCTTCATTGTTAGGTCGTCTTCGTAACATCCAGAAAATGCGTTTAAAGTACCAATTATCTTTGTTGCTGTTGTTGTATTTTTCATGACTTTATAAGTCAATTGAGCGATACCCGTTTATCTGTCTGTCCAGCTGGTAAACACGAGAATTATCGTAAATATTTATGAAACTTAATAAAATTAAGCACAATCTAATATTTTGTCAGATCGTAGCCGGATATTAAAAATGGGCTACCGCTGAGAACGGCGTCGAATTGACATTTCACGATCGTCATTAACACTGGTCGCTACGGCTGCAATAGTTTCTTCGGTACGCACTCTACGCATGCGAGTCGATGGTTTTATGTCCAACAAAGTAAATTTGGTGCGAAATTTGGAGATAACAGCACGAATTGTTGATTCAGCAGGTCGACTATGACGACCATAAATGGTCGTATCAAACGATGCACATTTGTCACAGAGCACGAATTTTGATAATAAATTTCAACGATTTGCAATCGTTGCTAATTTGTTAGTCTTTCCATGATGAAATGGCAGAGTATACTGTACACTTTTCACTTTGGCAGATGACGTTTGGAAGCCATTTCCAACCAGTGCAGCCAACCTTGAAAAACTGAAATCTTAAAAAATCACCCTATATTATAATGCAATGAATCGGTACATCGTCCTCTGTAGTATGGACTGCAAGTAACGCAATCGTTCGATTCTTGATCGGCAGAAAAGACTTTGCCTCACCAAGGACTAACTCAGCTGTGAATTAAAAGGGATTTTCTGCGCATTTGAACAATTATAGCAGTAACTCATGAATTGAAGGCCGTGTATGATAGTAGTTCAAAGACAAGAAACTCCAAAAATTTCCAATTTTTGCCTAAAAAATTATATGTCGTATAAGAAGATAATGTTTTGTCTATGTGTCGGTACATCGTTCACAGCACTAAAACCCGTAAACGTCACATGTGGGGCAAATAAGTGCAGTAAGAAAAAAGTTCCTTCCACGAGAAGTAACTAAGCTCAATCTTTGAAAGTAGAAAGTAGTAGTAGTAGAGTAAATAAAAGTAGAATTTTTTTCAATATTTTATTTGTTAACGATAAATGTGGAATAATAGATGCGGCAGTAGCCGATAAAGGCGTATAGGAGCTACTCCAATTTGGAGACCAACATGGGTGTTATGCATACAAGAAGAAGTTTTGACCACGCCCACTAGTCGTGCACCTAGCCGATTAGTGACACTTCAGATCACCATTTAAACCACTTCCCTTTCGTTTATAGATTCTTTTGATTACTCTATCCATGATAACCGCTAAAAATAAGTGATATACCATATCTAAAATTTAAATAAGGACTTAATACTACATATTTAATATATCATTTACAATTAATATTTCACATGAACTTCTATGAATATCGCCAGGCATTACACAGTGAATGATGATAAGTTTAAGTGAACCCTATCCAGTGAAGGAGGACATCCATATGAGTGTAGTATAATTCACAAACGAAATGAAAAGCTTATAGTGCACATGCACTTTACCCCTTTGCGGTTTGGAGCTGTATTAAAAACATCATCCTTTGGTTATCCCTCCAACAAACCCCAGTGAATTGAGTTGAACTGACAAAACATTCATATGAATTCTGTTGGCTGGTTTGCACGCTCGCTCGTTCATTCGCATCGCACTGATGACAAGTAAAGGAATTTTTTTCTGAAATGATTTCTGCTAAAAGATGAAACGTCTCTATGCATTCATGTGCATACGGTGTGTCTGGCTGTAGCTGGTGATTCCTGTCGTTTTCCCTTGACTGTTGTTGTGTTTTCGTGAAACAAAGAGCGAATTGGCGAAATATTCACTACATGCACCTTGCAATTTCACTAGAATTCCCCGAAGAAAAGCAAAAGCGACTGAGCGTTTCGGGGGTTCAATAAACTTTCAGATAATACGACCAACCGGCTGCGTGCTCGATGTGCTTACACAACGTTCACTGGGGGAAATGAGCGTGCATGTGAGTGTCTGTGCACACAAAGTGTTTGGCCTCTGGGGCACGGGCGCCAACATTCAGTTATACGTGAAAATGCACTGCCAGCCATTCAGTCAGTCGGTTAAGCACTTTGGCAACTGCCAGTGAGTCAGACATTTGATGATGCATGTTCGGATTGTGATTATAAGCCTAATTTTTGTCTGCTTCTGCTTCATGCGCTCAGTTGCTGCAGCCGATATTGCTCGTGGTGGCGCATGGAGGAAAATGCCTTAACGTGAACCGATATCGGCGAAATCTTGTTCGCATCGTGTATAGGATGATACGCAGACAGACATATAGAGTGTCTGACAACACAAAACAGTTTGACTGAAATTGTTTTTTGCAAAAGTCTATTTATAAAATGCATGACATCTTTTTAACAATATGCAACTACAAATACTCTTTACTAAACGACACGATAAGACGAGATACTCTACGGGTGCACAATACTCGTACACGTCTAGCAGTGAATATATGATATTCATTAATTTTATCCCTGCCTGTATAGGTCTAGTAATATTTTTTCGGCGTGATAGATATTAATACAAAATTCCTGCGAAAATATAAATACGAGAGCGGATCAAAAATACACCATGTTTTTTAATTTTTTTTTTTTATTGTTACCGAAATATTTGTGTCACTTTGTTTGTAATTTTCAGACAACCTAGTGAATTTTGCGTAAAATTGAAACGTATTAGGGCAAGATTAAATCCATACCAATTCACAACAATTTTGAACAAAATGAATAAAACTCAGGAGAAGAGTGTATCCATAATATAAAAATTTTAGATGTTTTTTAAGGCACCATATCAAGTACATTAAAGGCAACAAACGCCAAAGATTAATTTACAAAAGCATATCAGCTTTTGGACATAAGAGGCCGGTCCCAAAGCTAACCAACCTAACAAAGAAAGGATCAGGAGAAGAGTGAATTCATAATTTATAAAAATTTAGATATCATTTAAAGGCACCATAGCAAATGCACTGAAGGCAACTAAAGGCAACAAACGCCAAAGATAAATTTACGAAAGTATCAGCTTCTGGATATACGAAATGCAAAAACTGCATAAATGTTCTCTATTTTTCAACATAAGCACCTTTTAGCTTAAAGTATTCAATAGCCCCTATACCCCGTTTATAGTAAGAACTGTCAGTCCATAAAACAGCCATCAACCGCAGACATCACCTCTTCATTGTTGGCATATCTTTACCACTTAGCCATTTTTCCCCAATTTGGAAATAGAAAATAGTCCGAGGGAACTTAATCTGGCGAATAAGATGAGTGATGAAGAAATTCGAACTTTAATGCATTAATTTTGGCCATCGCAATAGCGGATGTGTGAACTAAAGCACAGTTCTGAAGAAACAACACATTTTTTTCTCCAAATGGGATCTTTTTCTACAATTTCATCACCTAAACGCTGTAATAAATTAGCATAATATTCACCGTTGATGGATTTTCCCTTCTGAAGATAATCGAGAAAAATTACACCATGCGCATCCCAAAATACAGACCCCATGACCTTATCTGCAGATGGAACCGTCTTCGCCTTCTTTGGACACTTTCCACACAATCCACTGCTTTGACTGTTCTTTTGTCTCAAGTATTAAGTGGTGGTGGACCCATGCCTCACCCATGGTTATCGGCTTTATTGCATTGAAACATCGCCAAACACTCTAATGAAGCATCTTCACTAGGCTGTTTTTGCTCTATTGTAAGCAAACGCGGCACCCAACCTGCACACAACTTTCTCATCTTCAAATATTCGGTAAATATACGATGTACAGCACTTTTCCAAATGCTTATCATTTCAGCTAGCTCATGCACCTTCAGCCGACGATCATTTAATAGCATTTTATGGATTTTCTTAACCGTAGATGGCGTGGACATCTCAATTAATCGACCATTACGGTGTTCGTCTTGGCAGCTCATACGGTCTCGGACAAACCCTGCTATCCAATATTTTACAATCGTAAACGAAGGAGCAGACTCCCCTAGAGTAGAATCTAGTTCGGCTTTAGAATTGGCTAGACTGAGACTGGAAATATTGAATTACATAACGATGACCAATTTTATTTCATGTTTAAAAATTCACTGAGATCGTTTACTTTTGATGGCTCAAATAAAAAATATTAAGCAACGTGACTCCTTAAACCGTAAAACATATGTTTTATATATCAGTACTGCAGGTTGACTAATTTTGGGACCTCCCTTGTACAATCTCTGGCGAAGATTTTGTAAAATATTAGCCTATGCAAAGCTTTTAAAAGTCTCATTGTGGTGTCTACTTGTTAGTCAGTCAATTTACATGAATTTGTAAGAGGAGATTATGTTGAAAAATAAAAACAAAATTTTCTAGCCTTTTTGTGTCTTCTTTGTTAGGTTGGCTAGCTTTAGGACCGCCCTCGCAAATAGGCTACATCGGCTGGTCAAGGTGCTTGCTTGGCACCTATAAAAATTGACCTGATTTGCTAAAATTCACTTTTTTCCTGTAGCTCTAACACATAACTAAATTTCCGTCCACTGCGTCATTTCATAACACTTAAACTTAACTAACTAAGCATGGCCTTGCTGGTACCTCTCATATAAATTGGATGATCTTCCAAAAATTAATCTTTCCTTTTCAACTTCTAATTTATATGCTGCAGTAAACAAGCAAAAAATTACTAACACCTTATGTACAAATAATCGGCTTAGACCATGTATTTTTAGAATCATAGCTTTCAGGCTCTTGTATTGAATTCAGTCAAATTTGACACGATTCATGAGAAACACACAAGTTGATAGATTTACTGAAATTTGATTTATGCTCTGTAATGCGTAATTCGAAGACTTTAGTAACTAAAGTATTGGTCTATTGCATTGAACATGGGAATTCGTCATTATCCTTTTGTTACGCGGCATACTTTTGTACCGACGCAAAATGATGTTAGGTGAAAGGTTATCTACATATATTTGCAACAATTTTACTGTTTTCACTTCCTTTTCAATAACTCCATGCACTCACTTAAGGTAAACGCATTAGAAGCTTATGAGCTAGGATGGTTCTTGCCGTTGTTTATTAACTTCCATAATGTATTGATTTTAATTAATGAATAATTAAAAAAAAAAACTCTAAAAAATTACCATTATTTCAAAGCAAGATTCCGTTATTTGCATAGGTAAGCTCTTTCTTTCTCTTTTTCTTTTTTTCTTTCTATAGCATATGTATGTAGGTGTAATTTCTCTAAGTGTATATTCTAGAAAGATCTTTAAGAACACTCCCAGAATATTCAACTATCTTATACGTAATCTCTTCCCCCTCTCTCTGTAAATAGGAAGTTTCTAGAACTACGTTTACAATAGTAAGTTACGTCTGCTTCCTTTACGCCGATTATATATGTATAGTCTATTGTTATCTCTTTTTTACCTGTTATGTGAATAAGAATATTCTAGAAGTAAGATTATGTTAAGCAATACTATTCTGTAAATATGTTTGCCTTTATCGCACCCATTATTAAAATATGTGTTCTCTCAAATAATTTAGCGTTTTCTGGAACGTCATTTTACTATAAATAGAGGGATTTTGCGTATTTGAATAAATTAATAAAGTTGACGTTGAAGTGGAAATACGTTCCACAATTCTAAATTTATTCCTTCTCTCTTTCTTTTACTGAATCGATTTCGCCCACTTGTGAAAGCAGTAGTTTATAAAATGGATGCACTTTCCACTGACTCAGAAATGAAAATTTTGAAACTCCCTCTTATTATAGATTATATATGGTGATTTTTTAATCGTAGTTTTTTTTAAAATCGAATAAAAACACCCAAATTTGCATCATATATTAAAATTTTTTATTGAAATCGATAAATTTGTTTTTGCCATTTAATTTTTAAAAATAATTTCATGTAAATATTGTCCGCTGCTCCGTCTTAAAATGTCCATTCGGAAGGTTCAATTTTTCTTGGTTTGGGGGTGCATGGCTGCAGCTGGCGCTAGACTGATGGTGTTTATTAATGTGGAAATGGACAAACACATGTATTTGGATATTTTAAAAGATAATTTACATGGAAGTACTACGAAGTTTGAGCTGGACACCAGGAATTTTTTATTTCAACAAGATGATGACCCTAAGCATACGTCATATACTCGCATAGTCCGTGCATGGCTAATTTATCACTGTAAGCAGTTAAAAACTCCTCCTCAGTCGCCAGATTTAAATCCGATATTTGGGGGTTATTGAAAGGATGAGTTCGGAAGCACAAAATAAGATCGAAGGAAACCCTGACCACAGCCACAAATATTGAGCGGGAGAAAATTTCTGCAAATGACACTAACACCTTAGTAAAGAAATAATGCGCCGGCGTTTGAAAGCAGTTACTAAGGCTGAAGGAGGTCCAACAATGTGTTGAATATAATATTCGTCGGCTTCTTCCTTATAACAATATTAAAAAATTTTGAATGTACGAATATTTTTTTTGCGTACAATTTGGACTTATTTTCATTTTGGTTAGTTTTTCATGTACCAAAGTTGAATTGAATTGATTTTTTTGTTGCAAACATATATAACAAAAACATTACTTAAAAAAAAAAAAAAACAAAAGTTTGTTTGTATGTTTAAATAATTTTGGGTCACGTTTCAGATGTTTAAACTTGCAAATTGCGGGTGTACGAATAATTTTTGTGACCACTGTATGTTACCCATTTTTTGTGATTTTGAATTTGGACCACTATCATAATTACTGGCACATATATTGAATTCTGCTTTTTCTCAATAAATATTGGGAGATTTGGTATTGTTTTTTTTTTAATATTTTTCAACAACTACGTTGCGAGGTGCGTGCAATTCTCATATTTACAAAATTTTTTCGATATTTTTGTACCAAATCTCAGCGTTCAAGCTCAAGCGATACGATATTTATCGTGCTCTCAATTGACAGCCTAATTGAATGACAAACACGCTTACATCTATATCGATTTTTATGACAATCATAAACCTACATAATTTATGGAACTTCAGGTAAGTAGTTCTAGTTGTAATACATATTTATTTTGGATATTGTAGCCTATGATAACTGGTATAATGATTCAAATGGTTCCAATTTTTTAAACAATAGACTATATCTCCTTTCAATCGAACAGTATTTCGGAGAGATTATGATATCAAGCATTGCGTTGCTGATGAAATTATAGCAATATCATAACCTTTATGTTTATTTATCTGTCCTTAACTAAAAAAAAAATAAAACAAATTCCCTTGCATCTCCTAAATGAGACATGGGAACGTTTTCAAAATTCAGCGAGCCTACACGCATTCTATTTTCAAAACTCACTCAAGGGGACCTACAGTTTAACGATGATTCCGAATGTCACAATTGAATGAGAAACATTAACAAAACTACTCGAAATGTTTTTGTCAGACTCATCGACTTGACCGCTACTCAAATAACGATAACTGGCTGTATGCGGGTTTGAACCTGTGATCATGCGAACGATAGTTGCGTGTACTAGTCGTCGGAACACGATTGGTCACTTCTGCATTTAACTAATAAAATCAAATCTGCTTAAAAACAAAGTAGTAGCAGTTTATTGTTTATTATAAAGTCTTATAGCAAATTTTTTATGATTGTAAGTCGTTATAGTTTTTTTATCATTTTTCTTTTTGTTCTCTGATAAAGGGTGATTTTTTAATCGTACTTTTTTTAAAAATCGAATAATACACTCAAATTCGCATCATATATCAAAATTTTTTATTGGAATCTTTGCTATTTAATTTTTAAAGATAATTTCAGGTAAGAGAGAGACGCGGCCCCGTCTCAAAATGTTTATTCGAAAGGTCCAATTTGTCGTTACTTTTCCGAGCATTTCGGCCTGTATTCCACGAATAACGCGTGTTATGTTATCCTGTAAGGCTTCAATAGTGTTTGAAATTTGGAGGTAACAGCACGAGTTGTTGATTCAGAAGGTGATTATGACGACCATAAAATGGTCATATCAAACGATGCACATTTGTCACAGAGCACAAATTTTGATAATAAATTTCAACGATTTGTAATCGTTGCTCGTTTTTTAGTCTTTCCATGATGAAATGGCAGAGTATACTGTACACTTTTCACTTTAACAGATGACGTTTGCAGCCAACCTGAAAAACTGAAATCTTAAAAAATCACCCTATATCTCGTAACGAGAACGAATGAAATGTCTCACTGAAATATGATGTCATCTTAGGGCAATAATTTGTAACCAATTTTTCCTAAACTATCTCTTTATAACAGCAATATCGTGTAATAAATATTCCATCTTGCGGAAACGGGAGTCAAGAACAGTTCTCACATCTTTTGCCACTTCTATGATAAAACTTATGAAAAATATCTTTTCAATACGTCAAATTCTAGAACATTATAGTGTATTAGTGAATCACTTACTATCCACAATACGAGTATATATTTATTTGAGGGATTTCACACCCGAATAATTTCTCCTTTAGACAATTTCTCCCTCATCTATCTTGTTGTACTCCACACATTTAACAGCCATCAATTCACTATTTCCAGACTTGAAAAAATGTTTCGTGAACATGAGTATTTGAAGTACTTTGAAAATATTGTTTTGATAAATAATCGGAAAACGTTGAGGGCAGATCAAAACCTCGCTGACAGTCTTTCATCTGAATCGCCCTCAAATTTTGCCTGACACATGTCTTTTGTTTTAGTCCCTTTCCTTTGATATACATTTCATATTAATTTTTCATATTCTCAATGTGCATGTCGAACAACAAAAAAAAAAAGAGGACAAAAGTCATCTTTGACATATACAGAACAAATAAAGAAGCATTAAATTTATCTGCCAATTAAAAATTCTGATATCTGTACATACAATCATTTGTAATTTCCATTGTTTCGATCACATTTACAGTGAAACGTGACATTTCTTGGCTGTTGGCCAATTGTTTTATTCAACATTGGGAACTTAACATTCCCTTTTGTCTGGAAACAAAGAGCACTTTAGAGACATTCATAGGATATCATAGAATAGGATAATATTATCAAATCATATTCAGTTTATGATATGAATTCCTATTGCCCATGCATTCATTGTACTAGGGTTATTCGATATTATTATTTTTATTGAAAAGATGTCGGGATAATAATAATTTAGCTGGTTGCTTAGTTGTTGCAGCGATCAAAAAAAAGTTGTCTTTTCCATTCATTAGGACCTCATAAAGCCTCTAAAAATAAATACATACTTTTGAGTTAATTTTAATATTTGACACAAATGTTGTCGCTTTCACATTTTAGAACGTTCGAAATAGTCATTCTCCTATTCGAACTTATGTCAAGGAAACACAAAAGTGTCTGTGTTGTCAGTTCTACCTGTTGAGATGCGCTCTAAAAGTCCGTAAAATTTATGTTGCATATTGTGGAGAAAATATTTTTCGGATAACTCAACCTGGGGACAGCTCTCAATTGATTTTGATAACTTTTTTCTTAGTGATTGTTTCTCTCCATGTGATCATTGATTAAAATATTTTGTTCGTAAACCTTGTTTGAGATTCAGTTATTGTTGAAAATTGATACAGCGGATATTTTTTTGTTACGTTAAAAAAAAAATTCAGTTAATTCTTATATTCTTCAATTTGGCAGACTTATGCACTATCATCATTACAATTGAAAATATAAAATATTGAATAGCAACATGTATAAGTATAATTTTTTGTCATATGTTGAGATTTACTTCATCCCTAGCCATGGCACCCTCTGTATCGATAAATTTTTTCTACATGTGACAATAGAAAACAATGCCTATTTGTTTGAATGTCAAACATCCAGTCAATCAGTTTTGCTTGCAGCCAGTGAACGAACTAATACCTCCATTTCTGTTTCCTGTTACTGGCATAACCAGCACAACACCCGCTCCCACAGATACTGAAGTGGCTGTTGTCAATGGAGCACCTAGATATGAAGGTATAGCAGTACTCGTATATGGAGCAATGTCTCCTGTAGCTTTAAAATGGCTTATTAGGCCGAATCGCTATATATAGAAACTACGCCCATATATAGTACTAGCCGACCCGGCAAACGTTGCTTTGCCTTCAAATTTTATTTTTATTGGAAATGTTTCAATGTTAAACAAAATTCTGTTTAAATACCGTTAGCAGGAGCTGAAATAATTGCTTTTTAATTTGTAGTTTGTATAGGAGGTACCACTCCCCATTGTCCAATCCCGTCCATATTTGCAGTAGCACTTAAGATATGTACACCAAACCTACGCACCAAATTTTGTTCAAATACCGTAAGCAAGAGCAGAAATAATTGATTTTTAATTTTTTGTTTGTATGGGAGGTACCACGCCCCTTTGTCCAATTGGACCGAATTGTAAATCTAAACCATCCCGGGCACCACCCAGACGCATATACAAAAATTTATGCAAAGCGGTCCAGCCGTTCTGGAGTTTTAAGCTTCGGAACAAACAACGTTTCATTTTTATATATATAGATAAACCCATACGGCAAATATAAAAATGATCAGAATTGTTTTGCGCAGAAGTAAATACCAAGATAAATGCACTGATTTTCCATACCGAAGTGAAATGATCGCCGGGTGCTCTTCCCCAATTTTCATTCCGTAAATAATTGAATAATTTGAACTGAACAACAACAAACGAACAACATAATTTTTCTCTTGAAGCTGACGTCTTACAGTGGGTGGTTTAAAAAAAAGGAAAATTGACAGAACAGTTTCGCGCATGAATATGACCCTTCGGCAGTTATTTAATTCCAATTTAATAACTCCGCTTCATGTTAAATGAAAATTGGTACATGGTTTAATAACATCGCATATAAATTATTGTATAGAAATATATGCCGGTACAGTTAAAAGTAATATAACGAAAATCCAGTTGTCGTTCAATCGTGCTATACATTATCTGTTCTATCTTCGTCGAATTGTACACATATCTCCGTTTGTAATACAATTTCTAGGTTGTTCCTTTCCCAATTTTGTAGTTATTCGTTCGTTGCTTTTATTTTTTAATTCTATTAAAAATCAATCACCGCTGTTTCTTGCAGAATTATCTAAATTTACTCGATCAATTCGAACTAATCAATTGATTATTCAAAACACAAAATATTATATGAGCAAATCTATTTAATTAAGTGTAGCCAGGCAATTTAATAAACTTTTAAACACATTGAAAATATTTTCTTCGTCCCAAAATACTTACAAAAAGAGACTTCTTGCGAATTTCAACTATATTCCTCATCTATAATTATCCGCTTGATTCTTTATTTTTCGTTGATATTGCCGTCAGATAGTTTGCTATCCATCCTTTTCTTTTTCATTCTGAACGGGGAAATTATTATCGCTAAACTTATTTTTTTCCTTTTTTTTCGAGCCATTACTTACATAGCATCTCAATTACTTAGTTAATTAGATCTTTAAAAAAATACTAGTATTTATAAACTTTTACCACTTATTCTGTTATCAACTTTTTCGTCATATTATGGAGTAGCTGTAAATTCCAATTAAAGTTATAATTCCGTATTTTAGGACGAAAAACATACAAAGTGAAAAATTCTAAGAAGTGAAGTAGACTATCATATTGTAAGTCATATTTTTCTGCTATTAAGATACACCACATTTTTATAACATTAGTATTGTAAAGTTGTATAATGTATTTGTTTACTTATTTATTTATTTTTGGCTTGTAATTTAAAGCCTTCCGGCCAATTATAAGTAAATTACAATATCCAACAATTCATCTATTAGATTTAAACACGTAATAAAAATTAAATGTAAAATTTATAAAAATATGATATAATTTTAAAGAAATTATGATTATTAAAAACAAAAAAAATTAAAAAAGATTAATTAAAGTTAGAAGTTAATCGGTGTATTATCTGGAAATATAAGATAACCGGTATGTTATAAAGGCTGCTCACAATTTACTTAAAAAAAAAACAAAATTTTACAGTAAAGTCTGAAAGTGTTGTAGAATGTGTCTTTTGTAGGAATCAGGACATAATTTAAAACTTTTTAAATGGCTTGGTAGTAAATTGTAAGTTCGAGCTACTCTTGCCACAAAAGCACTAGCCATGAGTGTGGTTATTTTAGGTTATTTGTTGTTGAACTGTGAAGTAGATATGTTATAATATTGTAATTTAATTAAATCGGCCTTAATTTTAAGCCTTAAAGCCTGAATAAATAAATTAAATTAAATCAAATCTGCAGTTTCTAAACGGGTGGTCCGATTTTGATGAAATTTCATATAGCGGAGATGTAGTCGTTTTTAAGTTTTAAGTTTATACTTCATTTTTTTCAGGTTGGCAGCACTGAAATGGTAATGGTGTCCAAACGTCATCTGTCAAAGTGAAAAGTGCACAGTAACCTCCGCCATTTCATCATGAAATGACGAATGACCTACCCCAACGTCTAATTTTTGGTGAATGGGCCTTACAAAAGCTCAATGAACGGATACGTACACAAGCAAAACTGTCGCATCTGGAGTGATGAACAGCCAGATGCCATACATGAGTTACCGATGCATCCCGAAAAAACGACAGTCTGGTGTGGTTTATGGGCTGGTGGCATCATCGGTCCATTTTTCTTCAAAGACAACCGTAGAAGAAACTTTACCGTCAACGGTTGATTTTTTTTTTTTTTTTGCCCCAATTGGCTAAGTTGAACTTGGTTGACTTGTGATCTTATCAGGACACTGCTCATGAAACAATGAATATGTTGAGGGATGAATTCGGTGAGCAGCTTATCCCTCGATTTGGCCCTATCAGTTGGCCCCCAAGATCTTGCGATTTAACGCCTCTTGATTATTTCTTGTGGGGTTGTGTGAAGTCGTTAGTTTATGTGGACAAGTCGAACACTATTTAAGCCTTACAGGATAATATAACACGTGTTATTCATGGAATACAGGCCAAAATGCTCGAAAAAGTGACGAAAAATTGAACCTTCCGAATAGACATTTTGAGACGGAGCCGCGGACAACATTTACATGAAATTATCTTTAAAAATTAAATGGCAAAGACCAATTTATGGATTCCAATAAACATTTTAAATATATGATGCAAATTTGAGTGTTTTATTCGATTTTTAAAAAAATTGCGATTAAAAACATCACCCTTTACTTTTAAGGGGGGATATCCCACAATGCCTCAAAGTAGAGCATCTCGGGAATATGCAAATTTCAAAACGATACAACTTTTAAAATTGTACCCGATTTAAAAAATCTTACCCTGCGTGTATTCCTCTAGATGAGATCTTTAAAAAGCATTGATTTTTATACGTTTTATCTCTTAAACTTTAGGAGTTGTTCTACTTTTAAAATAACAATTTTTGTTTTTTTTACCTGCCTTAGTTCACATTTTTGCTAATAGAGAAAACAAACTTTTACCAATTTTGTTTAAAACTTTTTTTGTTGTATTAATAACAAAATTCTAAGTACCTAGAAGAAAGGAATTCTAAAAAAAGAAGCTCACTCCCTTTAGCGTTTACCGGATAGCATTTATATTGTGAAACGGGCATAAGATACCAAAACACGCAACATTGTTACAAATTAAAATAACAGTTATTTTTGCTGAAGTTCACATATCCAGCGAATGCATTTTTTCATCTGCAACCAATAAACTGTTGATCAAAAATCGAATATCTCAGTGGAAGGACCACTTTGTTAAATTTTGAAATCCCAATAAGTGTTTAATAACTACTTTAGTTTAACAACGCCCTGCAAATTGGAAGATACATATCTAAAAATTATTATTATTGTTTTTTTTTTTTTGTAGTCGTATAAAAAGTATTCTAGTTTTATTGTCGGGCAGAGCCACTTTGGAATATCTCAGTGGAAGAACCACTTTGTTTTATTTTGACATCCTATTAAGGGTTTAGCAACTACCTTAGCTTAACAACGCCCTATAAGTTGGAATATCCATATGCAAAAACTATTTTTCTTTTTTTTTTGCGAATAAAGACTATGCTAGTTTTACTGTCGGCGATAGTGAACAAAATTTTCCTTAGCGTACAGATATCTGGTTTAGATAGCACTGCGTAATCGACAGTATACCAAACCATAGTGCAAGCAGATTTGTTTAATAGATTTAACCCTATTTGCAGAAATTGACAAATGTTTGGTATGAAAATTTACACAAATTGACCACAAACAGGATCAGATCTGTCTGATCGGTCTGTTAGCGTGACGTTATCCCCTTAAGACTAATTTTAACTGACTGTATTATCAGTACTGATCACCCAATTTGCTGGTCACTCAACAGTAAAACATTGCCACAGGATTATTTCCATGGCAAAAGTAGGGAATACTCGAAATAGCGAGGGAATTCTCGTTGCCTATGTTTTTATGTAATTTCATCCATGGGCACCGATCCGGTCTAATGTTTATGCTCCCCAAAGTCCCTGTCCAATCTGCCTTTGTGTGTGCCTTGCGCTTGGCATTTGTGCCGATATCGCACACACAACAACGCAAGATATCTGTGTCGTTCAACGCGCACACACACACACACTGTCAGAGCCATACTTCGAGAACACAACCACATTAACGCCCATATCTATCATCATTATTCATTCACCTGTAATGGCACCATTCATGCTGTCGTTCATCTATTTGTTCGATGGTTTGCTCGTTCGTTCGCTCAGTCGTTCATGCAGCCAACATTCGATGGTTAGTTGGTTATTTGGTTTATTTTATTCATATCACATCGTATCGTATCGCATCGTATCCAATAAATGCATTCATTCATTCTTTCATTCATTCAATTCAATTCATTCCAGTCACTGTGATAGGAAAAAAATTAAAATTAATTTCAATAAACTGCAGGATGGTGTCCTTTTTCCCCTCCCCACATAGAAAATGTCAACATTCTGTGTGTGCATTTAATATGCAATTCAATAAATCTTTCAATTTGTTTAACAAATACTTAACACTTTCTCATGTTGATCCCAATATAGATTATAAATAAACAACATAATTTAAATATCCTGATAGCGAGTGCCATTCAATATAAATCCTTCATAACGTTGTTGCCGTCGAAAGTTTTGTTTTGTTATAATTAATTAACATTTGTTTAAATTTGGAAACAATTTAATATTTAGTTTTAAGGGTACATCGATGTGGAAGTGGAAGTGTTTATCTATGTAAGAGGAACTTTGTGATATCCCGCCAATAGGGGTGAACACTAGAAGGACTAACTTTTGTGAAATATTGCAAAGTTTAAATCTGAGATGAAATACACATGTGTGTAGAGTAAAAAGCAACTTGGAGGAGGTTTGTGATCAACAGGCTTAAGGAATTGAAATACTAATGATTAATAAAAAATGTGCTGCCTCGCAACACCATTTAACATCATTAATTAAGAATTAGAAAAATCAACTGAAAATGAAAATTTGAATTTAATATTGACAAAGTCTCAATTGAAATTCATATAGACAATATAATGTATAATGAACAATAATGAGAAAACTTCAATTAAAAATGATAAAATACATTTTATATTCGGAAATGATCACCGGAAAATGAAGTTTTCCATTTCAATTTCATTGAATTGAGGATGTATATTTGATATTAACAAAATAATAATAGATTTAAGAGTTTACATTTGTTTATGAGAAGATTTCAATTAACATTGAGATTCTCCCTTCTGATACTGAGCAAGAAAAAAATCATTTTAAATTGTTTTATTAGCAAATGAAAGAAGTTAGTTTCATGTTTAGACTGTAAACTTGGTTTTGAGAAATGCTTAAAAAAATCATTTAAAAACTTGTTATTCGTACTAACCTAGCGGAATATCAATACATCGCCCATGCGATTATGGCTCTCTAGTGTCACAATTAGGACAAATTGGTGGGAAACAATATAGGAAAACATTTACTCTGCCTAAGAGAACTCTTAAGGCCGCCTATTTGAGGCTTTGATTGTCAAATCAGGCGATACGAAAACTAGCCGATCTGACGTATTATAGATGGTGCCTGTAGTTTAAAACTAAAATATTTTGGTGAAAAGTGGCAACCTTATAAATCATATGTTTTAAGTTTCAAGTCGCCACATTGTTTAGTATTTTTATTTGAGGCATCAAAAGTAAACGGTTTTAATGAATTTGTAAATGTTGAAAAAATTGGTCACAGTTGTGTAATACAATATTTCCATTTAAAAGGTCCCAATCCAACTAATATTAAAACCTAGCTGGATTCTACTCTGGCGAATTCTGCTCCTTCGTTTACGACTGTAAAATATTGGGTAGCAGAGTTAAAAGAACATCCAAGTGGTCGACCAATTGGAGTGTCCACGCCAGATACGGCTAAGAAATTGACCGCAGATTTCACGATGAGAAAGCTGTGTACAAGATGGGTGCCGCGCTTGCTTTCAATAGAGCAAAAACTGCGTCGTGAAGATGTATCAGTAGAGTGTTTGGCAATATTTTACGGCAATAATACGGATGAATCATGGATCCACCACTTCACACTTGAAACAAAGGAACAGTCAAAGCAGTGGACTGTAATGGGAGAATCGTGTCCATAGAAGGCGAAGACAGTATCATCTGCTGGCAAGGTCAAGGCGCCTGTTTTTTTTTTGGGATGCGCATGGGATTATTTTTATTGGTTATCTTTAGAAAGGAAAAACCATCAACCGCAAATAGAGGGTGGCGCAATAGAACGTGCATATTGCATCATCTTTTTTTGCGGGGTAGAAAAGGCGTGGGCGGGGGGGGCGCCTACATCGTTGGGTTGGCGTGCTCATGGAGTTTTAGTCGCTATGAATCACTTCGACGGGAAGCGTCGCGCATTTTGCGTGCGCGCATTTTACGAGAACTCTCGTTCATATATTGCTACTAGGCGACTATATTGTACTGAATGTGGACTACTGCGAATGAGTGAAGTTCCGAGTGCTAATTTAATTAAAATATGGGTAAAGCGTTTTGAAGAGACCGGTTCAACATTTAAACCACAAGCAAATGGTAGCCCAAGAACATCTAGGACCGAAGACAATGTTGAGAGAGTTATGGAGTCAGTACGAGGAAATCCACAAATGTCGACTCGCAAGAGATCGTCTGTCTTACAATTATCGCGACGAAGCTTGCAACGAATTTTAACATTGGATCTTAAACTGCATCCATATAAGCTGCAATTAACACAAGAATTGAAAGAGTCTGACTTCATAGCAAGGCTCGCATTTGCTAATGAAATGCTTAATCGATTTTCCAATTTTGACAATATCCTTTTCTCTGACGAGGCTCATTTCCTTATGAATGGGTTCGTAAGCCGTCAAAATTGTCGTTACTGGAACAGTGAGAATCCCAAAATCAAACAAGAGAAACCCTTGCATAGTCCTAAAGTGGCAGTATAGGCAGCAATCTCTGGCAGAGGAATAATTGGTCCTTTTTTCTTCGAAAATGCGCGGGGCCAAAACGTCACGGTTAATACGGAAAAATTGAAAGTTCAAGAATAGTGAATTCCAGAACTTGGTTCCAACAAGATGGAGCTACCTGCCACACATCAAATGACTCCATGGCGGTGGTGAAGCAGATGTTCTCTGGCAGACTGATTTCGAAAAGAGGTGATTTCCCATGGCCTCCACGTAGTCCAGACTTGACGCCTCTTGACTTTTTTTTTGTGGGGATACCTCAAACACAAAGTCTACAGTAATAATCCAAGAAACATCGTTCAGCTCAAGGAGAATATCCGTGGTGAAATGGCAGCCATTACACCAGTATTACTGAAGGAAGTTTTCAATAATTTTCGTTTGCGGTTAGAGGAGTGCCGTCGTAGAGAGGGTCACCATTTAGATGATGTTATTTTTAAAAAATAAACTCCATTTATTACTCTACAATGTCTTAGATTTATTTTAACCATACCTTTTGTATTTATTTTTTAATCCATTTTTTAAATATGCACATTCTATTGCGCCACCTTGTATTATGCAGCGTTTAGACGATGAAATTATGGAAAAAGGGTCGCATTTGGCGAAAAAGAAAATTGAAAGTTATTTTATCAAGAAAATGCTTCAGTTCACACATCCTCTATTGCGATGGGGAAAATATAAGTCGAAGTTCAAATTACAGATTTAGCCCTCTTGAACTATTTTCTATTTCCAAACTTAAAAAATGATTTGCCAACAATGAAGAGGTGGCGTTTTCTATTGATGGCTATTTTAATGAGTTTGACAGTTCTACTATAAACAAGGTATAGAAGCTATTGAATATCGCTAGAAAAAATATATTGAGCTAAAAGGAGATTATGTTGAAAAATAAAGAAAAGTTTTCGCAACCTTTTTATGTCTTCCACTTGTAAAACCCTGCTCATACCAACAAAAATATAACACTAATGTAGGAGAAAATAGGATAAGTCGATGTGTTATGTATATAATGTGCATGAAGAAGTTTTAGAGACGCCCACTTATTTGAATACAGGCAGATAGTATTCGCAACTATCCATTCGTTTAATATTCAAGATAAAATTGTTGATCTGTCAAAGTTATGTGCATAATCTAGTTATCAAATGAACTTTTCTCATTTTCAAATAGAATACTTTCAAATTCATTGGTGTCTTTCTCGATATCAAATTAAAGAATATCGACAAAACTTCCCAATTTCATTTTTTTCGGTTCTTTTCTTGATATCAAATATCAATTCTTCCTGTCAATTGATTTTCTAAAATTTTGAATGGAAATTCTTATTTTCAAATATTAAATGGAAATTTTAATTTTCGATCGATTTTTTACCAATACATACATATTATTAATCCTCATTTTCAATTGATATTTTCCCTGTGTTAAATGGAAACTATAATTTTCAATGTTGTATCTTTGACAAAATTATTGTGAAAGCATCCCTAAAAGGCGACTGAGTATAATCCTACATTGTTGCGTCGGTCCCATTAGAGCTTTATATACCGGGATATCAATTTTTCGGTTTGAAAGGAAAGGTCAACTAAAGCACACCTAAAGCTATGATTTCAATGAAACTTTTATTTCATTATAATGCTTGAACTTTGCCATTATGTACGAAATACAACGTTACTAAATAGCCGCCTCTGTACTAGTAGCAGCAGTGGATCCTTTTGATGTAGTTTTCGATTACTTCTTCGCACATTTTGGGCAAAATCTTGGTGGTAACTTGACGAATGCTGCTTTTCAAATGCTTCAATGTTTGAGGATTATTCGCGCAAATGCGATCTTTGACGTAGCCGCACAAAAAAGGTATAACGGCGCCAAATCGCATGATCTTGGTGGCCAATTTATGTCGTCAAAGCGTGAAACTACGCTTTCTGGAAACTTATCATGCAATGAAGCCAAAATCGGTCGTGTTATCATGCAGCCACAGCACTTTAAATTGAAATTCAGGTTATCTGCCACACTTTCACAAACAGAAACGATATTTACGGTAGTGCGCACATTGTAGTAATGCACAAGCTTGCCCACATCTGTAACGCTTCCAATCTCTTCAAATTTCTTTATAATCTTGTCTATTCCTTGCACAGTACGAGGTGTGTTCAAAAAATAAGGTGCATTTTCAAATTTCGCGGGCTACATACATTCGACTTTCGATTATTATTTTTTTCTATATTGGTACACTCGTCTCAAAGATATGCTAAAGGTTTTATCCTTATATCATGTTTAGTTTGTTTGTGAAAGACATAAATAAGACAAGTGTTTTGCGTGTTCGTCGATTTTCTGCTATCGAAAAAATTTATCAAAGAAGTTTCATCAAATTTTGTGTAAAAATGGAATTAAGTGCTCAAAAACACTTGAAATGTTGACAGTGGCATATGGTTAGAGTACTCTGAGTCAAAACAATGTTTACAAGTGGTACAAGCTTTTCACAGAAGGTCGAGAAGATGTGAATGATGACGCTTGCTCTGGACGCACCAGCACATCAACCACCCATGACAATGTTGAGAAAGTGAAGAAAATTATTATGGAGAATAGTCGATTCACAATTAAGGAAGTTGCTGAGGATGTTGGAATATCGGTTGGCTCATGCCATGCAATCTTTCTGGAAATTTTGGGCATGAAGCGCGCGGCAGCGAAGTTTATTCCAAAATTGCTGAATTTTGACCAAAAGCAACGTCGCATGAGTATCGTTAAGGAATGTTGAATGACGTCAACGATGATCCAGATTTGCTTAAAAGGGTCATAACTGGTGACGGATCATGGGTATATGGTTATGACACCGAAACCAAAGCCCAATCGTCCCAATGGAAGAGTCCAGGAGAGCCAAGACCAAAAAAAGAACGCTAAGTTCGAAAAAATGTCATCAAGGTTTTGCTCACTGTTTTCTTCGATTACCATGGCGTAGTGCATCAGGAGTTCTTACGACAAGGTCGTACGGTAAATAAGTAGTATTACCTTGAAGTTATGCGCCGTTGGCATAAAGCAATACAAAAAAATGCCCGGAATTGTGGAAACAAAATACACGGCTTTTGCATCATGATAATGCACCTACTCACTCATATTTGCTTGTGAGAGACTATTTGCTCAAAAACAACACTGTTATCATGCCTCAGCCACTGTATTCACCCGATTTGGCCCCATGCGACTTTTTTCTGTTTCCAAGATTGAAAAGACCCATGAAAGAACGGCGTTTTGCGACGATTAAGGAGATAAGCCTCGAATCGCTGAGAGAGCTCAAGGACATACCAAAAAGTGCATATCAGAACTGCTTCGAGGATTGGGAAAAACACTGGTACAAGTTTATTATATCTGAGGGGGACTACTTTGAAAGAGATAAAATAGAAATTGATAAATAAATTAATATTTTTTGAGAAAAATGAAAATTCACCTCTTTTTTTTTTAGAACACACCTCATATGCCGATAATGGCGACCATAATCACCCTGTAATGCACGAAAAATGCCTATGTTTGAATCACTGCCTACATTTTGCAGTGTTTTAACTATTTTTACGCGTTCTTTGGTTGTCAAACGATCCATATTCGTAAACGGCTAACCGTTCACTAAATAAATAACACTTCAGATGACTGGTATTTATTGGCTGACTGCCTTGCCAGACCAGCGGCTTTAAAACTATTATATGGATAACTCGTTATGATCCCCATATAATTTTCTATTTACAGGATTTCCTGTGAAATGGAATAATAAAATTTGCGGGATAAGGCGTATGCAAAAAAGTTTGGGAATTCCCTGGATTTTGATAAAATCAAATATTTTTCCCTATTTCTCTGAAAATGATTAAGATAGGAAAAATGTATTCTCTGGTCAAAGCAAAACACGGGTTCATATCGATTTTTCTCGTATAGGGAAAGGTAATTATTTGGCAAAATGACCAAAAATGCCTTTTGATTCCCCTTTCATTATTAATGAAAAATTATGCACAAATGAAGTCATGGTTTTGTGGAAGTAATTGCAAAACTATATAATAAATACAATTATTACTATCACTAAAATCGTAAAATGATTTTTTTTGTTCTCAAAACCACCCAAAAATATTTTCCCGAACTGCTAGAATCGAATACGTTAACGTTTTTTTCAAAACAAATTTAAAAAAAGAGAAAATTTTTCCAAAAATCAATATCCAAAGCACCGCTTTCCCAAAAAAAAAACATAACAATATAAATTTCGACTAATATAAAATGTTAAATTGCTCATTTAAAACGACATACTTTGAATTTCAATAAAAATGTTGTAAATGACAGTTGACTCATATCGAATTACAATTATTTTCGTTTAGAATATAAAACAGAGTTTTTGTGGGTTGGTTTAAAAAAGGTTGCATTTCGGTCAATACAAGTGTAATTTCAAATATAATTTTTGATTCTCAAATGGAAATTTCGAACCTTAAATTCACATTTTAAATATAAAATGCTATATTGTTAATTTCAATCTTCAATGGTGCAACATCTGCGATTTTCTTTAATTCTTATTTATTAAGTATGAAAGCATCAAACTGCTAGTCTTTCTTTTAACTTTTTAAAACTTTATCTAACCTCATGGAATTTCGATTATGCATAGCTTTCATGAAACTCATTCAACTCTCAAAAGTTCTGAACTCGCATCTTTAGCCCAAAATAAAGCCACAGCCAAAATAGACCTCTGTGATTTATACGAAAACTAAAAACAGTAATTTTAAACGCTGCATGATGTCTAGCAACGTTATGATGGGACGTCGTTTCAAATTGAAACAAGAGCTTTGGGCCAGCTAAAACTCAAAAGCTAATTAAAATTCATATGTCCTAGGCAAGTAAGGACATACTCATATGTATATCTTTTGTGCTTTTCAGTTGAAGTGGTCTGCTCTAACAAACACAACACTCACACACACACACACAATTTCAATTCTATCTCTCTGTGCCCCACGCTATGGACAACATAAAGGCCAAAACTAAAAATCCTTTGAATGTTGCACATAAATACATAATCCTTTAATATCTTAAAATGTGGTTATATTGTTAATGATTTTTTTATAGAGCATATTGTTTAAACATGAAAAACTTGAAAACATTTAGGTCAACGCCTGGGACAGAGACTGAGACTGAGACTGGGCCTTTCACAAAAAAACATTACTTTTGAAACTTTGGAACAAAAGCCGATTCATCCGTCCAAATCCACAGAGGGGCCAAGAACGAACGCACTGTAAAGGAATAACAGGATACAGTCGTCTACAATGCAAGTGGGAATAGTTTTAATGGGAGGGGGAACAAGTACCAGAAACCAACTAGTACCAACTATTCCACTTCCCTTGGTGTGCACGAACATGGTGCAGAGACACAGATAAACTTTGACATAAAGACAATTATTTTGTTTTTTTTTTCTACTTTTTGTGTTAATTAATATTTATCATCTTGGGACAATCATCTAGAGAGTAGAAGAACACTAAAGGAGTAGGCAGAAAGGTCGGGAAATTCATATCGCAAGTAACTTCTCACAACTGCCATTATAGTTATTGCATAAGTTTATGTTAAACTACGAAGCCAAACATCGAAAATGCCAAGTGGGGAGGAGAGATAATCAAATATGTTTTAACGGAAATGACGATTATTAAAATGTATATCCTTTTAACGGAAGCTATGATGTTGATGCAAGAAAACTCTTCGTCAAATTTAAATGCAGCGGAAAGCGGATGGATGGAAGTGAAATAAAATTATGCAAACATTTTGCGCCAAAGTAAGTTGAAGACGTTATCATATGAGATCTGCAAATGCAATTGGAAAGCTTTAACAACCACATTCAAATAAATTGCAGTCACAAAGGAATATTAATAATAATGACATGTTGAAAAAACAACATATATATGTACATTATTAAACGTTTCGTAGGTGTTGTGAACATGTCAAAATGTATGCGCCTACAATGATAGCGGTCGAAGTCCTTTATAAATGATTTTAAGACACAAAACTGGTTCAGAAACTAGCCGACCTAACAGAGAAAACACACAAAAGTTGAGAAACATTTTCTTTATTTTTCAACACAATCGCCTTTTAGATCGTTACACTTTTTCCAGTGATATTCAACAGCTTCTTACACTGTTTATAATAAGAACTGTCAAACTCTTAAAAATAACCATCAATCGCAGACCCCACCTCTTCATCGTTGGCAAATCTTTTACCACCGAGCTTTTTTACCACAATTTCATTACCTGAACGTTGCAATAAATTAGCATAATATTTGCCGTTGATGGTTTTTCCTTTCTGAAGATACGAGTAAACAATAAAAATAATCTCATGCGCATCCCAAAAAAACAGATGACATGATCTTGCCTGCGGATGGAACCGTCTTCGCCTTCTTTGGAAACGATTCTCCCAATCTAGTCCATTGCTTTGACTATTACTTTGTCTCAGGTGTGAAGTGGTGGTTCAATTCAATTGGTTAGTGGTCGACCGTGTTTGTTTTGGCAACTAGTGCGGCCTCGTTTAAACTCTGCTACCAATATTTTACAGTCGTAAACAAAGGAGCAGAGTAGAATCTAGCTTAGCTTTAATATTGGTTGGAATGAAACCTTTCAAATGGAAATATTGCATTACATAACGGTGAACAATTTTCTCCATGTTTACAAATTCACTGAGATCACTTAATTTTGATGGCTCAGATAAAAATACCAAACAAAGTGTCACCTTGAAACTTAAAACATATGTTTTATAAGGTTGCCACAATTTTTTTTAACTACTAGCACCATCTATAAGTCATATTGGCGATTTTTGGCATCGCCTTCATATCTAAAGATCCACACTTAATTCAATCCTAAAAAAATTGCGCTATTTATTTATTGCAGTAGCACTTTAGGCGGAACGAAACAATAGCATAAAGTAATATATAGGCTTACACATTTAGTGGTTTCAAAACCAACTGTAGTGTTATTTGTTTAGTGAAACCTTTACAATGTACAAATATAGATCATTTAACAACCGAAGAATGCGTAAAAATAGTTAAACCTCACTACAATTTAGTGATTCAAATGTAGGCTTTAAACAAATTTTCTTTAGCGATTTTCTCACTCGGCGGTTACGTCAATGAATTAAATTGTCTCATATGGGGCTCGTATAACCTAGAAATGATTATGGGTAAGCCATTGCACCCGGAGAAAGTGACTGGTGCGCATTTCAGTCCGTAGGTGTCATTGGGCCGTACTTTTTCGAAAATGACACAGGAAGAACCTCAAAAGGATCCACTGATGCAACCAATCCAGAGGCGGTCATTTAAATGGCAACGTATTTCATACATAATGGCAAAGTCCAAGCATTATAATGAAATAAAAGTTTCATCGAAATCATAGCTTTATCTGCGTTGTACTTAGCTATACTTTTGAAAGCCAGAAAATGGATAAGCCTATATTTAGAATTAATTGTAAGAAAAACTAATTTCACTCAGGTGAGCTAACTTACATATGCATATGTACGTTCACCCACTTTCCTTTTCGATTCATCCAAAAGTGTGACGTTGCAAATAACGATATTTCTACAAAAAATTCCTCCGGAATAAACATAACAAAAGAAGCGAAATTATAATTTTTCAGAAACCCTCCGCTTAGAAATAATAGAGAAATCACCGATTTTTTACAAATTTGTATGTGTACTTTCCTAAGACACGTGGCAATGCAGTGCTCAGCGTACTAAACTATACCGAATTTAGGGCAATTAAATTACAGATATAAAAATAGGATTTATATCTTCAAATAGTTACTTAATCAATTTTTTTTTAATTTTCATAAATCGGGCAGTCTGTATGGGAGGACGAGGACGAGGACGAGGACGACGACGATCCCAAAACTAGCCGACCTAACGTATAGATGGTGCCAGTAATTTGAAAAAAAAAAAATATTTTGGAGAAAAGTTGCAACCTAAAGATTTGAAGATGAGAAAGCTGTGCGCAAGATGAGTGCCGTTATTTCATCAAAAATGCTCCAGTTCAGACATCCTGCATTGCGATGGCCAAAATTAATGAATTAAAGAAGCTCTTTGATGAATGAATATGAGAAGCTCTTTCATATCCCATTGATGAGATGTAAGAGAATTTGTTTACTGTAGCTGTCATTTAGATCGAATCAAATTTGACTGAATTTAGTACAACAAAACAAATTATATGGATAGGTTAAATGGGTTCATTGCCATAACAACAAATTCTCTCTAGGGGGCGGGCGGAGGGGTAAATTCATTCAACCATTCATTCTGTAGGGCTAAATTCATTCAATGTACCTAATCTAAAAACCCTGGGGGTGCTCAAAAAAGTTCTTGAGGGACTAAGTCGCCCCAGCAACAAAACAACAACGAGTGCCAAATTTTACAGTATTCTGCACAATATCATAAAAGATATGAAGCTAAGAAAATTTCGGATTAAATCAGTCAGCTGTATACAAAGTACCAGAAAGAAATTAATGACTTAATAATGACAGGGAAAAATTTAATTTCTGAAAATGAATCAACTTTTTTGAGGGGTACCAGAGGGGTTGGTCCGATGCTTCCTTTTTGCAATCGCCAGTTAAGATTTGGAAAATATTAAGCTGTGAAAAGTTCCGTTGAGATTTATGACGGTTATCGTGTCTACCAACTAGCCAGGCATTCAGATCGACGTCGATCAATCGACTTAGAAAATCATGAAAACCATTTGTGTAAAAGATATTTGATACGTTAAACGCTTCCTTCTGGGTGTTACATTTTTGGTCATATCAAATGGCATACACCTTCATCCCCTTAGGTGAAGGTAAAGTAACAAATTATATTTAAGAGCCACAACTTAAATATGTAGCGATTTATAGCGTCCAATGTGAATTGAAAGAACTAATGATTTTCATCCCATAGTATAATGAATAATCTGATCTTCTAGCTTTTTAAAGAAAGCGGCCACATTTCCTATATTTGGGCAGAAATCTGAAAACGACAATTTTCAAGGTATGGAGTACTCTGGGATTAACCAGAGTACTGACGACTAATCTTGACACATTATCTGGCAATGTCGTTGGACATCTCCCAGATTCAAGCCAAAATAGGATGGAAACACTAAACATCATGCGGCCACCGATGCGTATTAGGTAAGTAGATAATATGATTTACTGTAACTCAACTTTTATGTCAGTCGGGTTGTTGACAAACAGCAAATTATTTAATAGCAAAATACCTAGACGACCAAAATTATAACTGCACCAGGAATGGTGTATTCCTACTTGTTTTGCTGCGTGACGCAGAATTCTTGGTTATTGCACAAGCAGACCAATCGCTTCTGGAACTTTTCGGAAGAAAAACTCTCCGGAAAAATGTGAAGACACATCATCGTTAATGGAAGGTAGCAGTGTCAGACGAAATATGAAACTGGTAAATGCGTAGTCAAGGATACAAAATTAAAGCAATTGCGTTGTCTCGGTCACGTTGTGGCAATGGAACCAAACATTCCAGAACTAAACATTTTTTAAAAACGACGTTGATGGGCTGAGGGGTAAAGGACAACAAAAACTCTATTTTTACCATAATTACTATCAAACTTGATGTGACTATTTGGAGAAGGATCAGATAAGACCAAAGCATTTGAGATAATTTTCTACGAATGGCGCATAATATGTGTACTATAATTACCTTATATGTAGATATGTAACTAATTGTTGGCAAAGATCGAATACGGTTGCCGAATTAGCCACTTTACTTCAAAATCATTACCGAGAAAACACTAAAGAAAAGAAAGAAACGCAACTCCCAAAACTGATGATGGCCGCCAATTTATAAAGATCGTGATTTACGGATATTCACCAAGAATTAAGTGGACTGATCAGTGTATTTCCTTGACAAAAATACAAAGTTGACATCACAGCCCTCCAGTAAATGCAGCGGCCAGGGTAAGAATACACTGGATGCAGCTATGAGTAAAAATTGTCTCGCGGTTAAGACTTGTGAGGGGCTGAATGACGAACGAAAACTTATACGTTTACTTGCTATGACCTAAAGCAAATAATTTAAAATATTTTAAGGCAGAAATTGGAAAGGAAGAGGATCCAAACTCAACAGTCGGAAAACTCAATCTGTGTAGCAATAACGCCTATATCGAATTCAGACTGGTTTCATTCGCCGCATCGAGGAACTCGCTTGCAAACATGAGAAGCAAGATTAATTGCATGGCAATAAGTGGAAGGCACACCTTTACTGTCATAGACGTATGTGAAATTTGTCTTGCTAACATAAGCTCGTATTTTCACCTGATTCACCAACAGCAGTGCCGAGAACGTAACTACTAAGCACAAAGAAATGTAGGCATAGCAAAGCTTCATATTTCCGAGATAGCTAAAGTTTGTTCCAAGGAACTCTCTCTCAATTACTACGACACATTCGTCACTAATTCTCATGCTCCTGATATACGGTGATAGTGGCAATGAATGGTAGCTCCCGCAGAAACCAGGCTTGGAATTGAAAATCCACACTCAAGAAAACCCTGGTACTGAGAACATCGCATTATGTCTACGTGAAAAGATTATGTATACATGGCAATGCTACAGCGTATTAAAACGCTTGATGATAAAGAAAGCTATAAGAAGACAAAACCGAGAAGCAGATCGTTTTTTATATTGTTTTGAAAAGTTAACTTCAATGAGAATACAGCACAATATAGGGCTTAAGGTGAAGCATGAAACCAAACAAACAACCAAACAACTTTTCATTTGTGCATGTTTAGATCATAGGCTTTTCATTGCAGGTCTTCGTTTTCTTTTTTTTAACGTTGCCTAACAATTCCACATCCTCTTAAATACAAACTATAATAGTATCCTGCAACCTTCATGAGCCTTTTATAAAGCTTTTCAAAAAGAGAATACCAAGTCCCTGTTGTTTGATGTGCCTAATATTAACACCATGATTTGTTCGAATAACCATTAAACCGAACGCCAATCCCACCATAGTTTGAGGCAACTCATTAAAACTCATAAATTTCATTCATTGCCCACCACCCTTTTTATGGCTAAGGATTTTGCATTCCACGAATGAATTATCACCCAAAAGTCCCCTTATAATAAGCAATCAGCATCACAGGCATCATAATGAATGCAAAAATGCATTACTGCGTTGTGCACTTACCCGCTTTGCAAGGATCCATGTAGATGTCATTGGATAATTTCTTCTCAAATTTATTATGCAACAAATCCTCGATGGAATATTT
>JAHXMU010026718.1:582195-614294 GCA_019455685.1 Philornis downsi | reverse complement strand
TGTTGCTCTACCAGATGATGGGCGTTGTGATGATGATGATGATGACGATGATTATGTTGGTGGTGCTGGTGATGGCTATGGCGATTATGGTGATTGTGATATTGGTTGTGTTGCTGGTTATGTTTATAATGCTGTTTTTGTTGTTGTTGTTGTTGCTGTTGCTGTTGCTGCAGTTGGTTTTCATTATGCTCGAGATGCGGATGCTGTTGCTGGCGATGCTGATGCTGATGTGTTTGGTGTAGGTGATGACCAGAATGTAAATGGTGTTGCTGCTGTTGTTGTTGCTGTTCTTTTATGGAACGTTGAATATTTTGTAATGAAAAGTATTCTTCAGTCTCCTCTTCCGACGAGCTGGACGTGGGAGGCATAAGAAGAAGATTCATATCATCTATGGCGGCAGTATTTAAGGCATTTCGTGTGGGTGTTACAGCAGTGTCAACCAGCAATGATGGCAACGATGCCATACGTTGCTGTTGCTGTGGCGATTCATCCTGTAATTCTACAAGTCTTAATGGTATTTGCTGCAATTCTGATAATGGCAACGATGATGATGATGCGGAGGTCGATGCTGTTGCAGCTCCCAGATCTTTTCCTCTATTCTCTGCCATTGAATCGACAACAGCCGCTGATATTGCGGGAGTTCCTGCTGCTGTTGCTGACAAAGTATTGACATTCAAGTGTGCACTTTTCACACATGCGGTAATGACAACAAATATTGTTGTTATAATGAATGCGGCATAATTCTTTAAGTTTGTATGACGTTGACGACGATGCAAAGCCCCCGATGCTCTTCTCAAATGGTATTTATGAAATTTTAACTTCTCCATTGTTGTGTCCCCTAAAGTCCTGCCGCGCGTTTTCAACTTGTTCTCCGTTGCTGCTGGAAATCTCCTTCGCTCTCAAGTTGTTCTTTTCGCAATTTTGCCAGCCTTTCTATTCGCAATACATTCACAGGGGCTGCCACATAGTTTCCCTAAGTACTCGAGGTTGGTTATACAATCTTTTATGAAGACTTGTTGGGTTGTTGTAATTTCAATACAAATATTTGTATAACTTTAGAATCCTTACACACATTCGCACCCCCTCTCACACATAAGAGTTTTTAATTAAAATTTCCAACAAGAAAAAAAAATCCAAATATGGGAAAAGAAATAACAGCAAAATATTTCCACAGTAAATTTGACTTTTTCGGTTAATTGTCGTATCCTTGTAATATCCTTGCGGTTGCTTCGTCCGAACAATTTTTATGCTGACATTCCATAAAAGTCCTTCAGATAATCTGCAAAAGAAAGAAAATATAATCATCATTATCTGTAATTGATTGTACTTAAATCGATTTTTATTTTGTAAAATATTTCCTCCTGCTGAATTGTTAAAATAACAATTTCCATAAAAATATTTAATTCTAAATGTTATTAAAATAAATTTAAAAATTCATACGCCTAACGTGCGTACTTACATTAGTGTCTGCCAGTGTGTGTATGTGTTTGCAAATACCAAAACAAATATGTTTTGGTCAAATATTTGCGGTACACAAAGATACCAGATGGAAGATCATTGTGAGGCGAGATTGTGTGGTGATGATATGATGTGTGTGTGTGCGTGTGTGTGAAAGGAAAAAGTTTGTTGCACACAATTAGGCAGTGAGTTCCCTAGTTGACCATATAACCAACTTAAAAGTGGCGCACAGTGGTTCGTCTGTAAAGAATGAGTGGTCAAACTGCAGTAGTTAGCGTAAACGCACCAACTTGTGACAATAATAAATTTTAGCAGGATCGATATAAATCTAATGCGAAAAGTTTCTTTAGGTCACGAAAATGAATCATACTAAAAGACCATGTATACTTCACCAATACAAATCATTTTCAAGGATTATAATTGCCTGAGAAACTAACTTCGGTGTTGAAAATATGGGGACTCAGATTTTAAATGTTCGAAAAAGAGTTATGGACTCCAGCAATAATTAAGTCACAAGTACCGGGTGGTGCACTAATTGCACTACAATAAAATATTCAAATAACACTTTGTTTAATCAATGTATTTCATTTAGTTTTTCCTTTCTATTGTATAGAAATTTCAATTTTATTTAATATAACTCATTGATTTTGAAGATGACAGACCATAAATGACATCCATGCATATGCGCCACCTAATCAGAAAGTCGCCTTAATTATTGTTTTAATAGACTGCTTTAATTCAGTCAGATTCCGTGGACTTTGTTTTGTGCACCTTTTGCTTGACACAATCCCATAAAAAAAAAAAATCTGGTGCAGTCTGGTCAGGTGACCTTGGGAAGCTAGCGGAAAGTAGCAGAAGTTTCTAGATATTAATTTGTTTAGGAAATTTCGTTATGTCTAGCTATATGCACAGTTCATCAATCTTGCTGGAACCCAATGCTATTGAAAAGCTACGTCTTTGGCACAATTCTGTGCAAAAAAAACTCCTTCAACATCTTTAAACAATTATCTACAGTGATATATATAGTTACTATTACATAATTACTATTACTATTACTATAGTTACTATTACACAGTATCATGATTCGTGCGCCATCCTGTACACCCTCGCTCACATACATTGTCGAAGACAAAGAAGGTAAATAACATCGTAGAAATACATTAACGTTCGTCCGACACAAGCCAAAATCAATTTGCCTACTAAAGCCATTTCTGAAGCCAAAATCAATGAATGAAGCACCAGTCCACCAACAGTGAAGTACAAGAACAAAAATTCCACTCAACGTCTTTAGTATTCTTAATCTATTTTAAAATCTATTTTTTAATCTAATACTGAATATCTATTGATAATCAATTACCCACATACGTGTAACGATCACTTTATAATAATCAATTCCTTGCTGTATTTTTACGATTGCAATATTTATTATTTGTGATCTCTCTAATAAAGTGGCGATAGTTTTAATATAACAATAAATCAAATGTTTATTATCTGCAATGGCTTTTCTAGGAAACCTAGTTTGAGTTTATTCCAAAATGCATTTCTTTGTTTCATAGGGTCTGGGTCGTTCGACCATCAGAAAAGCCGTCCGAACTATTTTCATTCAAATTTTCTCATGGAGTGCGGTTATAAAAAATATACACAATTTTTTAGGAAATTACATTGTATTAATATGCCAAGCAATTTGAAACAACATCTTAAACCATCGTCAACATTTTCCGTCCATTCTGAGTTTTCTAAATATTGTAGAAAAGAACAGAGTCAGAATGAGGCAACACAGAGGGAAAAGGTCACATATTTACACACTAATTATTTATTCCCTAGCGGACTCAATATAGTGTTTTTAGAATTTATATATTTCTGTATAGAATCGGTTATTAAGTTTGACAGCAGAGAGCAGAACATTGAAAATGCGAAATTAACAAAAACTTTTGCGAATCCATTTGTGGAATAGATAGTATTATCAACTTCAAGCTGCTGTCATCATCTTCACTCTGTATTGAAGCATATCTTTTTAAGCCGCAGTTAAAATAATATATCAAAAATGCATTGTTGGCAAACAGCGACAGTTCAATTTCAATGTGTCTGCTCGTAGCATGGGCCGCATATTAAAAAATCGACTGCGATTGAAGTCCTACCAAATACAAGAAGTACACGATTTAATACCTATACAAAAGGCTGCTCGCCTATCAAGAGCAAAGACGTTAAAATTTTTGTACGTTGGTGGCGAGCTTGAAAAATTTAGTCACTTCTGATGAAATTTTGTTTACGGTTCAGCAATATGCAAGCAAACTGGGCTAGAATGCAAATCAAAAAAACACTTTATATTGGCGAATTACTTTGGAAAAACGAAGTGTCTGAATCAGTAATGATTTGAGCCGTGGTAACTGCCACCATGTAAACAATTCAGTATAAATCATTAGACGTTTCAACAAAAATCGACAGCATGCGATAAAGACCGTGAAACCCAACGTTTTTCATAGGAAACAGTTTACAGTTTAATTTCTTCACAACAACGACCACCACATTCCGCGCTCTTAAATCCAATTGATTTTCTATATGGCCTATTCTTGAGGCAAAAGTATCAACTAAAAAATATGAGACGGTCACCAACTAAAAGATTGTTCTTCGCCAAGATTAAAAGAACATCAGGCCCATTTTGGGTAAGGTGTAACCAACCCTTCCTATCCACGCTAAAAGAGGCTACATTGAATAATAACATATTTTTCTTAAAATTTGAAATGTTTTTACGATATGCTAAAATTTATAAATAGGAAAAATTAAAATTTCAAAATTACAGCATTTTTAATCGGTAGCACTTCGAGCGCAAAACCCTGCATCCTTGTATGATCATAGTTAATAAGTTTGGAATAATTTTCATAAGACATGCTGAGTGAAGATACTCCCCTTTACAGGAGCACAGAGAGCAACACATGGGAAAATGGCAAATCAACGGACATTTTTATGAGGCAATTTGAAGTATATAAAAAATTCTAGCAAATATTATGGCGCCTTGGTTGTCAGCAGCAGTCCTTTATAATATATGAATTGGAAAGATCGAATACAAAGTTTTAAGAAGAATTATTAAGTAGATTAACTTATTTTTAAAATCCTATATGAATTAGCTGTAAAACAGATCCGCAGCTGAGGCTGGAAGATTTTCGAAAAGTAAAGGTAAGAAGTTTTCCTCTCCGAACCATCCATATATCTCCTAAAAACATTTCCATCTATGATAAATTTGATATATTGATATTTATATATATTGAATTTAGTAGTCTTTTCTTTCCTATTTTTCTTGACTCCAGTAGCAGAAATTATGGTATATACGAGGGCAGTCTCAAAACTAGCCGACCTGGCATACAGATGGTACCAATAATTTGAAAAAAAAATTATTTTGGTGAAAAGTGGCAACCTTAAACATAAAACACATGTTTTAAGTTTCAAGGCGCCACGTTGTTCAGTATTTCCATTTCAGCCATTAAAAGTAAACGATCCCAGTGAATTATTAAACATGAAAAAAATTGGTCACCAATATGCAATTCAATATTTCCATTTGAAAGGTCTCTATCTAATCAATATTAAAACCAAACAAGATTCTACCTGGGGAGAGTCTGCGCCTCTGCTTACGGCTAGCAGAGTTTAAACCGGGCCGTACGAGTTGCCAAAACGGACACTGTAGTGGTAGACCAATTGAAGTGTCCACGCCAGACACAGGTAAGAAAATCCACAAAGTAGTCATCCAATAGACCGTTGGCTGAAGATGCATGAGCTAGCTGAAACGATAGGCATTTCAAAAAGTGCTATGTATCGTATATTGACCAAAGATTTGAAGATGAGAAAGCTGTGCGCAAGATGGAGCTCAATGTTTAAGTAGAGTATATGGCAATGTTTCACAGTAATAAAGACGAATTTTTGCGTCGATTTACAATCATGGTTAAGACACGGGTCCGCTGCTTCACACCTGAAACAAAGGAACAGTCAAAGCAGTGGACAGGAATAGGAGAATTCTGTCTAAAGAAGGCGTAGACGGTTTCAGGCAAAATCATGGCGATAGAGATTTTAAGTAAGTATATTTCCGCACCTACTCCAATCAAATACAATTTAGTTAATTTCAGCTTCACTTACTTCTTTAAAGTAAAATTTAGTAGTATTGAATATACTTGGTATATTTGTTTTGAGTATGTCTTCAGCCCAAGTTTAGTACGGCCTTTTTTCGAGGGTATTAGGTAGCAGTAGCTTAGTTTTTCCCCCATTGTAAATACTGATAATTTTCGATAAAACTTGAGGAAAACGGACCAATAACGAAACAGATCAATTAATTTAAGTAATACATTCTTAGCTTCATTCCTTTCAAGAACTTGCACCCAATTCATTCAAATTTGGAACAAATCATCTGTTTGATACACTACATTCTGACAATACCACGTACCTCATGGTGCCTCCCATATATATATTAACCGATTTATCGAAATTTTTAGGTGCGCAACTAAGTTATCGCCGTTTTTTACAAAAATTTAAACTTTGTTATGAAAACATGTTTACAAATGATTCGTTGAAAGTGTTGCCCATTGCTAGCTACTACTTTTCCCCATCCTTCCATCAAAGCCATGTTCTTTCAGAACAGGTGATAATCGGACAGTACAATATCTGGAGAATATGGCATATGAGCTAAAACTTCCCATTTCAGCATTTCTAGGTATGTTTTAATGGGGTTGGCCACGTGAGGCCGAACGTTGTCATGCTGAAGAATTACTTTTTTGTGCCTCTCCGCATATTGTGGGCGTTTCTGGTGCAGAGTTCGGTTCAGTCGCATTAATTAAAGTCAACACCGATCTTCAATTATGCTTTCGCTTGGTTTCAACAGTCCGTAATAAATAACACGAACCTGGCCCCACCAAATAAAGAGTATAACCTTCACAACGTGAATATTCGACCGAGGCGACGACGTAGACGCATAACATGACTTTCTTTTCTTTGGAATTCTGTAATGAATTCATTTTTCACCATCCGTTACAATACGATGGAGAAACCCCTTCCATTTTTGTCGCTAAAGCCGTTATTCACAAGCGAAAAAACGACGCTCCACGACCCTTGGCTTCAACTCATAAGGAACCCAAGTTCTTTGCTTATGCATCATTCAAAACGCATGTGAACGGTCGTCAACATCAAAATCAACGTCTTTAAAGCGACAGAACCAATCTCGACACGTTGTTTCACTTAAAGCAGCATCTGCGTAAACGTTTTGGAGCTCTAGATGAGCTTCAGCCGCCATTTTCTTCGATTGAAAGAATAAAATCAATACTTTCCGCACAATTATATCAATACTTCAACAAAATACTTACAAATACAATACTTTGGCACAACATCATACATATTCACACAACCAAAAGAATATGCCTTCAAAAGAAAATCACTATTGTGTCGAGGCGGTATGTTTACCATATGCCTAAGCTGGGCTCATGACGTTTAGGTTATGGCAGAATCGACTAGCACTTACAGCTGGCGCCATCTATTGGCAAACTTAGTTGCGAACTTAGTTGGGAACTTAGTTGCACACCAATAATTTTTGTCGTTATTATGCAATGGTAAAATTAAAAAAAATCGACTGGCCTATATTTCTAGATTCATATTTTTGTTTCCATAGCACCAAATTCAGCATAATTTAGGAAGTATCAGGTATCAGGTATCAGCCAAGCCCTCATGGTATCGCTCGTAAAAATTTGGCAGTAAAAGTTTGGCAGTCCGTATTTTCAATGTGGAAGACTTTCGAATGTTACACTTTTGCTTTTTTTTGTGCTTCAAGTTAGGTCCTCACACTTTTTCGCCAACACAGAAGGAAGTAAATTGAAAGTAAATGTAACTAAGTTCACCTGACTGAAATTTATATGCTGGTTTCCGATACAAACCACTGTGTATCATAAGCTGGTGGTCAAAAAAATATCAAACATAGAGACTATGTTGGCCAGCATGCGTTACGAGTATGGATGAAAATGCTTCAAAAGTAAATTTGAGCAAATGTTTACAAATTTGTCAGCACACATGAATGGGTGGTCGGTCATTCATCAGGCGCAAATTTTTGACCTGTGGCAAATTCTTCAAATTGAAAGAGCTGTGTATGAGACCCAATTCTTTATCAGCAACCACTACAGTTAACGTTCAGTCACTAAATAACGTTAACAGCAAATGTCCTTAACTAAATTTGAATCTTTTCTTAAACCGAATATACAGTTAACATAAAATATAATACTTACAAAAATCTGTAGGTTTACATCAAAAATCTTGATTAGTTTCATTCAAATCTACCCACGATACTCACTATTTTACTTTTTGTACTTATACTCGCATATAACTCAATGTTTTCCTATGCGCGGCAATGACTGATGAGTGCAAAAGGCAAATGTCGACTGAAATCATATTTTAAAGATCAAAATAAACAGAACACAGTAAAATTTAGAGATTTCTACAAGCACAACAGCTGAACTGCCACATCAAGATGTAAGGAATTATATAAGATGCGGAAAGTCCCATAATATGTTTATACCTACCAAACCACCTGGAGTTACAGCAGCAACATATGGGAATAAACATGCAAAACACATGCTCTTAACACATAAATTGCCTTATGGTAAAGCAAATGAAATTCTTCTTTCATATTTCAGTAAACTGCATAAATTATTCTGTCTACATATGTACTATTATAGGTGATAAAATTAGAAAACGTTTTAAACATTAAAACTATTTAAAACTGTTTATTGCAATCAAAGAATTTGTTTGCGAAGATATTAATAAGAAATATTATTTTAAGAAATATTATTTAATGCCAAAACTTCCTTAACAAACTAATGTTTTCAACGTTATTTTGATTACGAAATAAACCTCATTTGACTAATTGTTATATATATTTACGTGTAGCACATTTGGTTCTTTGTATAGGTATTACATAAGATATAGTAAACAAAAATCCATAAATTTTCCAGTAAATGGATTTAATAATGTATATTTTACGTTGTATAAGTGTAATCGCATTCAGCTGTATGGAAAGATAAGATTTCTAAGCTCCCGCTGTTTACCAGTAGATGGCGCCAGCTGTAAGTGCTAGTCGATTCTGCCATAACCTAAACGTCATGAACCAAGCTTAGTCATATGGCAAACATGCCGCCTCAACACAGTAGTGATTTTTTTTTTTAAGTCATATTCTTTTGGTAGTGTGAGTATGTGTAATTTTTTTCTTCCTTCAATCGAAGAAAACGGTGGCTGAAGCCCTTCGAGAGCTTCAAAATGTTTACGGAGATGCTGCTTTAAGTGAAACAACGTAACGAGATTGGTACCGTCGCTTTAAAGTCGGTGATTTTGATGTTAACGACCGTTCTCGTGAAGGAGGAAGAATAACCTTTGAAAACACTAAATTGACGGCATTGTTTGATGGGTATCTGTGTCAAACGTTGGTAGAGCTTGCTTTAGTATTAGGAGTTATCCGCCAAGCCATTTCCACGCGATTGCATGCGTTGGGAATTATTCAAAAGCAAGGCATTTAGGTTCCCACAATGCGCGGAGAGGCACGAAAAGTGATGCTTCGGCCTCACGTGGCCACAACCGCCTGGAAACCCACCTGGAAATGCTAAAATGTGAATACCCCATCCGACATATACTCCAGATATTACGCCGTTCGATTATCACTGGTTCCGTTCGATGCCACAGGGTCTGGCTGACCAGTAGTATGACGACATCAAGGAATGACTATATGTAGATTCGTGGATAACCTCGAAAGATGAGCAGTTTTACCGTGACGGAATCCGAGCTTTGCCAGAAAGGTGGGAAAAAGTAGTAGCAAGTAAAGTAGTAGACAATGAATCATTTGCAAACATTTTTTATAATAAAGCTGCATTCTTATAAAAAAAAAAAAAAACAGTTGGTTGTGCACCTAATATTTAGACAGTTTAATCCTTGCTTGACTCAGTGTTGTTTTAGAGCGTGTCAACGATGGACACCAGTAAAGAAAAAACTGCGCTGTGTTCATTTAATAAAGCCTAAAACGCAAGTTATGCAAATGAAAATATGAATCTGCCAATTGTCGAAAATGACAAGAAAATAATGAATATTGTCAAGTCAGACAGACCATTCCGTAAGCGTAGTTTCAATTTCCCAGGAGCTACTAAGCATTGCACAAAAAAACCGTTTGGAACAGCCTGAATAAGGCTGGATAAAAAAAGAAACTCGATGTATGGATGCCATACGAGTTAACGCAAAAAAACTCGAGAGACCGTACTTCCATCTGCAAATGGCTACTGCATCGCAACAAAATCGACGCATCGATTGGTGATGAAAAGTGCATCACTGACGGCAGCGTCAAACGAAAACAGAGCCGACGCAAACGGCTAACGATTAGGAAGGTTTTATTGAAAGCTTGGTGGGATTGGGATGGCATCATCTATTATAAACTGCTTCCCTACAAAAGTGTTAAATTTACAAGACGCGCACATCGATAGTTACTTGCCCGAAGCTGGGAGAGCTTGGTTGGGAGGTTCTTATCCTTCTTATAGTTCTGTTAAAAAAAAAACTCGGCTAAAGATAAGCTTGTGAAGATCGACTGCTCCACTTTTTGACAATAGAAACGAGGGTTTCTATGAGAGAGGTGTAATGGAAATACCTTCAAAAATTCGCCTCAAGAGGAACTTATAAAAATCGACCAATAGAGACGAGCGTTTCCTTGAGAGAGACATATTGGAATAGTGAAAATAACTGTAACTGTAACTGTAACTGTAATTGTGAAAATCGACTGTAGCAATTTTTTCCCCATAGAGATAAGCGTTTCCATTAAGGAAGCATAATGAAATTAACTTCAAAAATTCGCCTCAAGAGAAGCTTGTGAAAATCGACCGTTCAGTTTTTTACCAATAGAGGCGAGCGTTTCTATAAAAGAGGTATAATTGTGAAAATCGACTGTTCCAATTTTTTTACCAATAGAAACGAGCGTTTCTATAAAAGAGGCATAATTGTGAAAATCGACTGTTCCAATTTTTTTGCCAATAGAAATGGCATTCTCTAAAAGAGGCGTAATTGTAAAAATCGACTATTCCAATTTTTTTCATTTTTGCCAATAGAAATGAGCGTTTCTATAAAAGGGACATAATTGTAAAAATCGACTGTTCCAATTTTTTTGCCAATAGAGACGAGCTTTTTTGTGAAAGAGGCATAATTGTGAAAACCGACTATTCCAATTTTTTTTTGCCAATAGAAACGAGCGTTTTTATAAAAGATGCATAACTGTGAAAATCGGCTGTTACAATTTTTTGCCAATAGAGACGAGTCTTTCTATAAGAGAGGCATAATTGCATTATCATTTAAATGGCGAACAAGTTGTCGAACAAAACGCTGCTTATTTAAACCATTCCAACTGTGTGTGCCTGCATGCAAAAATAATGAGTTTCTTCATACTGCTCCCTTTATTTATGAATTTTCTTATACACAGGTGTTAATCCTTAGAAAATACCATACAGTCAAGCAGCTGAATTCAGTTATCAAATCGTAGCCTTTAAAGGAGAACCACTCTGAAGAAAACTAAATCGCGCAGTGATGTGCTCGTATTCCCAAAACTAGAAGAAGTAGGAGCAAATAAATTCAATTTGTTACAGTCATTAATTTCTCACCAAAATACTAAAATATCATATCCGTGCAAAAATAATATGCAGTTGTTTCTATCATATGTTGAAAAGATATGGAGACAGAACGCTCTAATATGAGCTGTCCAATGAGCCTAGAGGTGCTAGAACACTCTTCTGAATTGTTTGATTTAGTTCGAATTTTATTGTTTTGCATATCTTTCATTTGATGCAACGACTTTTGGCGACATTTCAAATATACAACTTCTTCTTTAGAAGTGTAGAGTTCTGGTTAAATCCAAAGCCGATTTCAATTCCTCAATACATATGTATGTATGCAGTGGAAAATTTCACAATAGCATATATTTTCGTCAACATCTGTTTGCATTCAAACTTAAGATCGCAATTTCAAATACATGCTTGCATTCAGAACTCTTTCCTAATCTTTTGGCAAACAGATTGATTTTTTGAAACGTATTCTTAACATGTAGTTGAAATTTGAATAATAGACAAATATTTTTTTGCAATTTTTTTGCTGTAGAAAGTTTTGAATCAAATCTTATATTCATTAATTCTTTAAGTTTGCTCAAATATTCTGGCATATCTGCATTGGGATTTCTGTTCAGATTTATTCGTTTCCCTCTTAAATGTAAACAAGCCCATACAAATAGACATAAGAACGCTCACGCACACACACAGCCACACTCACGCAAACCCCCTGGAGTGTCTGTTGTCTGTGTGTGCATTACCTACATTTCCACGAGAGTTTACATAGGAGGCAACTTATAAGTCCATCAATCACACAGCCGTCCCTACAAAACACTGTAACTGTGTATTCGTACTGGCTCAGAAGGAGAGAACGAGAGAGATAGAGAGAGAGTTATATAAAAATTTATATTCAATTCCAAACTTATCTCTGTTATCACTGACAAAAAGGTCTGGGTCACTGTTTTCCATGGATGTACAACAAATGAATATAAATAAAACTTTATTGTTGATTTTGTATTATTAATTTTGTTTTGTTCAGATGATTTCATTTTTTTTTTCTTAGGTTTATTAAAAAATATGTCATAAATAATAAGAGCGAGAACCAATTGAGAACAGCAATAAATGCTAAAATCTCTCAACTCACGTCTGTCTGTGTTGAATGAAATTTTAAATTAAAAAATAATAATCACTATGCAGCAGCAGCAGTGAGCAAAAAACTGTAAAGTAAATAAGTAAGATGAGGGAAGTGAAAAACATTCATTAGAAGAAACAATATTTTCAATGTGAAATTTCTTATATTCTCCGTCAATTTCGATGTACAATTAAAACTTGAATTGTTATCATCACAAGGGTACAATTGGGTGGTATTTTGTGAGGTGTATTATTTTATACATACATGAATTTCTGATGCGGTTTCATTATCAGACTTAGTGGCATTTGCAGCTCATTTCGGAAAATCATTTGGGATGTCCCGACCTCTTGCAATAGTTATTTGATATGTGCATGATGTATTTCTATTATTAATGTCCAAAATAGCCTGTGAAGGAATCTACGTGACAAAATGATAAGTGGATTAATTTCGTTTCTGTATTAAGACTAATCTGTGTTAAGATAAGGAGGAAAGAGAGATCTGCTATTACTCAGATAGTACGCTTTTGTTTATTTATTTTTTATGCTTTTGTTATGACGACATTTTCTGATGAACTATACCACAGTGACTCTTTTCATAGGCCAAGAATTAAGCAATTTCGAAATGGATGAGTGGAAGCCCTTCAAACGTAATTACATTTTTATCACTTCAAAGGACGCGTCATGCATATTTACTGTTTCCAACCAAGAAATTTTAAACTACTTTCAAATCTACGGCAATGAAGTACTTGAACACATTGCTTCGATTCCCGTTTATAATTCCTAACAATTAAAGTAAAACTTCTTAATTGAAATACTCTAAAATCTATTTCTTAAAGGACACAATAAGCTCCGAAGGCGTAATGATACTCCGTTTAAAGAAACTCTATTTAAAGTTTTTGGGGAAACACTTGCTTATACTCCGTTATGTGTTGATCGATATATTAAGTCTGTCATTCTATTTATAAAAACTATAAATATTCAGAGATCAAATGAAATATATATATTTCTTAGCGCTATAAAAATCTATACCGCTAAAGTCCGTCCATAATATTGCGGGCTGTATTTAGTGACAGTGGGTGTATAAGCTTCGATTCTACTGTCCACTGGCTTTATACGAAATTCTCGGGCAAGTTTGGTAAAACAACAACGCTTAATCATGCTTTTTGGAAAGCAATTTTACTGCAATTATTTATATTGAGGAAATACTTTTCAATGGGACGTTTTTCTGACCACGTAATCTGAAGAATGTTTCTTCTGGAGTCAAAATAGATTCTTTCAAATAATGAAAAATTGTAACCAAAGATTTGAATGTTCATCACACCTACACCATGTCTGCAGAGGCATCATCAAATAATGCTTTTCTCCTATGATAACTCTATGTAAATTTCCTTGGTGATTACGCAATTTTTCACCACTTCCCTATCACAAAATGTGGTGAAAGTTTGCTTCCTTGGATGCATTTATTTTGCTGGATACTTATACAATTTTTGTCAGTATGTTATTAGGTGCGCAACTAAGTGATCGTTTTTTTTTTTTTTGTGTAAAAATTCAACTTTATTATGAAAGCATATTTGCAAATGATTAATTGAAATTATTGCGCATCAGTAGTTACCACTTTTCCCCATCTTTCTGGCAAAGCTTGAATTTCGTCACGTTCAAACTAATCATCTTTTGAGGCCATCCACGACTATAACCATTCCTTGATGTCGTCATATGAGTGGAACTGCTGGTCAGCCAGATCGTGTGCCAACGAACGGGACAAGCGGTAATCGTACGGTGCAATATCTGGATTATATGGCACATAGGGTAGGGTAGGGGGACTTCCCAATTCAGCGTTTTCAGGTAGATTTTAACAGGCTTGGCCTCGTGATACCGAGCGTTGTCATGCTGAAGAATCACTTTTTTATGCCTCTCTGTGTATTGTGGGCGTTTCTCGCACGGAGAAGTTGTCCACAGCCAACAAAAACGGCGCCCAAAGTCCCTTGGTTTGAACTCATAAATAACCCAAGTTTCGTGCTTCTGAATCATCCCTAACGCATGCAATCGCTTGAAAATGGCTTGACGGATAACTCCTGATACTGAAGCAAACTCTACCTGCGTTTGACACGTATCCCCATCAAGCAATGCTGTCAATTCAGTGTCTTTGAAGGTTTTAAGTCTTCCTTCACGCGAACAATCGTCAACATCAAACTCACCGTCTTTAAAGCTATGGAACCAATCTCAACACGTTGTTTCGCTTAAAGCAGCATCTCCGTAATCGTTTTGAGGCTTTCGATGAGCTTCTGCCGCCGTTTTCTTCGATTGAAAGAAGAAAACCAATACTTTCCCGCATATGACGATTATTTGGCACAAAATCATACATATTCCCATAAACAAAAGAATGTGACGTCAAAAGAAACTTACCACTGTGTCGAAGCGGTGTGTTTATCGTATGCCTAAGTTTGGCTCATGACGTTTGGGTTGTGGCAGAAACGACTAGCACTTGCAGGTGGCGTTATCTATTGGAGGACAGCGGGAACCTAGTTAGGCACCTAATATTTTTATGCTCATCTGAGACTTCGTAAAGGAAATATATTTTTGCAAAAATCTACAATAATTTAAGTATGTCCGTCTACTTGACGGTCGAAATCCCTTCAGGAGCCGAACTGTTTAAGGTAAGAAGCTGACAATTTACTCCGCGATGTTTCACAATCATAGGCAGATTAAGTTGGAGTAGGATGATTGATTAATCCAAACCAATTTGGTATACAAGGACTGAGACCATTTCCACAATAACGAAGAGGAAACGTTTTTAAAGCTTGCATATTTCTGGCGATAAGTCAGTACATCGTCTACCGCACTATTAACCGCAGATACCACAACTGGCCAAATCGGTCTATTAGGCAAAAATTTGACATTACAAGATAAACTTTTTAGAAAAATAAACACTTTCCTGTATTTTACAACAATTTTGCTAATTACTTAAAAGCAATATCATAATCGAAGTTAAAAAATTGGTACAAAATGCGGATGTAGTTGTTGAAAAATGCTAAAAAAATGCACATTTTCACTGAAATGAACTAAGTTGGTATATTAAGTTTAAGAAGAGTGCGTTTCTAATGTACCCAGTTATCTGATAACGACCTCGACAATGTGGGCTGCAAACCATGGTGAAGGGTAATTAAGCTTTTATTTTCATTTTTACAGTCAATTTTTGTCATAGATTGGCCTTAGCTGCATTAATTTTATATAACGTTTAGGGACTTTTGAGTGGTCTTTCGAATAACGCAAGTAATGCAGGCTTTCAATTCCTCAATTGTAGGCAGCTTAGTTATGTATACTTTCTACTTCACTGTTTTTCCCATAGGAAAATGACCTTGAAATTACGGACTTCAATGTTTATAATTTTATCTGCCAAAAAATTACTACTGGAAAAAACTATTGAGTCACTTCTTATTTCTTATTTCTTCTTATAATCTTAATTTGATTCTCGAAATATTTATGGTTAAAATTTAAAAAAAGCAATATTCGCCAAAGCGTAATGAAACCCACAAAAAATGTTTTAATTTGTTTCAGGTTCTGGCAAGTCAACCAAAATTATGCACAATTATAATTAGACATGCTACAAACAATTTTGGTTCATACTCTCGAAAAGAAATTAGAAACAATTTAGACACTGATACAATTTAAAAAGCGTTTCGTTTGTGTTGTTGACAAAATTCACAAATAGCTGTAAATACTATTGATAATCAGGTACTAAAGAAATGAAATGAATTTTCTGTGCCACAAAACGAAACTATATTAGGCGTCAATTCTCATTTAGTATAAGAAATGAAACTGAATAAAACTATGTTTTCATTTAAGCTCTCCGAATCAAAATATTTACGAGCTCCCAAGACGAACACCATAGTTGTCGACCAATTGAGATTAAGGAAATCTACAAAATGGTATTGGATGATCGCGGGCTGAAAATGCTTAAGCTAGCTGAAATGATAGACATTAAAAAAACCCTATACACCGTTTGAGGATGAGAAACTTGTGCGCAAGATGGCTGCCGCGCTTGCTTTCAATAGACCAAAATAGACCAACAGCGTCGTGAAAATGTTTCAGTTTAGTATTTGCCGATGTTCCACCGCAATAAAAGCGATGTTTTGTATCGATTTAAAACCATGGACGAGACCACTTCACACCTGAGACAATGTCAACAGTCAAAACAGTAGACTGGAATGACAGAATCGCGTGCAAAGAAGGCTGTTCCATTTGCAGGCCAGATTATTTTAATTGATTATCTTCAGAAAGGAAAAGTCCATCAGCGGCGAATATTACGCCAATTTATTACAGCGTTTAGGTAATGAAATTATGAAAAAAAAAGGCAGGAAGGGGTGAAAAAGAAAGTGTTTTTTCATCAAGGTAATGCTCCAGTTCACACATCCACAGTTGCAATGGCCACAATTAATGAATTAAAATTGCAAATGCTTCATCACACAGGTTATTAGCAGGATTTAGCTCCCTTGGACTAGCTCCCTTGGACTATTAGAAAAGTGGGTCGGTGTTAAAGCGTTTGCCAACAATAAAGAGATGGAGTCTGCGGCTGATGTCTTTTTTAAGGAGTTTGATAATTCTTACAGGGTATAGAAGCTACTGAATATCGCTGGAAGACGTGTATCAAACTAAAAACAGATTATGTTGGAAAATAAAGACAATTGTTTGCAACTTTTTTTGTGTTTTCTTTATTAGGTTGACTTGTTTTGGGACCACCCTAGTAACAATGGCTGTATTTTGACGTCGGTATATGTCGCCTCATGTTTCATGCGAAGTTGATACTTTCCACCAATCATGATAGGTCAGAAAATCCCACGAAAAGTATTTCTCTCAAATACTCCCAGAACAAATACATCCATTTGTATCACAATCCCGGATTTTGCTCTATTCAGTAAGACAGGTATTACTAGTATCAATTGGATTTTTGGTCATAGAGAGAGACCCATGTCGTTAAATCGTTTGCTTAGTCGGTAAAACCGCAAGGTACTACTTTCATTTCCAATTTCTAGACTTAAATAACTTATTGCTTTGTATATAACATCATTCACATCTCTAGATTTATAGTTGCAAAATTTTCATGCATTGAAACGTTAATTTTGTTTTTCCCTCGTTTACAGCCAAACCCACCTTTGATCATAGATTGAGAAGGCTGCAGTAACACTACTAACAATGACTCATTTCCATTCTGCAGTGCGAACATCTGTTAATCGTCGATTTTCCAAGTCCAAAGCCAGACTGCTTATATGCGGTGAGAAAAAGAGTGATGCCGTAATAGTTGATTCCAATTATCGGGCATATATGTGGCTATCTCTCTTGGTGTGTACTTTAGTCGCAAATAAGCGGTCAACCGGGTACACATGTATTTGCACCATAAGTCACACACGTCCATGACACTTGAAGCGTTTCTTCCATCTATTACTACGTGATCAATTTCGTTCCTCTCCTTATAATCAAGAGATGCCAAGGTTGCCTAATGGATATCTTTATGTGGGAATATAATTCCACTTACTATCATGCCAAGTGCCATAGGAAAAGACACCAAATAGAATCTATATTCAAGGCTTTTGCTAGGTAGAGGCAAGACGAAAATAGGCCATAAAATAATTTACAAAATAACGTGAAACACATACACATTTATTGGTCCTATGAAATAAGATTATATTAATCTAGCTTGGGATTTGTGATAAAAGCAACTGATTATTTTCAATAATGTTTTCGAAATCCTCCATGTTGCTTCACCCATAGTTAATTTCATGCTTTTAAATAAACCACTATCACACTAACAGATTTGCTATTGTCCTGCCTGTGGCGTGATACGAATTTGCCTTTAATTATATCCGTTTAATAGCTCTGCTTATTTTAGTATTACATTTTCCATTTCGCGTTATTTGTTTAGCGCATCGGAGATATTCATTTGCACAATTATGTATATAAAACAATATAAATCATGGTACTTATACTAACGGGCTATTTAAATAGCATGAAATGCATAACAATTATTTATTTTAAAATAGCTCTAATTGTTTCATTAAAATGATACAACGCACACAAAGGAAACGGCAGACAGACACGCAGGCGGACAGACAAACGCACAGGATGAAAAAGGATACAACATCTGAAAAACGTGAAACTCACACACATAACAACGAATTGCGATGTAATCAACCAACCAACCAACCGATGTCTACTTCCACCATCCAGCAGTTTGGCAAAGCCATTTGAATACATTCTGTTTTGTGCATTATCCCATCGTCCATTCATACATTCAGACATTCATTCATGGTAATTCATTCACTATCCTGATTTTAAATGCTACCCAGCGACGGCGGCACAACCAGCCAGGCAACCAGTATTAGCATCGCATCCCCCCCCAGAGCATCCATAACAACTTTTATACCAGCACCGGCATATTTGGGCCAAATGGAAAGAAAGCGGCCGCCTCTTTGTCTGCATAGCTGCCTGAATGGCTGCTTGGTTGCTTGGTAGGGATCACTGCCGTATACACACGGGCACTCCAACCATTGACTGCAACAACATCGACAACACCAACGAGCATAACAAACGACGCAAAACATTTCAGAACAATGTTAAATGAAATTAAACCAGGCACATACACCACCTGTGGCCAAAACAACAAAAAATGGCATTTAAACCAAATGAGGTTTAATTCCAGTGTTCCAGATCGACATGGAATGGTACAGAGTGAGGAGGGAAGCAAAGAGGTTTGTATAAGAACGAGGATTGGTTACATCGGTTACATCACATACTTAAGATAGTCCACAGTGCATATAATATCCGTATTTACAAGGAAAAACGACTTAACTAAGAATTTGTTGTTTTGAGATTTTGGGCGTTTTTAAAAAAACCGTTATTCTGAAAATTTGTTATACAACTTGAAATATATACTAATTTTGAAGCCACATCTAGGCGACAACATGCGCCTTTAGGACACAAAGGATAGCGATGAAGAAGAATATATTCATGCTTTCGCCAATTATTACGTAATTTTTGAAAATTCACTTTTTAGACAAATAGCTATAACTTGTGAATTACATCCAATGTTGGGGTAGGGGCTGCACTCAAATATGTGTCTAAATAAGTAAAGCAACAATAAGGAATTGGCTTGATTTTGTTCTTGTTCCTTGTAAATACAAATTTATATACAATTATTAGTTTAATAACTGACTGACTGACTAAAAGGTTCATCTTATTAGGAGAGCAACTAAGTTCCTGCTGTTTCCCAACAGATGGCACCAGCCGTAAGTGCTAGCCGATTCTATCATTACCTAAATGTCATGTGGTAAGTTTAGGCATATGGTAAACATACCGCTTCAACACAATAGTGAATTTCTTTTAACGTCATATTTTTTGGTTTTTGTATGATTTTGTGCCAAATAATCGTCATATGCGTGAAGTATTGATTTTCTTATTTCAATTGAAGAAAACGGCAGCTGAAGCCTTTTGAGAGCTCCAAAACGTTTATGGAGATTTTGATTTAAGTGAAACAACGTGTCGCGATTGGTTCCGTCGCTTTAAAAACGGTGAATTTAATGTTGGCGATCGCTCGGGTGAAGGACTATGAAAAACCTTTGAAGACACTCAATCGACGGCATTGCCTGATGGGGATCCATGTCAAACGCAGGCAGAGCTTGCTTCAGTATTAGGACTTACCACGCCAAGCCATTTCCAAGCGCTTACATGCGCTGAGAGTGATTCAAAGGTAAGGAACTTGGGTTCCTTATGAGTTGAATGCAAGGGACGTTGAGCGTCGTTTTTTAGTCTGTGAACAACTGCTTCAGCGACGAAAAAAGAAAGGGTTTTCTTCATCGTATTGTTATGGGTGATGAAAAATTGATTCACTACAGTAATCCAAAGAAAACCAAATCATGGGGGCTGCCCGGTCATGTTTCTACAAGTTATCTCGGCCGAATATTCACACTGTGAAGGTTATGCTCTGTATTTGGTGGAACCAGGTCGTTGTTATTTATTACGAGCTGTTGAAACCAAGCGAAACCATTACTGTGGATTGATATCAACTTCAATTAATGCGATTGAGCCGAGCTCTGGGCGAGAAACGCCCACAATACACGAAGAGGAAGGGAAAAGTGATTCTTCAACATGACAACGCTCGGCCTCAAGTGGCCAAGCCCGTTAAAAACTACCTGGAAAAGCTGAAATGGGAAGTCTTATCTCATCCGCAATATTCCCCAGATATTGCGCTGTCCAATTATCACTTGTTCGATGGCATAAGGTCCGGCTGACCAGCAGTTTCACTCATATGACGACTTCAAGGAATGATTAGATTCGAGGATAGCTTCAAAAGATGGTTAATTTTACCATGACGCAATTCGAGCTTTGCCAGAAGGATGAGAAAAAGTAGTAGCTGGCGATAGGCAAAAATTGGTAGCTAGCGATGGGCAATACTTTCAATGAATCACTTGTAAACATGTTTTCATAATAAAGTTGAATTTTTATATAAAAAAAAACAGTGAAAACTTAATTGCATTCCTAATACTTATTCATTTATTTATTTATTTAGTAAAACAACAATAAATTAAGTCTAAAAATAGATACGAACGAAGAACGGACATGGGTTCTTTTTGAAAGCTCTACTTGAGAACGGACATGGGTTCTTTTGAAAGCTCTACTTGAATAGAATGGCTGAAATTTTGCAAAAATATAATTAATAGTCTGATTAGATTAAGTTCCAAATAGGGGCCAGTTGGGAAATAATGTTCCATGCACGCCTCTGTCGGAAATTGGACATTCGTCAGAATTTTTTTAATGTATAGGTAAAATAGAACTTTTATTAATTTCAATTAAAATCAATATAGGGCGGTAGTTTATAAACCATCCAACCTTATACAGAATGAAAGAAAGAAAGTGTTTAGTTCACTGGGCGAATACGAGGAGCATGGGGGTATATCAATCGGTATTCTGGCTCTTGGATATTCAGTCGTTATGGTGCATATAAAGGCTTATGCAATATTCAAGGTTTGCACTACTTAAAAGAAGCGTCAATTATACCTCTGTTTCGAAAATAGGTCAAAGCGTTTGAAGAGATCAAATGGCACATTTTGCTGTTCTGTAATTCAAAAAAAAACTGCAGCCTTTTTAAGGGGAAGAAGCGCATAGGGTAAGAGACACGGAGTAAGGATATAGAATGTTACAGGCAGACAGAAAAACATAAAAAGTTTTATCAAGAGGCAAATATCACCTCTTCCATCAGGGAACCTGGTCAGAGAACAGTTCTGTACACTTTTTCCAGATTTTGTATGTAATAAAAATCACGAAAATGTTATCTTCTCAGTATCTCCCGAACATTGCATTGCATATTTGAATCAAAATGGTGAAACAAACCGACGATCACACTAAAATTAAACCAATTTCTTTTAATGTCATAAATTATGTCAAATGTGTTTAGGTTATTGAAGTGTTATAGAATAAAAGTAAAAGAGACATTAATGAAAATGTTGAAAATATTTAGAGTAGGTTCTATTGGCTCATGAACTTCATAAACTTTGTTAAAAGTTCGTTATTGATTTAAAGCATACTATCTGAGAAGGTCTCTAGGAAAAAACAACTTAAGTGGAATTAAGTTGAGTTGTTGAAAGTTAAATTTATTCATTATTATTATTGTATTTATTCTGACGCCTATTTATGTCCAATTCTCATTCCAAAATTTGCTGGTTGTAGCAATTTTCTACAAAATTTTCGTAATATTTCTAAACACTGACACAGGGTTATCCTTTTTTCGGGCTAAGAAGTACAATTGAATAAAATACACATAAAACTATGATTTCGATGAAACTTTAATTTCATTATAATGATTGTACGAAATATCTAAAATCTCATTAAAATGGCCGCGTCTAGATTGGCTGCAGCGCCGATCCTTTTAAGGTAGTTTTCGCAAAAATACGACCCAATGATATCTTCAGATCATAATGCGTACCAAACCGTCACTTTTTCTGGATACAATGACTTTTTCCACAATCACTGGTGAGTTTTCTGTGCTCCATATGAGACAATTTTGTTTGCTGACAAAACCACCGAGTGAGAAATAAGCTTCAAAGCTGCAGAAAACTTTATTCGTTTAAAATCTCAGGTTTGAATCACCACTTTTGTAGTAAGTTTTAACTACTTTTACGCGTTTTTTGGTTGCTAAGCAATCTATAGTCGTAAATGGCAAACCTTTCACTAAGTAAATAACACTTCAGATGGCAGGTATTTAACAGTTGACAGTTTTGTCAGACCGCTGGTTATGAAACTGCTGAGTGGATAGCTTTATATAAGCAAGATCATATTTTTTGTAATAATAACTAACGTTTTTAAGTTATTGTCGTATAAGCAAACTTCCAAGATCCCATTTATTTCGAAAGTTATAACAAATTCGCATAATACTCATTTTCTAAAGAACGCTTAATGTCTCAAAACATTAAATTCTTTACAGTCGCAGATACGTTAATTACACACTTTACCTTTCCGAAGGTTATCACATTATCATAAATATTTGTTTAGCTTTTCTGCCATATAATTCCAAAAATATAATACCCAGTATACCCATCTATATTAAATAATACCTTAAGATAATATACATATAAGATAGATTAAAAAAACATTCATTATTTTTCCAACAGATGGCTTTAGTAGTTTGTACATCGCTTTAAATAAGAACATTAGAAAGACTTGATTTCGTATTCAGAAAACTTACTCAGACAGTTTGGTGATTCCTTGACCCAGTCTAGTTAGAAAGAGGACAGCAAAGAGAAAATGTCATGTTTTACAGTTTTTTTTTCTTTCGATTGAGGCAAAAACGCAAACTATGCCGTTGAAAATTTATTATAGTATTTATGATCGTCATACTGTAACAGCCAATTATGCGCAATTTCAGTTTTGCCACTTTCATTCCGGTAATTTGAAAGCCAAAGATGCACCACGTTCTAGAAGGTGAATTGTCGAACATGCTGATAAAATGATGGAAATCGTTAGACCCAGCCATCATGTAAGCACTGTTTCGTTTGCCCAGAAACTAAAAGTGGTACAAAAAACACTTTGGAACCACTTGAGTAAGACTGGATATATAATGAAGCTCGATGTATGGATGGCTATATAAAAAAACTCGAGTTAACGCAAAAAACTAAATGGATCGAATTTCCATCTGTGAACTGTTGCTGAATCGCGACAAAGTCGACACATTTCTGAAGGGGTGGTAACTGATGACGAAAAATGGGCCACTTACAGCAAGTTCAAGCAAAAACGCACGTAATCTATTGAAGTTAAGAGGGTGCAAGCGGTGAATTGACTCTTAGGAAGGTTTTGCGGTGTGTTTTGGTGTGATTGACAGAGAATCATTTATTATGAACTGCTCTCCCACGGACCTATACTGTCGGCAATTAGATCCTCTGAAGAAAGCAACTGCGCAGGAGCGGCCAGCTTTACTGAATAAAGAGAGAGGAATTGTGTTCCATCAGGCCAACGCCAGGCCACGAACATTGATAGTGGTTTGCCAGAAATTTCACCTTATGGTCAGGACAGGGCACCTAATAATAATTATCTGTTACTTCAACGGCGAATGATATTGCTTGTGAAAAATTCGCCACAAAAGAATTTTGAAAAATGTACTGCTACAATTTTTTGTCAGTAGGAACTATGAACTATGATTCTATGATAGAGGCCTAATGAAATTGTCTTCAAAATGGGAACAAGTTATCAAACGAAGCGGTACAAATCGGAATTCTCATTGCTCTATGCTAAATAAAATTTTCAATGTCATGCAAATATAATGGATTTTCTTCTTCCCCCGAAGTTCAAATCGGAGTAGAAATCAGAGTTCGAAATGTTTGAATTACTGAGTATGAGTCGGATCTTTCTAACTTTAGCTTAACTCCAAAACTTTGGTCAGAATTTCAAAAATTATTTTGTGTTGTAAAATACAACATTCCTACCATACTTCATTAATTCCGATGAAGTTTATTTCATGACCTCTACCTCATGTTTTTGATTTATAAACTTGCGAATTTCAAATGAACCAACTGATTATGCCCTCCACCATTTTATCTTATTGCTATTGTAGTGTTAATCTTATACTTCTGCTGATGCTACTGCTGTTGTTGCTATTGCTGTTGCTCATTGCTGTTACTTTTTAATGAAACAGCAATTGCTACAACAAATGGAACAACAATGCGAATTGTAATTTTGAAACTCTGAACAAACACGAACAACGCAACAAACCAAGCCCAACCAAGTCAAGTCGAGCATCCGACCAAACCAAACGACCGACCAGCCATTGAACCAAACCACTTTGGCCCCAAGATTGAGACCCCACTTTCGTGTTAAATACGTGCAACGAACGATCTGCGAAAAAACCGCCCCGAAATTAAATCTCTTAAAATGTACACCAAAACAAAAAAAAAAGTGAAATAACTACAACAAAGCCTTGTTAACATATTTCTGTTGTTGGCTTTTTTTGGTGTTGTCTCATTTTGTTGGTATTTGTATTAATAAAGAAAGTGCGGAGAGAAAGAAAAAGTCATTTGCAGAGTGTATCACTTTTTAAAAAGTAATGATAATTATGAATTATATATGTATGTACTATGTACGAGTGTATAGCAATCTGCAACTGTTGGTTGTGTGGGAGGGAGGCCGAGTGTAGAGAGTGCATAGGTGTGAGTGTTGCCATGTTGGTTATAAAGCAAACGATGTCTATTGTTTATGGGAACACTTGTGTTGAACCGTTTTATTATTAATATCCATCATACGCCGTGTGGTATCATAATAAACTGTGACGTAAAGAAGTTTATGGATTGGCAGAGGAGTGGGGAGTGGGTATCAGATCTAAAAGCACTTAATCACACAAAAAATTGTGGTATGAGGAAGATTAGAAACGGGGAATATTCAATCATAAAACACTTACTCAAATAAATCAAAATGAGGCATTTTCAATTAACAATAAACTCAATTCATTTATAATGAAGCATCAATTTATCGCAAGCATATCTTTGTAAATAAAACACAAATTAATTGTGAACAGTTAATCTGTTTTTTTTTTTTTTTTGTCAGATAACTGAAGCTTGCATCCTGTAAATTAGGACACAACCCCTAATTTAGGAATTTGGGCCATATGTCTTAAGAGAGTTAGTTATTTAGAGCTCTTTAACATTGTCATATACAATTTAGTGACTGTTTTTAAAGGTTTCAAATTTTCTTATAAAAAAAAGTTAAAAATTGCCCTATTAGTTTGGAAAAATACACCTTGTATGCAGCTATTTTGTACAGCAAATAATTTCGATTAGGATATTCTTATGCCCAAAACGACGGCAAGACACTTTTTTACATAGCAGTCCATTGCTGTGCCCTAAAAATAAGACCAATTATAATATATGTATATTTGTTTTTTTTTTTCAAAAATTTTTATTTATTTATCTATATCTATTTCATCTTTAAAACCTTCTTCATCTTTAAAATATTTCCATAAAGTGTAGAAAATGCTGTTAAATTAACGTTTTTTTTTTCTTTTCAATCTTGAAATCATGCCGAATGGACAGTTTGCGGTACAGTCTGCGCATGCGATACATGTTGAATCGCGGTCTGTTGATTTTAGGAAAAAACAACTAAAATTTATCACATAGTAATGAATCCCTCTAAGAATACGCTGATTGTGTAGCGACATTAGCAGAATTTCTTCGCAAAAAACTTACGAATATCCAATGCAGTGTGAGATAGGGTATTATCTAGTATAGAAATCAAGAGTTGTCTGTCTGTAAATCCGGCCTCTTTTTATGAATAGCAGACGAAACTCACAAAACACACACAAAAGACGCACAATATTCAAATAATATTCCTTATTTAACAGTTTAGCTTGGCGAAAAAACTCATAATGCACAATTAGTCGCTTGTTTCCGCCTCACAAAAATAGATTAAAGTCTCATCCCCGTAAAAATGCATATTATAGCATGCCTATAGCCATAAATTATTTCCTAACTGATTTTAAGACATCGTCTTTCATTGGTTAAAGTTGATGGTAGCTCCCTCTTTGTCTTCAACTCATTTTCGACATTCCTTGAGCCATTTGCGCTTCTTTTCTTTCCGACGAAGTCTGTTCACTGCTGGCCTTTTCCAATAGTCTGAAAATTTTCGCAGCAGAAATTCCATTTCGTAAAAACTACTTAATGCACTGTTCATTATATTAGTCGCCCTAATGTGAACTTTTTTTCAGATGTCTGGTACAGAGTTTTGAGATTTGTCAGATTTGATTTGATCAGACTTTTTCCTTTCTTTAGGGGGCAAATTCTTGCGACGTTGGAAATATACAAACAATAATTTCAAATAGTCATTTCTACATTTGGTATCGATAACTAACAGTAATGTTACAATTTTAAAATACTAAAAATTGCGATCTGAAAAGTGCCGTTACATTTTTGGGATCTACTTCAGTCTATAAGATATGATGACAACTGTTTCTTTCTTCTGTCTATTCTAGTATTTTATTTTTACTATGCGACGCAGGTAGAAAAGAATTCCAAACACTCTTCGTCACACATCGAGTTCACTACTAAAGATTTTTCGTGCTGCAGCAAATTTCTCCATCTCTAAACCATTACCAAGCAAGTGCAATCGCTGTGTTTTGTTGCACATAACCACATCTATGTTTGTATATAGCTCATACAGTTCATGATTGATACAACGCCGTTACTCTCCGATAACGGAGATGGGGTATTTTTCTAGAAAGAATGTCTTAATAGCCTACTAAATCCGTAACAATAGAAGTTTATGTACAGGGTGGGCCATAAGGGTGTTGGCGGTTTAAATCTTCAATTTCTCGATAACGCGCGGCGTGGGGTGGCGGGAGGATATGTTGTTCGCTGCGCCGCTTCCTGGAAATTTAGTCGCCATGGAGCCGTACACGGGAGTGCAGCGTACATTTTGTGTCCGAGCGTATTACGAAAACAATAAATCAGTAATTACTACACGACGTTTGTATTGGCATGAACACGGTTTACACAATTTAAGTGAAGTTTCAAGCACCAATGTGATACGGAACAGTACCAATTACGGTTCGTGGTCGCCCAGTTTCTGCAGTTTCTGCATACTTTTTTGAGGACGAAAGAGGGCATGCATGCATGCATTAGAGCGAACAATTATTGCAACAAGCTAGCAGACTTTTTGGTGCCAGCTTTGCAAGAACTTCAAGGCAATACCTCGAGGATGTGGTTTCAACAGGATAGGCCTACATGTCATACGGCTGCCATAGCGCTGCTGAAAAATGTTTTTCCTGGAAAACTCATTTCGAAAAGGGGGGATATTGAATGGCCCCCACGTAGCCCCGATCTCTCTCCATGCGATTATTTTCTGTGGGACTACTTCAAATCGGTAGTCTACGAGAATAATCCGACCAATTTAGAGCAGTTGAAGAGGAACATTATTCAGGAAAGTAACAAAATACCGAGAACAACTTTTCAACGAGTTTTCCAAAATTTGCGACTTCGGTTCCAAGAGTGTCAAGCAGCCGAGGGAAGCCATTTGGACAACATTATTTTTAAGTCTTAAAAATTCCCATGCTTCTACTTTTTAAAAATACAAATATATTTTTTTTATATTTCGTAGTTTTTTTTTTAATTGAATATTTAAACCGCCAACACCCTTATGGCCCACCCTGTACAATACTCTCATAATTTTCAACCCGGAATCATTAGTTTCAATGGCAGCGGAATTGAGGTGAATAAAAACATCCGTCATTTCGAAATTATAATTGCCAGTGTTTACACATAATCCAAAAGCGAGCAGACCCTCTGAGCGCTGATCCCTATTCAATGATTGAGAAGCCTGCAGTATTATCTCTATATTACACCTAATAATCATGTTCAAAAGAAATTTGAAAAAACCGAACGATAGGCTGGAGTCCTGTCTAAAACCTCATTTCTCATAAAATGACTATGCATAATATTTACTTATTTCGTGTGGGTCAATGTCACTCTGTAAAGATGTTTGCTATGTTTGCCCAATGAGGCTTTCAAAGGTCTTATAGCCGATATAAAGAAGATCTGTGTCGATTTGTTTTTCTTGAACCTACTCCACGGCTTTTCGTAGTGTGAATAACTGATAAGCTATAGACAAGCTCCGGACAGAATATGCTTTAAACTTTTACATATATTGATAGGTAAAACTTTGCTATTACTTAATACTTGTTTAAATTTTTGTTCATGATGATAAAGACATTCTAGTCAAATACCCAAATTATGCCAAAGCTGGAACCAGCATTCAAAAACGTTTCCTGCAATCCACTGTAAATTGATTTCATCCATTTTTTTTTTTTTTTTTGTTTTGCTGCCTATTTGTTGCTACTGCTGCTGGTGCTGCTACAAATCTCGCAAAAAAACTTTATAATTTTGTTTAAGCAAAAGTTTTTGCAGAATCCATTCATTTCGAAAAGCCATAATCATAACTCTTTATATAAAAAAAAGTTTACGATGACGAAGAGGATTCTTAATTAAAGTCACACCAACAACACCAACAATGAAATCGCAAAAGGCCACTAAAATAAGAGACAAACTTTCTCTGAGTAGATGATGTAAATACTGTGACATTTCAAGAATTCCTGACAGAACAATTTCTGTTTTAATAAAAATTAGATAAAGTGTCAAAGTGTCGTCTGTATGTTATCATCTTAGGACTCGACGAGTCCAGCTTGAAAATATGTTTCCATTGATTCTAATTACCAAAGTTCTTAAGTAAGCTCTTAGTTCAAACTGTTTATTGAAGCAATCGCAATAAGAGTCAACATTCCTTTCGTTATTTTTTCTAATTATCCTTATCATTACGATAGACAGCGGCGACGGCGCTGGTGAACCTTCTTCTAAGCGTAATTAGTCTTCGGCTAAAATGCACTAATTATTCAGCTACATCTGGTGAGCGTAGAATTCACGTCCAAATTAAATAAACCAAGAAGCCTTTAAGTGTTTATTTACGCCATTTTTGGGTAGAAATTTTAATCATTTTTTATTTTCATCATTAATCCCAGGCAAATCATTACAAATACGTTAGCCAACAGTGAATGGTAATCCTCCAAATGTTGTGTATTTTCTGATTCTCTTTTATTATTAAAGCCCAAAAGCAAATTGTCTAATTAGCCCTTTTCTCGCATACTTGAAGGGGACAAAGAATTGGTTGTTGGGAAAACTCATCAGTCTCCACAAACCCCAGTGTCATTGGAGATGATAAATTAATAAAAGGTTTCTTGATAGTACTTATTTTGAATTGTGCTGTCTAAAGTGAATAGCATATTAGGACATAATGTTCTTTGGGTTTATTCAAAAATATCACTAATCGTAATTTTCAACTTGAAGTTACTGGACTTGTTTAAAACTCTATATCATTTACATGTATAAAATTTTTGCACAATTGCCTAACTGCTCATTAATCAATGGAAAGTTCAGATGTCTACAGATAAGATCGCAAAATTAGAAGAATATGTTTCCAATACAAAAAAAAAAATTTGATATTTAGGAACAGAATAGTATACCTATACGTAATTGTTTAAAGGATGTTAGATTTCCAGTGAACCGAGATAGTTTATTTCAAACAAGTAATTATGGGAGACGTGAAACAACAGCTAATCCCGATCTAATATCTGTCTCTTCTCCTATATCCCTCTCTTTCTTTCCCTCTCTCTTTTTGCACTTTTAAGGCAAAGAAGAAGTCATTTCTTATATGACATCAAAATATAAAAGTTCACCTGAAACTAACCAGCTAAAAGTACAACAATAAAAGTGTATCTATTTGTTTACAAACATCCAAACTGACCACCCGATTTCTAAAATGTTTATAGTGTTATGAATTACTTACGATGATTTCTATAATAGTACTACTAATGTTCGATAGGTGGCGCGCCAGTAAGTTACAAAAAAACGTGTTCGAATGAGAGAAGTTGATAGTTAACTGTAGGAATTCATTCCACATTGACTCTAAGAAATATTGAATATGGAAAGTATATCGTATAACAGAATTGATATTCAGTATAATCGTAGTTACAAACAAAAAACATATTTTCTTTTTCTCTCTTTTGAGGAAATTTGTTTTTAATAGCAATTATAGTATCGAAAAAATCCATTTAAATAACTATTTTATACTTTGTGTTATAAGCGCTATTGTCAAGAAAATTACATGCACATTACAATACAAATTACATTACATGTTGTACTTGTTACAATTTATATATTACATATTTTATATATATACTTTTTTTTAATTATAATATTTCATATTTTTGGCAATAATTTTGCAAGTTTTTGTGGAATTCATTAATTTAAAAGCAAAAAATACGGATGAAATAACTCCTGTTTTGGGAAAATAAAGAGTTGTCCATTTTTCGCTTTCAAGTAAAGTTAAATAAAACACATTAAAAAGCTATCATTTCGATGAAACTTTTTTTATTACAATGCTTGGACTTTGACATTATGTACGAAATACAACGTAATTTAAATGACCGCCTCTGGATTTTTTGCAGCTGTAAATCCTTTTGAGGTACTTCCTCCAGCGTCATTTTCGACAAAATACGGTCCTGACCATACAGTCACTTTTCCAAATGCTATGGCTTTTCCACAATCAATTCTGGCATTTAACAGCTGGCAGACTTGCTTGTCCGGCGATTTTGAAAGCAATAAGTGGATAATACTATATAATGCAACCATTTAAATTTACACCTCCATCTGTAGAAATAAGGGTATATCTCATTTGATGCTGGGAAAAATTTAATATCGGGAATGGAGCGTCTGAAGAAGTGCCAAATACCTTCCGCCTTCAATGCGTTTCCGTCTGACTGACTGGTAGACCTAGTAACGGCCGTTATGAAACTTCTGGAAACTAGCGCAGCCTAGTATTTTGCCAGATCGTAGCCGTTCGTACAGTAAATATCGTATTGCTATATCGGCCCATCTCTTCTGATATTTCTCATACGAATTGACCGATTTTCGCATATGCAATTTTTTCTCTGTAATCTTTTGTAGACCGCAATTTTTACCAAAGTTTTTACTTATTGTATAGGTCTATAATGCTCGAAAAAATTTTTAAAAACTTGAAAAAAAAACTGGAGGAACCTCAAAAGAAATATTATAATGAAATAAAAGTTTCATCGAAATCATAGCTTTATATGTATTTTATTCGACTTTGCTTGAAAACGAAAAATACACATAACTATGAAAATAACTTAGGTAAGACAAATTATAAGAATTTGTCCATTTGATGCCAAACCCATAAAAATTAACTATTTTTAAAAGTTTTTTTTTTTTTTTTTTTTTTTTTTTTTTTTTTTTTTGTTAAAATCTCGTCACTAGAAATTCATGAAACAAAATTCAAAATTCTCTACGGTACAGGTCCTATATTGCATCGTACCATAACAGGTACGTCGAAGTTTCCCCCGTCAGAAAAATGTCAAACTTGCACTGATTGGCGGCCTGGGCTCTGGTTTCCCCGTCGGGATACGGCCAGGCTTGCACTGATTGTAGGCCTGGTCATCGGTATATGATCCATGTACTAGACGGAATTATTTCCTCTAACATCATCGCCTGATGTACGAATTTACAATAAAATGTAGTTTCATTTTTTCCATAGCACCAAAAAAGTACCACATTATCAATTTCCCAAATGTGCTCAAAAAGATTAAAATCGTCGTCTCTCCAACTGTGATTTTGTTTGCCTTTTTTTTTTTTGTCAACTTTCCAAAAAAAACAACAAAAAATTAACCTCCAGACTTGCCCCTGTTTGTGTAAACGTACGTGTGTAGAGGTACGTGAGTGTATACAACATGTACACCATGTGTGTTAGTGTATTTTCTTAATGTGTTGTGATTAGTTTGACTTTTACAACGACACATATGCACATGGATTATTATTGCCTCTTCGGGGGTGT
>JAHXMU010026718.1:450801-582185 GCA_019455685.1 Philornis downsi | reverse complement strand
ACAACGACACATATGCACATGGATTATTATTGCCTCTTCGGGGGTGTTGATATTGTTTTTATTATTGTTGTCTTTGTCGTCATTGTCGTTATCCTTGTTGCTGTTGGTGTAGTTTTTAAATGTTGACTCGTTGTCTTTATGATAGGTAGGAGAGAAGATTAGAAAAAAAACAGAATGCTAAAATAAAACAACAACAACAACAATAAAGTAATAGCAGTTGATTGTCAAAATAAGTCCTTCACCTTCTTTTCACAAAAATCAACTCGTCTCCTTCACTTCCTCTACATTTTCACTTGCGTATGTGAGTATGTATGTGTATCACCCCCAGCTTCCTTAACCCCCCTACACAGACTCCTTTTTGTGAAAACGAAAATAAAACGTTGCTAAGAGCAAGAAGAAGATGTTGATGTCGTATAAGTATAAAACGGCATAAGAAACAAAAACAGAGCACAAGATGAAAACAATTTTCATTCATTCATTCATTCATTCATACAAGTGTCTGTAAGCGTGATGTTACACTTGTACCAGCCACAGTTTCAAAAGCATCTGCTATTGTGTGTCGCCGGCCTGCTTGTAAATGGATATGTGTATGTATGTGTGCATGTGTTTTTGAGTTAGTGTGATTTTGCTTTAAGCCACTTTTGCCACTTTGTTTTCACTCAAATCACGTTAACCCTCCAAGGAACTTGTGCAGCAGTTGGAATTAAAGAAATCAATTAAGCAAAGTGTCCTTTAATAGCTTTATCACATAATTTTGACTCAACTACAATATTAAATGTGACAATTGATTTTTGCACATTACAAAACGTTCAATGTTGCCTGTAATGTCTGCTAATGCATATTTACAAAATAAATTTATAAACAAATAAGATGCAAATTAATTGAAACATCGTTATAATTTAATGGAAAATTCTGCATGAAATGTAAAAAAAATATCGCATAGATTTAAAATCAACCAGAAAATTAATTCTTCTGATCCCATCCTTTCCGAGTGTATGAAGACCAGTACAGAAATGTCAGCCGGGTGAACTGACTTGCATTTATTTTAACCAAGGATTATCCATTTCTGGCTAGGTCGTCAGCTGTTAAATATATGTCATCTGAAGTGCTATTTATTTAGTGAAAGGTTTGTCATTTGCGAGTATGGATCGTTTAACAATCGAAAAACACGCAAAAAAGCTAAAATTTACTACAAGAGTGGTAATTCAATAGTGGGCTTTCAATCGAACAAAATTTCATTCATTCAATTTCATTTCATTGCTCACTCGGTGGTTACGTCAGCAAGCAAAATTGTTGCATATAGGAAGAATCAAGAAGTCATTGTAAACAAGGCCACTGTATCCGGCAAAGGTTACTGTTTGTTTTTTTTTTTTTTTTGGGAAAAACTACCTCAAAAGGATCCACTTCTGCAACCAATCCAGAGGCGGTTATTTCAATTTCATTGTATTTCGTACATAATGGTAAGGTCCAATCATTATAATCATTATAGTCAAATAAAAGTCATCGAAATCATAGGTTCATGTGTGTTTTATTTAACTTGAAAACGAAAAATGGATTGCAAAAGAATGAAGTGTGCTTGTAGCATTTGCTACAAGCTACTTAATTGAAACTTCGTTATAATTACATGTAAAATTCTGTATAATAAAGGGTGTCCAAACAAGAACGCAAGATTTAAATGACTGATGCAGCAATTGAATTGTTTCTCTAGCTGTATGACATGTGGCGCCGTCTTGTTGAAACCACATGCCCTCCACATTCATTTCTTCAATTCTAGGCACGAAAAAACTGGTTATCATTTCACGATACCGAACACCATTGACTGTTTGCGCTTGACATGCCTTATTTTCATAAAAAAAGGTCCAGTGATTCCTCCAGCCCAAAACCCACACCACACAGTGACACGTTGAGGATGCATTTGCTTCTCGTGAATCACTCAAAAATTTTCCTCAGCCCAAATGCGACGATTCTGCCTATTGACGAAGCCATCAAGATGGAAGTTTGCCTCGTTACTGAAGATGATTTATTGGCAAAATCAGCATTTTCATGTTGTCTCTCCAATACCCAATTAACGAACTCCCTTCGCTGTCCATGGTCTCCTGGTTTCAGTTCCTGAGTCAATTGAACTTTGTATGCATGAAGATACAAATCTTCCGTCAAAAATTCGCCGCATACTGGAATTTGCTGAGCTCGGTGTCGAATTGAGGTGGATAGAGTTTGAGCGACATCATCATGTACAGCTGCGACATTTTCCGGCGATCGACCTGGTCGAAGGCGCGTTTGGCAAATTTATCCATTAATCTCTTTACAGTTGACTCTTTTGGAATATTATTGTGACCCCAAATTGATCGCAATTTGCGAACTGTAGCCGCAAAGCTTTCACCATTTTGGTAAACCAATTTCACAATGAGAATGCGTTGTTCATTCGTGTAGTGCTGCATTTTTACTAACCTCGTACCTTCTACTAGCAAACAATAACAATTGTTCAAATGTCAAACAATGATGCCAATTTCGAATGGCACCAAATTTAAATCTTGCGTTCTTGTTGGAACACCCTTTATAAAGAAATTATGTAACTTTAAAATATCTTAAATCAATCAAAAAAGACCTGGTTATCCTGTCGATTTTTTCAAATTTTCCCAATCGTTACAATAAAGCACAATTGGCAAACATGTAAGTTGTTGAAGGCCATGAATTACTGCGGATTACGGGATTACAGTGGAAATTTTAAATAAATTTCGATAAAACACCCAATGTGCATTGGAAAATGGTGTGTGACGTTGTTCACCATTTCCATTTTCAGAACTTGATTCACCATACGAGTGATGTGTGTCAAGTTTTAATACAAAATTCACTGATTGAAAGATGTTACACTAATTATATATTTGTTAAATCATTTGCATATTAAGTAGGAGAATAGATGGGGTTAGTTGCGCGATTTTCTTTTTTCCCAAATTTTACAGATAATTATATATTAATTCAATGATCAAAAGTCTTGGCTAACGTTTGTTTTTAACAGTAATTATAGTATTGAAGGGCGAAAACAAAACAACTCTGCAATTTTGCTAAATTCGTGAAAAATCCATTTAAATAACTATTTTATACTTTGTGTTGTAAGCACTATTGCCAAGAAAATAATTACATGTTTTACTTGTTACAATTGGAATTCGTCTTGGAAAATTCACATATTTCTTTAAACTATGTTTCATGTTCTTTGGAATAATTTTACGAGATTTTGTAGACCTACTAGATGATTCGTTAATTTTCAAAAAAAAGAAAAACATGTTTTTGAAATCATAAAGAGAGTCCTTGCTTGTCCGGCAGGCTATTAATTATAAACTATGCAGCCTAATTTGTATTTCGGAAATACAGACAATTTGTAAGGAAGCTACCAGAAAGGGTGTGGTATTGGCTCCCATTTTCGTTGTCAGAACTTGATTCTACAAGAGCATGGTGTGTGTTGAATTGTACTAAATTCAATACAATTGCTTAATTAAAATTGAGCTAAGCTAAATGATAATTGAGCTATCGAAGGTAGAAGAAGTGGCGTGATTTATTTTCCAATTTGTCTCAAGTTTTACACAGAATTATACATCAATTTAGTGAACAAAAATCTAGGCTAAATACAGGTTTCTAATTAGAAATTACAAAGCAAAAATTGAAATTCGAAAAATTGGACAATTTGTATGAAAGGTGGCGGAAGGAGTTATAGTATAACTCTCCGCTTTCATAGTGAGACGCTATTTTGGCATAGGCTTCTCAACTTCAATCAAATTGGATTAGTTTGGCGCAACTAAATAAATGATATGCACATAAATACATACATATGTATGAGATAAATCGGTTATTTCTGCGGGAAAAACAGAAACGATATGATTAATTGTTTGATTTTTTTAAATTCTGCCAGATATTTATTGTAAACCAATACGATGGACAAAAAGTTAAGTTATTGCAGCCTACGAACGAGAAATTTTAGGAAAAATTGAATTTCGAAAAATCAATTAAGTTTTTTAGGAGGTATTGGAAGAGGCATAAAAAGTATTACAAGATAACATCCCCAAAGGTCAAATCCCCGCTACGATTTGGCAGAACATTAATTAGGCTGAGGTACATTTTAATGAGTTTCATAACCGGCTCCAAAAGTGTTTTACTATTAATAATCTTTAACATTATTATATACATTTAACATTAACATTATTCAAAAATTTACTAAATTAGTTCTAGTCGGAGCAGGCCGTATTGAACATAATACTGACCCTATATTTTTTTTTCTTTATCAAAATCTGCTGGAATTAATGCACTTTAAAAGAACAATAATTTTATCTGCTGAATACCTTCACATAGACATTAACAAAAAACATTGAAACTAGTTTGAAATTTTTGCTTTGAAGGATCACCTTCATCATTATTGCGGAAACGGAATTGATTAAAGCAGTTAATAGAATTAATGAATTATTCTTTCCAAATGCAACTCTTTAATTATTCAAATATAAGAAAAACACGGAAAAAGATATTGAAATTTGAGAAATACGATTACCAATAAAAACACTAAGAAAAAATCTCACCTGGTGCACACAAATTTTTTCCAAACTAACCGCGTAATCTAATCATACTTTAAAGGAAACCATTAGTGATCCACATATAACTGTGCAAAATATGTTAGTCCACTATAATATGTATGATTTTGTCACATGAGTTGCAGCCATCTGCTACTTTACCAGGGAATAATCTTTCAAAATTCCTTTTATATTTGACACATTTACTCCAATCTCTATAAGTATAATACTTATGAGTCAAAGCAAAAGCCCTTGATTCTACTATCAATGAATAGAACGATTTATTATGCTTCTCGATTTTGTACTCCTTCAGAAATTAAACCCAACTAAGAACACCTTAATCTTTAGCAGAGGCAACAAAGAAATCTTAATATTCCTCCTGAATATTTGCCCCTAAAACAAACACAATCATTGTTTGATCCCTTTACTCTCAATGGAGCATTTAGATTCTTTAATTGAAAAAAGTGAAATCACATTTACAAATCCCTTTTCTTTTCAATTTTCATTTTCCGATTTATCCGTTCGAGCAGCGGTTACACTTCCGAATTCCAGGCAGCATCAAGAAAAGTGTTAAGCCTTTTCCTCCCCATTCAAATGGCTTAATTTCAAATTCCTTCTTGTATAAATACTATGTCAAAGGAGACGAAGCAAAGAAAGCTGCAAAAGATGACAGAGGCAAAGAAAAAGGAAAGTATCGTCACCGCCATAATCATACGCTAAATACTTAATATTACAAAAAATGTTGCCAAACAAGTACAACACGCCGCCAACGTTGAGAAGAATGACAATATTTTTGAGTATTTTGTAGCATCTGGTGGCACGACAAGGGCCAGCCGCTATCCACTCAATCAACTTGCTAGCCACCCAGCCAGCCAGCCAGCATATTCATGTAATTCAGGACATTTTTTGTCTGTGTGTGTGTGTTTATGTCTGCATCTTTTGCTTATCCTTTCGAAGTGAAGTTGCCAGCGACTTCTTTGTGAGTTCTTTCTTTTGTTGTAATATGTTTGCACTGGCAGAAGGATGAACGGTTATGCTTGTAGTACTTTTCTTTTTGCTTTCACAGGGGATTCCTCCAAAAGCCTGCCGTCTAAGGATAAGAAGTATAAGTTTTCAATTCTGTTGAGATTTAGCACTGAGATGCTTTCGTAACTCGGCATAATTGTGAATGATAATGAGGACGATAATAACGATGATGTTGATGATGAGAGCTATCATGACAATGATGATGCTGATGAGCAATTTGGTGGTGATGCTGGTAACGTTGATAACATTGAAAAGACCCGATTTTAAAATATCCGTACAATAACTCAATACTAGAATTTGTTTACGTCTTAGTTTTGAAATTTTCTGGCAGAACACAATGGGAGAAATGTATAGATGATATAGTCCAACTCTATCTTGTGTTAGAATAAACGCCGCCGATCTTAAATAACCTTGCCATAATAATATTATTTTGATATCATTTTGGGTAGGCAATCTTTGCAATCTTCGATAATAGCTGTGATGTCTCCGGCCATCTGATATGTTCAAATAATCTCTTTTTAATTGCAATCTCTTCACAGATACGTTGAATGTTATCTACATATAACTGGTTCTCCCCAAAGGCGGAGAGAACTGTATCATACAATCTATCTTTTATACCTTCTACCTCTTGCCAAAATGTTCAGCTTTCACTTCCATCCCTGTATTCGCGTTCTGCCCTTCTTCCCACCGACTGTATCCTTCACTTAAAAAGGCGATCAGTCTCTCTTCTGCTTATAGTACTCCCACTCAGCACGCACTACGCAGCTTCATTTTCCTCAGACTTTCTGACATTCTTCACCATTGTCTGAGTTATCTAAGCGGCATTGACGTACCAATAAATTCTATATGGGGGACTAAATGCGCCTAATCTGGAAACCCTGAGGGTGCTAAAAAAGTTCTTGGGGGACTTAGCTCTCTCCTTGCTGCGCCTATGCTGAGCGCTGTCTTTTATATCCAGGTACGGCTTTCGCTGTTTTGTATACCCAAGTTGCAGTCGAGTACGCATCATGTTAACACTTTTTGTCAAGAACGTCAGGATTAGTGGCACTTTGGCATAGTAGACTGTGACCATTTTGGGGTATGCCACTTAACGATTCCTAGTTTGCTTTGTACCTGATTGCGTACGTTTTTCACTCTGTCCGATATTGTGAGTTCCCTAACTGCAGCCAAGTAGTAGACCAAGTACATACAGCTCTACATGCCATATCGGCCTTTTATTTACCACCTGCCACAATCTGGGTTTTCATGTTATGATCGGGAGACCACCAAGTTGAATTGTGGATTGCTTTCCACTGAATACGATAATCGCTTTGCAGTCAAAGAATATAATCTGAATCTATTACACTGGTCTAAAACTTAAAAAAAAAGCTGACAGTAGAAACGAATCATGTCTTTAAACTAATTTGGGTGCGCTGAATTCGAAAAATTGAGCTATCACGTCTTGTTCATTTTTTATCGCATTCTTGCAATGCTGTAAAACAGTCAATACTGGCACTACAATTTCACAATAAATAATTTGACTGAAACCCACATTGATTCTAAATCTTCATAACAGTAGCGATTGAGCATGTCAGGGAGATCGTGTGTTGCTGATTCAAGCTATTTTTGCTTTGTAAGTGGTGACCATTTGGTTGGAAAAAAAGGATATTATTTTGGATACATTATTTTGGTTTTGCTGTCAGAAACTTGAACAAACCGTTGACACCGACAATGTTTTGCAATAGTTGCAGATTTGTTTTATACAAATGATCAAATGGCATGAAAATCTATTTCGATGTTTCAATTCCAGTTCTTTGGAGGGAGTCAAGTAAATACCAAACCGATTGTTATTTCTGTTTAACAAAAGTTGCTGGATTCAATATGAAATATCAAAAAAATATTACTTACGCGAATGTCCCATCGGTTTCCAAACCAGTTCAATGCCCACCAAATGATCCATTACTAGTGATTACCAGTGTTACGAGCAGTGAGTCCGAAACATCTTTCATCAGCAGTGGTACTTTATATCAGGCTGATGATGAACGCCATTTAGTGACCCAAGCTGAGCTGAATGATCTAATTCGGGATTTACATTTCACGAAGCAAGACGCAGAATTACTGGCTTCACGCATGCAGCAGTGGAAACATCTTGCAGTGGGGCAAAAGTGACAACCTATAGAGATAGAAGCTTCGAATTGACTGCATATTTTGAAAAGAATCACTCTATTCTATACTGTACTGATGTTGATGGTTTATTTTAAAAAATAAAGCAGTCATGTGACAGAACTAAATGGAGATTATTTGTTGATGGATCTAAAACTTCTTTCGTTGCTTTTGCATAATAGCAACGAAAAATCATCTACACCAATTGCTCATGAGGTTAATACAAAGGAAAATTACGTATCAGTGACTGAAATTTTGACATTACTCAAATACAACGATAATAAATGGAAGATCTGTGGTCACCTTAAGGTTGTGTGATTTAAATTTCTTTGTACATATAGTATAGACCATCGTAAACAAATGTAAACTAATCTGTTTCAGGTCAATGGTTTGTTGACTGGTACGCAAGGAAGTTTTACAAAATATTGTTGTTTCCTTTATCTATGGAATAGTCGCGCTACATGTTATCATTACGTCAGAACAGAGTGGCGAAAAAGACTGAGTATTCACCAGGAAAACAAAACATTTCAAATAAACCATTAATTGATCTAAATGACGTTATTCTTCCGTCGCTGCACATAAAATTGGGCTGTTTTAAGAACTTTGTCCAAGCTCTGGACAAAGATGGTGCATCATTTAAATATTTGTTAGCGTTTTCTTTATAAAATTTCATGTGCTAAAATCAAAGAAGGCATATTTGTTGGCCCTCAGATCAGGAAGCTATTGAGTGATGACAACTTTTCGCAATATTTCTTGGAGAAAGAATATGCAGCCTGGAAATCTTTCAAAAGCATCGTAAACAGTTTTCTTGGAAGCAATAAGAGTGAAAACTACAGGCAAATTGTTGCTGAATTATTGACAAATTATCACAAATTAGGTACGCGAACATCACTTAAAATGCATTTTCTACATTCGCATTTCGATTTCTTTCCACAAAACCTAGGTGCGGTGAGCGCCGAACAAGAGGAGCGTGCCGACCATGATTTAATGAAAATTGAAAGAAATTATCAAGGATTTTGGGACAAAAGCATGGTGGGAGACTATTACTGGACTCAAAATACAAACGACCTTCAAATAACGCCATTCACTTTTAAAAATGCATTGATCTTTAAATATACTAATAATTTTTTATGTAAAAAACGAATAAAATTATTGTTGTTGTATCTCGAAAACCTGATATTTAGCCATAAAGGTTTTGGTCTAGCCTAGCCATAAAGGCGTTATCAGAGATGTTGCTAAGAAGACCGAATTTTCTGATGATTAGACTAAAAACATCTTAATCTTCCTATTTTGGCATTATAATTTGCCAGAACAATTGCAAAGCTTCTTCTAGACACTCATAACTTGTATCTTAGATCTTCTTTTCTTCTTTTAATTAACCAGGTGTACATAAAGCAGCTTAAAAAATACTTTGCGGAATGTAGCTATTCGCTCGTTTACGGACAAGGTCAACAAGGCTGGACAAAGCCAAGGATGTACTATAAATCTACATCGGATTTCACGTCCTTCTGCGCGGTTACACATTTCTTGTGTCTAGTGGTTCATTATATCTTTCAACGCATCTCAAGGATGAGAACGATACATCATCTTCTCTGCAAAGAAACCGGGCATTCCAAGTACATATCCTTAAATTATGGCCGTTATAATATTTAAAGGGATCTTCAACATTTAGGGGGAACCGTTCATTTCATTTCTTTAGCTTTTTCTTATAATTCATTTTATTTAGCACTTACTAGGCCATTGCGTCAAAATGTGGGAGCTACCAATAACCAAAAGGCTACTATAAAAGTTAAGTTTCAGTAGCAAATACTAAATTTTTATTTAAAACATATCGGTTTTAGCAAGTCCTTTAGGTTACTTAACTAGTCGCCTCCGTACTTTAACTATCTTCCCGTGGATATGCGATGGCACTACCTGGGAATATTTGCCAGAAGGTGAACTGCTTAGAAAATACCGCTCTAAGGTGCGTTTCATATTTATAAAGCCACCCATAAATTTGCTTTATTTGTGTAACGGTGCATTTTTTGTACAACTCTATCAAAATACTTGTTTGAACAAAACAACCATGCACACAAACTTTGGAATTTGAGCAGATAACGATACTTTTGTTTTTGCGATAATTCTGTTTTTAGCGTGTTTCACAATTATAATGCTAAGTTCAATTAATGAGTTTTTATTATTATTATTATTATTATTTTTGTAAAGAAGTGGTAGAATTCAGTACTAAAAAAGACATGTCGCAAGGAAAAAGTTTGACAGAACACGAAATAGGTCAAATAGTCGCTTACAAGGACGAAGGATGCAGTGGAAGAGAAATTGGGCTCAAACTGGACAGCAGCCATAGTCTTATTCAACATTTTTTACGATATTTTGACTCTTGTAGATGTAATAAGCGCTGGCCAGCTTATAACATTGATTGCTTTAGAGGGAAACCAGGATTTTGTCTCTTTACTGACATGGATTGCAACTTTATCTTTTAGGAAAATCCAATCTCTGTCCACATTTCAACCCAGAGATGGGATGAGACTGTTTTCCAAAACTCGTATACAATCTGCACTTTTCATTCTTGAGGATAGAAGCTCCAGTTTCAAACATCCTGCTGCAAACCATTACATTTCCACCTCGAACATTTTCGGTCTGGAAAAGGATTTCAGCTCTTTCGTGAAATCGTGCCAACAACACCGGAAACCATCAGAACCATCTAAATTCCATTTTTTATCCGAAAAAATTGCCTACAATTTTTTATGTAAAACAACAAATCGGTTAATAAGTTTGTATGCGGTTAATAATTTTTACGTCCAAAATCCATACAGACAAGTTTGTGTTCTGCTTTTAAAGCTTGAATGCATTCCTTTCGTTCATTTCTTATAAAATTTGAACTCGTTAATGTCCGCCAAACGGTGGTGTGACTGACATTTTTGCCGAAAACTGCTTGCAAGTCGCGTAAGTTTCTCGATGTGTTGCTGGCACTTTTTAAAATTGATCGCTCATCGCGGTTAGAATGTATTTTCTTCCTTTCTGAGCGTTTATCAAGTCTATAAGCGTCAGAATCTCGTAAAAAATTTTGAATTTTGCACCCAATTTCTCTTCCACTGCATCCTTTGTCCTTGTAAGCGATTATTTTGCTTATTTCGTGTCTTATTTATTGAATTACTGCCCTACACCTTTTATATCAAACATATAAAAAACCTTTAAAGAATTACTAACTACGGCAAATTTGCTTACGAATTGTTTTTTTGTTCGGAACCCAACATCTGCAACTGGTGACCGAATAAGTATGCTGTAGTAAAGCAACAGCTTAAAAAAATTGAATTTAAATTTCAATGTATTGAGGAAAACAACGCAAAAGCAATTATTTTCAAATTAGTATCTTATTTTGCTCCCATTATGCGAACACACATCAAAATTTAGTTTGCTCGCTATTTTTGCACTTTCATATTTAAAAAATAAAAATAAAATGAAAGAATTCCCCTGTGTTCATTGAAAACGTAATGCAAAAATGACACACGCGTTTATTGTGATTGTGTGCCAGCGTGAGCGTGCGTCTGAATGTTTTGTATTGCTGAAATAAATGAAGACACTGAGTGGAATCACTGAGCAGGAACAACAAGAAAGTCCTGCATCTAATATGCGGTATATCGTACTATGTAAGCGTATCTGTTCGTACCCCTGTCTGTCGCTCTACTTGTTCTCATATAAATAATTCACTCCCACGCACACACACAGAGATCCACTAAGTCCCATTAGTTGTTATTATCTGTGGGTGGGGGTGAGTGTATAGGTGTGTGTTTGTGTGTTGCGGTTTTTACCGCAATTAAAAACAATTCAACATTTTCAAAATACTAAAAAAGAATTATTATTCTCTAGAAACGGCAAAGAAAGGAAAAATGTCACACAAATACAAACGCACCAAACATGGCGAGGACAAACGGACAAACGGGACAAAACGTGAAAAAGAAACCAAGGACTCTTCAGTCAAAACTGCACACAAATTATACAATTTTACCACAGACAGGACAGGAATACGGAGTAGGTGGAATATTCACATAAGAATCACAACTTCTTCAGCCCCTTTGCTGTCCCTTTTTTCCCTTTTTCAAAGCGAAACAAAATACTGGACTCGGGTAAAAGGAGAATAAGCAATGAAATAAAGCGATCTTCAGGAGGGTATAAGTCGCCAAAAGGGAAAGCTACGAATATAGTGACAATTTCTTACAACATATTTTTTTTTTTTTTTTTTTTTTTTGTAAATTTATTATATTTAACAAACCTCATACAAATTACGCCCCAGCGATGCATAGCATTATAGAGGCTAGTTAGCAAAATAAGTACATCAAAATTGTTTGTATAATAACCCTAATTTTAATACAAAATACTTTCTTTTTCTTCTTATTCTTAGGTGGCAACTGGAATAGACATCCTTATCTATTACACGTCTCCCGTAGAAAATAATTCCAAGCGATTCGATCTTCTGCGCTTCTCGTCCAATTTGTCACAACAAGTTTCGATAGTATTTCAAAAACCTGGTCCTTTCAACGGAGTTTTGGTCGCCCTCTCCTGCGCCGTCCTTTGAGTTCGTTGTCGAAAACTTTCCATGCCAGAGAATTTGGGTAAATCTGCACAACATGACTCAGCCAACGCAATCGCTGTATATTAATGCGTTTGACCACGCCGATGTTGGCATATAGCTCATACAGCTCATTGTTCATGCGACGCTTATCATCTCCGTTAACGATGATGGATCCACACATTTTCCGGAGTACTTTCCTCTCGAAAACTACCAATATTGATTTATCCGATTGCGTCATAAGCCAGAATTCTGCGCCATATAACAAGACAGGTAGAACCAACGTCTGGTACAGTCAGACATTTATTATAAGACATTAGAAAACGCATATAAAAACACATTAGTTAAATACACGAAATGGCAACAGAAACGAGTAACAAGTCCAGAAACTATTTGTGTAAGGAACGTTGATAACAATATCGCCACCAAAATCTTTCCCAAGGAAATGTTTCCAACAACAAGCTACTATGAGACATTTATTATATCTTTTTTTGCGGGAAAGGTTACTTCTCTTTGGAAGAAGGTTTCAATAATAAATTTCCTATTAAAAAAATGAAAACGACAACTCTCCCACAAGAAAAGTTGCGAACAACTTTCTTTTCGTTCGTAATTATTGTCGACAACAAGCGTTTCATGTAAGAAATATTGATAACAACATTGTCCAAAAATTACATTCTGTGGGAAAAAGTTACTCAACAAGCGATTGATGATAGCGTCTTTTCCGTAATAAATTACGCCATTAAACACTTTTCTTTTAGAACATTTGGTAGCAGCAACTTTTCTATACCGAATGTCGCCAACAGCAATTTTTCCATGAGAGAAGAACTCGAAAATGGCGTCATACCTTTTTAAATCTTATCTAATCTTCTCAATCCTCATAACTAAGTCAAAAGTGTCCACATTTAATCAAATAAACCGAATGTAAAGCTCATAGCATAAATTGAAAAATATTAGAGATTCTGACTGTTTCCGTTGTTGCTGCTTCTGCTGCTGTTGTTGTGGCAATGCTTTATTGAATCTTCTTCTGCAAGTTCTACACAGTGTCGGCTTTCCCCCCTCCCCAACGCTCGAGGCTATTGTTAACAAAAATTTAGGGTGGCATAGTCGCCGTGATGAATGTGGTCACTCGTTGTGGTTCTTAAAATATGCATTTAGTAGTTTCATTGCGAAACTATTTAAAATGAAATCAAAGAACGACGCAGTACAAGCAACAATTCAAATTTAAATCAGAGAAACCGAGAATCGGATAAAAGGACAAATGTACAAAAGAAACTCAAACGAAGAATATTGCATAATTTTGCAATTTCAAGACAGCAACGAGCTAAACTCACTTAAAATTAAGTGATGAGGCGGACGCAGTGGCAGCTTTTTTTCTGCCTGTAGAATAGATATTAAAGGTAATAATAAATGTAAATTTAAACGCTATTCAGATAAGTAATTCTTAGGAGACTTTAACAAAGTTATTAAAATATTCAAAAGCTGTTAAGTCGCTGTAAGAAATAGCTTAAATATAAACAAGAAACATTGTTCGAAATCCCTTCCACAGATGAAAAGTTTACAAAATGGAAAAGAAGGTAATTAAAAACACATCAGCCCGGACATCGTGCCTATAAGAAGAAGTACAAAAAATGCTAAAAATATATTTCATATCAAAGAGATGCCAGAATATTTGTGTGCAGGGTATTTTTCAAAATCGGTATTTGTCTTTATTCCTCTTTAATAACTGCTGCCGCAACATTTTTCAAAAAAGAGTTTATCAATAAAAACTCAAAAACTCAGCAGTAAAAGAACTATGATCATCTACATTGTTTCAACGGGGAATCTTTTTAAAATCCATATTTTTTAAAGAAAAAATATTTACAGAAATTTTGCTATTAAAAAATATTAATAACAACTTTCCTATACGAAAATTCTCTACGAAAATTGTTATGTGAAAGAACTGTCAACAGCATTTTTATAAGAATAGTTACTTATGAGTTTAACTAAAAAGCATAGCAAACAATTTTCACACGATGAAATTGAATTCGCTATCAAATTTTCTATAAAAAAAAATTATCAATGGCTTTCCAAGAGCAAATGTTGAGAACCAACTTTCTATGAGAGATTTCCCAAATAAATTTTCCACAACAAAAATTTATTTAACTTAGCAGATGAGAAAATTTTAATAATTTTTTCCGAAAGAAATAATACCGTATTATCAATGACAACGACTGTCACGAGTGTACGGTGTAATGAGAAACAGCTGTTTGAAAAATATTCATGCCAACTACTTCCAACTGTTCTATAAGAAATCAATTAAAAATTGCCTGCACATCTTCCATCATTAAAGTTGTGAATTTTTTTTAAGTTGGCTATAAATCTTCAGCGAAAAATGTTGGCAACAAGTATTTAAAAAAAAAACAAAAAAAAAGTTCTCTGGGAAATAAGTTATCAATAAATTGTCCAAAAAAAGTTCATCTAGCGGAAATGATGCCAACCACTTTTCTAGAAGAAAATTATGCAATAAATAATGCAGGCAACGGCCGATCCAAAAATAAATCCTTTAACAACCTACCCCATAGAAACAAAGTTGGCAGTTACATTCTTGAAATACAGGGCATAACAGCCTTTCTAGAAATAAAGGAGCAATAACTTTTCTGTTAACAAAGTTGCCGTCAACGTTTGCACTACAATTGATGACGAAACTTCCACAAGAAATATTAACAATAAAAACAACTCTAAAAAATATTGCCAATGAATTTTTATAAGAAAATTTTCCGGCAACATAGTCTGTATGAAATAAAGTTGTCATTTAAAAAACATTTTATAGAATTACCTAGTCTCATTAAAAACTTTTGCTGACATCCTCAACAATTATTCCATGTAAAAGGTTGCCACCGTCAACAAAAATTAATTCGGCTCGAAAGAGCTAGTGATGGAAATGTAAATTGTAAATCTGTCAGATTTTGCCTTAGGATTTTAGTTAGAACTTCAGGTCAGATCAGTGTGGCAGTCTAAACAGACAAACTCACTTAGACTGTGTAGTCCATTGTGATACCATGAAAACTAGAGATAAGGATGCCCCCAGTTTCCATCGTTGAACCATCCTGAGTGCCTCAAGAAGCTCTTAATTCGGACAATATCTATGCCGTCCAGATCTCCCAGGTCCCTAAAGAAATAAGAGCTCTGCTCGTCAGGGAGGGACAATTCTATGGACTCCTCCTCCTCTTCATCCCTACAACTCCTGCAGAAGTCACTAGTCGCAATGTTCAATCTCACTGCATGTCTTCCAATCAGACAGTGTTCCATCATGACGGATGCAAGCAATGAGACGCCGTGTCTTGATAGCGACACCAGTGTGTATGAACGCTTATATCTAGACGAGGCCACATCCGTCTGGATCGATGACAGCCCCGGACAGACGCCCACCTACCATTTGCTGCTAAATGTGATCCATCTCGCAACAGGAGCTTGCAAGTAGCTGGAGCAAGCCCACGGATTCCAACTCGGCTGGAGTCTGTAAGGTTGTCCCCAGTCTTGCCAGCTCATCTGCTCTGCAGTTCCCTGGTATGTCCCTGCAGCTTGGCAAGCACATAAGTAAATGTTGAAATACTGAGCCACCTCGTTAAGAGATCTGCGGCAATTCAGGGCTGATGTTGAGTTCAGGAAGACAGAATCCAGGTATTAGTTGGAACTTAAGATCCACAAAATAAATTGAAAGGTTTTGGGAAGAACTCAGATTCTTTGCGGAATTCGGATTTCGTTTGTGAGGAGATGAAAAACAAGAAATTGATTAACTTACATTAAAAGTTTTTATTTTACGTTGGGGCAGTTGGCGAAGAGGCCTGGCTAGAGGAACAAGAGAATGAGTTTATCGCTGGTTTCAACCCTGAGATCTCCCCGCCACCGCTGTGATGCCACGTGGGCGTAACAAAATATGGGTTTTTACAATTATGAATAATGAATAATAGCCAATAGAAAAATTATCTTAAACCCGAATTAAGAACCTAAATCATATTACGTTAAAAATTGACATGTCATTTATTAAGTAATGATTGAGACACAGCCAATTAGCCATCAGCTTGTAACTGGGGATTTGCCAGTTGTGGTGAAATATTAACCCAATTTTAATGCCTCCCGCATATTGTGAAACACACTGCAAAAAGCTGAACTTTTACGTTATGCTAGTTCAGCTTTCTCCCAATAATTTTATTATTTTATAATTATATATGTGTATAATTTTATTATTTATTTACGGGAGACGGGAACCAAAAGCAATGATGAAGGGCGAGAATTATGTCTGATGGAAATACCAAGCCTGCCTCATACCGTTCTGTTATTGTTGGCCTTCGAAACGTCAAACAAATTATGATTAAAATCTCCCATTTATATTGCTATTGTAACGTATAAGCAAATCTAAAATCTCAATTTCAAACGCACCAAGGTTTCACACAGTTAAGAAAATTCACAAAAAAATCAATCTTCAATGTAATTTGATTTTGATTCTTAATTCGGTTTAAGATCAAAAACTTGTTGGTTAAAGCAATCTTTACCCCAATAAATATATAGTTAATTTTTACAATGTATGTCAAATATTTACAAATCGTTTGGTACAAAGCAACTCAATATAATTCAATTTATTTCAGTTTAATTCGATGCAATTCAATTTAATTCAATGCAATACAATATAAATAATTCAATTTGTTTCAATTTAATTCAACATAATTCAATTTGGATCAATGCAATTCATTATCATTCAATTTAATTCAATGTAATTCAATATAATTCCCAGGAAATTCATTGTAATTCATCTAATTCAGTGAACGAGATAAACTGTGTTCAACAGCAATTTTGTGTCAAAAAAATATAATTATCAACAAGTTTCTATAGGAAAAGATGTCATCGACGACAAAATTTCCCATGAAAAACTTTTCCGATGGGGAATGTTGTCATCATCAATGAATTTTCTTTGTGAAAATTTGTCCATGAGTCTTATAAGGGAAAAGTAGTAACCTTTAACAAGTTTTAAGTGGAAAAAGTTGTCATTAAGAACAATTTTTCTGTGAGAAAAGTTACCATTTGCAAGTTTTCCATGGAAAAAGTTATCATTAACAGGAGTTTTTCTACAAGAAAACATTTTTTTTTTTTTTTTGCAAACAACTTTTCGGTGAGGAAATTTATGAAATTCTCATGAAAATTGAAAAAAAAACAGTTACCTACAATGTTTCCATAGGTAGTATATTGGGGACAAATTTTTCTCCAGCACTTATCAATCTTTCAATAATTTTTCAAAGTATTTCCTATAAGAAAAACTGTCGGCAGCAATTTTTTTATAAAAATGTTTTCACGTTTCTACAAGAAAATGTTAAAGTTAATACAAAATGACAGTCTAATATAAAATGACTTTTCTCTAAAAAAAAAGATTATCTGCAACGTCTTTGTGAAAAATACTTCAGCAAGAAGATTTAATCTACGCTTAACGAAAGCAACTGTCAACAATATTACCATAAAAAACAAAGTGATAATACATTTTTTGGAATATTCTTTTTTTTTCGAAACAAAAATTATCAACAAAGAATTTGCAAGGAAAGTTGTAACCAATTTTTTTTTTTTTTGTTGTGGATGTGCCAGTAAGGAAAACTGTCAATAATTCCCTTGAAAGAGAAATGAACCACAATCTGCCTATGCAAAAAATTACCAGCAACTGTTCCACATAACAAATTTCAAGTAACATTGCAGAGAAAACTCCTAATAAAAAAATTGCCAACTAGTTGTCACCAACTTTGTTGTGAGGAAGACTTTAAACAACATTTCTTGAGAGCCAATAGCTTTTGCCAATAACTTTTCTGTGAAGGAGTTTTTCTGCAAAAGAACTGCAATTAGAAGTAGTGCTAACACATTGTAGTTGAATCATTTATAGATAATTCTGGAACTTTCTTTTGGAAAAAGTTGTCAACAGCAACTTTGTAAGCGAAAACTTAAAAAAAGTTTTCGGACAACTATTTTTAAAACGTAAATTTTAATAAGATAAATTAGGAAAAGGATAAGATAAGCCAAGAGAGAAAAGTATCAAAATTTCTGTCATTCATGGAAATCTACGACGGCAGTCCCAAAACTAGCCTACAAAGAAGTTGCAAAAAAGTTCGGAAAAATCGCAATAGTGGATGTGTGAACTGTAGCATTGCCTTGATGAAATAACACTTTCTTTTTTGTCAAATGCGGCCTTCTTTCCATAATTTCATCACCTAAACACTGCAATAAATTAGCATACTATTCGCCGTTGATGGTTTAAATAATCCCATGCACATCCCAAAAAACAGACGCCTTGACCTTGCCTGCAGATAGAACTGTCTTCGCCTTCTTTCTACACGATTCTCCCATTCCAGTTCACTGCTTTCACTATTTCTTTGTCTCAGGTGTGAAGTTGTGGACCCATGTCTCATTCGTGGTTATAAATCGTCGCAAAAATTTTGCTCTATTACGGTGAAACATCGCCAAACACTCTACTGAAACATCTTCACGGCGCTGTTTGCTCTGTTGAAAGCAAGCGCCCATCATTTCATCTAGCTTACGGACCTTCAGCTGATAATCATCCAATACCATTTTGTGGATTTTCTTAAGCATGTCTGGCGTGAACACCTCAATTGGTCGACCACTACGGTATTCGCCTTGGCAGCTTGTATGGTTTCGTTTAAACTCGACTACCCAATATTTTACAATCGTAAACGAAGGAACAAACTTCACCCGAACAGAATCTAGCTTGGCGTAAATATTGGTTGGACTGAGATCTTTTTAACTGGAAATATTGAATTACTCGCACATAACGTAACGATGAGCAAATTTTTCCATGTTTACAAATTCGCTGAAATCGTTTAATTTGATGTCTCAAATAAAAATACTTAACAACGTAGCGCTTTGACACTTAAAACATATGTTTTATAAGGTTCCCATTTTTCACCAAAATAATTTTTTTCAAACTACTGGCACCATCTATACTTCAGATCGGCCGTCCTTGCATAAACAATTTGGGGCCGTCCTTGCATAAACAATTTTGCGCAAAGCTACATAAATTATTTAGAAATTGGCAACAACTTCACTGCAGGATAAGTGTTATTAAGAATATAAATAATATAGGAAAGGTTTTGTGGCAAATTTTGATAATTCGAAAAGCAATTACAAAATTTTGCTTTGGAACACAGGCACAAAAGCTTAGCTATGGGAGCATTTTCTATTAAACTTCTTACTAGAAAAGTCGCGAGCAATACATATATATATATATAAATGGTTACAACTAAATATGCACCATGGTGTTGACAGTGACGGTAACATGGATATGAAACATATTGCTGACAAATAACCATTAGTACAAATTTTTAAAGAAGTAATATCGAACTTGCTATAATAATATATAAAAACAGTTGTTCATAACTTTGATATGAGAAGATTTTCAAACAAATTTGTTACAAGTCAAAATGACCGCAACATGTATATAATAGCTGTGTATGCGACCAATATATATTCATTATAATGTTGCACTCAGCACTACCTTTCATCAATGTGCTGCATTTTCTTTAAACATAATTGCTTTAACAAGTTTCATCTGTGATAAACTCTCTATTTTGTTCCTAAATAAAAAGAAGTTTTATCGTTATTACTTTCAAGGGGAATCGTGATATCAACTTTAGCGCAACAACAAGTTTTGAACTCACCACTTAATTAACAATAACATTCTTTACCGGGATTATAATCATGCGGGGAATGCGAGCATGTTTATTTATTGAATTTGTCTCCCTTCATCTCTTTCTCAGACGTTACATCTACGATAAATTTAATGAATCACAAATAATCTTTCTAACCATTCATAACCTAATTCCCAAATTTATGAACCAAATCCAAATTTATTGCTATTGTCTTTGCCACCCCAGATTCACGCCCTCATAACAGCCAAAGTGAGAAGCCACCCCTTCAACAAAGTGCCCCTGTCTACCATCAACACTACCACATCATTTTGCAGTCGAAAATCCTTGTTTTTATCTTGATTTGGTTTCATTGATTATTAAATGCATTGCATAACAATCGTGTCCATTAGGGACTTCATCACGTACCAACCTCGCATCACATAAAACAGTAACAGGAACATCAACATCAACAAAAGCAGAAGCAGGAATAGCACCGCTATCATCATCATCATCAGCAGCAGCAGCAGCATCAGCAGCACCAGATGTGATGGTGGACCGTTGGAGCAGATAATAAGTGGACATGTGCGTCGAAATGTGCCCTTACAAAGCCGTCAACACAAATCATTAAATGCCCTACACTATACTACATACATAAAACATTTCAACACGATTGCAACTCCAATAAATTGTAATTTGCTCAGAGGACAATAATTGCCCGGTTCACAAGCAATGTTTGACGTCAGTTTACAGAAACCAACAAATGTCCCAGCGTTCACACATAATGATGGACGACGACATCTCTTAACCGTTTCTTTGTGGCCTTAAGCCCCATCATCGCCATCCATCGTCGTAAACTTTAGCAGCCCGTAGTGCGAGCGAGAGTGAGTGTGTCAGGTGCCTTAAAGCTGTTTTACCAAAGATAAAAAAAATCAAGAAAAAAATATTACAATGTATAAAACACTGGGTAACAAAATTTTGATAATATATTATAATAATTAAATGTTGTTCATTTAACTTTAGTATTTGAATTATAATCTTTCTTTATCAAAAAAAATCGTCAAAAAAAATCGTCAAAAATTTGTTTATTACTAATTTTGGCAAAATTTCAGACAAAATTTCTTCTAAAATATTGAATAATAATTCTCGTGTTCGTGAGCAACTTTCTATAAACTATTTTTGATGCTTACTAAGAATAGCAATTGACGGAAAAAAATTGCATTTCGATTTTTTCTCTAAAATATTTTCCAACAAAATTTTCTTTACTGCCTGCAACAACTTGTCGTTTGTAGCGCTTTCACCCCTGTTCCAACTTTATACAATATTGTATATACATATTGGCGCTGCTATAACAATTTCGCTTTAAAAGATCGTAAATTTCAGGCGTTAACTGTAGACCTGACCTGAAACTCTATATGTTAATCTGCGTGATGTTGACATCATCGATCAAAAACTACCAGATGTTACTGCAGTTTTCTCAGTCATTGAGGATCAGGTCTGAGAGAAGGTTTTGCTTTGATGAATAAATAGTTATCTCAGTTATTGAGGTTCAGGTCTGAGAAAAAGTTTTTTTTTGACAACCAAAGAGTCTACTCGAAAATTATTCTGTGCGAAAGCTGACAACTAAAACTTTTGTGTGGTGGTTACTTTTGTCTACATGCGGTCCGCCATTAATAAAATAAATTATATCAATCCAGTAGTAGTAGCAGTGTGAAGGTTATTAGTTTTAAAGTGGTACTTTATTTTAAACATTATATTAATTTATGTTCCGTAACACATAAGAACTGTTTATCGTTAAGGGAAAAAGCCAGCGCAAGCTGCATTATGAGCCGCATGCAAATGCCGACGTAATTAAGCGCATCAAAATACTGCGATCGCTTTAGCTGGGGCATGTTGTGCAGCTAAACTAAAACGCTCTAGCATGGAAAGTCTTTGGTCATATGAGCACAATTATCGACTGAATCTGCTGACAGTTTTCGTAAAAAAAAAAAATTAAAAAATTTTGGAATAAGACGTTTCTACAGAATATAAATTCTGAGGTTACGGATTGGTGACTTGTTTTAGGGCAGTTGTTGAACTTCTTATTGGAGAATATTTATTGATATAATTTCTTATGGAATTTCATTGAAAATTTTTTTGTAGAATTATTTTTTTTTTTAGAAAATTTCTTATAATTTCTTATAGACAATTAATTTTCGTGCCACTGTCAACGGATATCATTATTTAAAGATGTTGAAGAATTTTTTTTTCACCCAGAACTGCGCCAAAGACGTACCCGTTTCAACAACGTTTGGATCCAGCAAGATGGAGCAACTGTAGACATAGCCAGATCGGTTATGGCGGAGCACCAACGAAAATTCCCAAACAAATTAATATACAGAAACTCCGCTTTGCGCTGGCCCTCAAGGTCAGCTGACCTGCAGCACCAGACTTTTTTAATGGAGTTATGCCAAGCAAGAGATGTACAAAACAAAACCAAGGAATTTGGCAGTAATGAAGCAGTTTATTAAAACAATAATTGAGGGCTCCTGACTTCAAGTCTTCAGGCTGCAATGAATAATTTTCATGCGCGTTAATAAGCATGGAGGTCATTTATCTATCATCTTCAAAACCGATTAGATATATAAAATAAAATTGAATTTTCTATACAGGAAAAAAAGAAATACATTGATTAAAAAAATTATTTCAATTTCTTATTATAGTGCAATTGGTGCGGCACCCTATACGTACATGAGTGTTTATACAATAATTTGTCATTTCCACATACTTTTTGAGCAACATTTCTTCTAAAGTTTCTTTTGCACTCTTTTCCTGCACGACTACTGTCGGCAATTTATTTTACAAAAATTTTTTTCGGCGACCGTTTATACCAAAGTTTGTTACCAAATTTTCTAATATAAAAGTTGTCTCGTCGACTACTGCTACCTCTCTTGCAGATAAATTATCAACTCTTTATCCCATAGAAAAGTTATGGGCTGCTTTTCGTGTAGAAAATTTGCCTTTCCTTAAAAAATAATTTTATGGAAAAGTTACTGGTGTATTTTTTTATAAAATATTTACATTTCGTATGGAAAAGTTGCCAAGCAATTTTTCTTTTAGAAAAGCTGTCAGCTAATCTTCTTATCTAACCGCGACCGCGTTTCTTATAAAATTTCGTCTGCCTATTTATGCAAAAATAAAAAGTTTACGACTACCCTTCTTACAGAAAGCTTATTAGCTACTATTCATTTAGTCAGTCCACTGAATCCGACTCAGTGATTTTATTAATTATATAAATTACAAAATTTTAAGCGATTTTAACATCGTTCCAGAAAACACCAACGATTTGCAAGCTGGAGTATACCAAAATTCCACAAAATGTTTTGAAAACTTGTAGCGTTTTGAAATCTGAGTATTTTGATCGTTTTTATGTGGCAATTAAACATTTAAGGAAATAATTTAAGTACACTGAAATACAAAAATCATAAAAAAGGACTTTTTTAAAATCCATCTATAAAATTTTAATTGGTATATAAGAAATTTTATAAAATTGAAGCATTTTTGTAACTGATCGCAATAAAAAATTCTCGACATCGTAATGTAGCTATCAGGTTCAAGAATAGACTGCTGTACGTTTCATTTTTTTTTTTTTTTTTTTTTTTTTTTTTGTTGAGTTTCTTTAAATTATTTTAATATAAGTTTTTTCTCTGCCAACAAATTTCGGCAAAATTTTCTTTGGATAATTTTGTATTATGCTTTTAGCATATTCACAACTTTTTATAAAATTGTATTCTGAAAATTGGAACAAATTACCAAAAAGAAACGGAAATGTTTCGAATAATGGGATAAAATTTAATTTTGTGTGGGCCGATTTCAAGTCAAACAACATTTGTAATTTTGAAAGCAGATATTAGAAGCCTATGTCTGTGATAGGCGCCTACCAATAGTCTAGGGAAAATGTAGCTTTAATGAGACAAATTTGAAAATTGTCCCTAAGCGATAGTTTTTCTTAGCTAATGAAAGAGAAATTAGCTAATTTGGATATTTCGCAAATTTTTCAATCTTATTGATGTGAAAATTTCGCAAAACTGTTGTTTACATATCGGATTAAATGTAATTTTACAATAAACTTCTATAAGGTGGTACCAGAGTGGAGTAATTAATTTCCAAAAGGTGCTATAGGCTTAGGTTATTCAATACACGTACACGCTGTATTGAAACTATGTATAAATATGAAACAAAGAATTTTGAATTATCCATTTAGTGGTTTCAAAACCACCGGTCTGGCAAGGCTGTCTGCTGTTAAATAACTGTCATCTGTCATCATCTGTCATTTACTTAGTGAAAGGTTTGCCATTTATGAAAATGATCGTTTAATAGCTGAAAAAACGCATAAAAATTGTTAAAACTGGCTACGAAGTAGTGATGCAAATATGGGCTTTCAATCGACGAAAATTTTCTTCAGCGATGAAGGTCATTTCTCACTCGGTGGTCACGTCAACAAGCAAAATTGCCGCATATGGGGCTCGGAAAATCCAGAAGTGATTGCTGAAAAGCCATTGCATCCGGAAAATGTGACTGGTGCGCATTATGGTCTAGGGATATCATTAATCCGTATTTTTTCGAAAATGACGCTGGAGGAACCTCAAAAGGATTCATTGCAGCAACCAATCCAGAGGCCGTCATTTAAAGTACATTGTATTTAGTATATAAAAGCAGGGTTCAAGCATTATAATGAAATAAAAATTTCATCGAAATCATAGCTTTATGTGTGTTTTATTTAATTTTATTTGAAACCGGAAAAATGATAACCCTTCATAATTATTTTTTTTATCAAATACGAGTCGATTTTTGGTAACAAAAGTGTGACTTAAAAGAATTGATTTTACGAATTTTGATTAAGAAAATATTTGTTTCGAATTTTGTCCACTTTTTTTTAAAACAATTTGATTTTTTATGAAATACGAGGTGGTATTTTGATAACAAAAAATGTGATTACGAAAACATTTGTTTTGAATTTGACCACTTTTTAAAAGGAAATAATTGTAAATATTTGGCTTAACTAATATTTTATATAGTTTATCCTTCACATTCTTAAAGTAAAATTAATCATTTGCACGAACATTTTTGTGCCACAGTGTATATTCATTCACAGCAACAACCATTGCCACCGGCAGCATCAACAATTTGTGGCATGCAATAAATAATGAGTTTACATTGAAATTCAATTCCAATTGATTTTTCACGATGACGACGACAACAGAGCAGCACCGGCAGCAACATCACAGAGTAAAAAAAATGTTACCTGATGACTTTGATTCCACCAAGAGCAATGGGATTGAATTCAATTGGATTGGGACACAACAGAACCATATACAGACAAACGCACACACGAAATCATCTAAATATATTCGTACATTCAGCCAAGAATATTTCCAAGCGACTTGCAATCAACTTTGTTTGTTACACTCCGTCCGTCATTGATGACGATGAGCTACAGTTGGTGGGTACTTTTTATTGTTGATATTTTCTGTTTGTGTGTGTGTTTTTTTTTTTTTGTTTTTGTTTATTTTCCTACTGGTTGTATCGGCCATCCTGACTGAGCTGTGGTGTAGTGCACAAGGCAGCGTGTGATTAAAATGATATTCACGATTATTTGTTGGGAACGAGGATGCTAGCGCCGAGCATCAGTGTCTCCTGGCAATAATTCTCTAAGCAGGACACATTAAACGTGCCTTATCGACATTCGAGGTCTTGCAGCACCACGGAGGGACGAGAAGAAAGCGAAAAAACGGCAACCAAACAGTGTCACGCACTTTTTATTTAATTTTATACAGATTTATTTGTTTTGCTGCTATTTTTATATTCTCCGTTTTTTTTTTTCGAAAAAAATCTAAAATAGGATTAGAAAAGGAGATGCCCTGCATAATTGGGCAGAATTAAATATACACTTCTTGTGGAAATAAAGTTTATCATTTCTAAAAAAAAATGATAAGATAATAATTATGTGATGTTGGATTTAAAATTTTCTGTAGCTCGAGTTTTTTACTTGGAAAACAGATTTAGCAGTGGTCTTTAATACAATAAAAAATTATATTACAATAATTCCACGTCAATGGCCATTATTTCTAATTCTATATTTAATCCAAATTTCTGGGAAAAAGAATCTTACAACAGTTGGCAGCTTCCATGCAGTGCTCTGTTCGATGAGCTTTTTAAATATTAAAAATATTCTTGTCGATTTTTCTTATAAAAAGTTTGACGTAAACTTTTGTTGAAGAACTTTTGTTAGCAATTTTTTCTTATAAAACTTTATTCAGAACAATTCATATAGTATTCTAACAAAATGTCGTCTACCTATTTATGCAAAAACAGAAAGTTTATTAGCTACAATTCATTTACAAATTACAAATTACAAAATGTTAAGTGCTTATAATATAATTCATTTCAGAAAATACCAGCGATTTGTAAGTTAAGGTATATCAGAATCCCCCAAGAGAATTTTTTTGTTTTATCAAAAGTTTGTCGCTTTTGTTAGCAAATTTTTCTTATAAAACTTTGCGCAATAAGATTTTCATATAGTATAGAATAGCTTGTAAAGCACTTTAAAGAAAACTTTTCAGCAACTTTTTTTTAGCATCTTCAACAGCGGCTGGAAATAGCGAGATTCTGTTCAGGACAACTGCTTGAATACCCAGTCGTTCTGATTGTAAGGCCAATTATACGACCGCGTGAGCCCTTAGAGTCCACTTTGATCTAGCGTCTTCGACTTAACGAATGTATTGGGTTGGCAAAAAAATAATTTTGGTATAACCACACAGATGATGCTCGTGTTATATTTGAAATGCTTTGTACAGCTGTGCAGCCACCATTTTAAGTTTCGATTAGTGGTAGGTCACAACATTTTCAGCGGTCAGTTTACTTTCTGAATGTGGAGGAGCAGGCAGAAAAAGAGTATTTTCGACATACAAGGGCGGTCCCAAATCTTGCCAAACTAACAAAGGAAACACACAAAAGTTAGATATAATTTTCTTTATTTTCCAACATAATCTCCTTTTAGGTCTCCAGCGATATTCAATAGCCTCTATACCCTGTTTATAGTAGGAATTCTCAAACTCCTTAAAATAACCATCAACCTCAGATTCCACCTCTTCATGGTCGGGAAATCTTTTACCATCAAGCAATTTTTTAAGTTTGGAAACAGAGTGCGCTAAATCTGGTGAATAAAGTGGGTGATAAAGCACCCGAGTGCGCTAAATCTGGTGAATAATATGGGTGATAAGGCAATTCGAACCTTTATTCATTCATTTTGGCCATCGCAATAACAAATGAATGAACTGGAGCATTGTCCTGATGAAAGTACAATTTCTTGTTTGCCAAATGTGCCATTTTTTCCATAATTTCATCACATAAATGCTGCAATAAATTAGCGTAATATTCGCTGTTGTTGGTTTTTCCTTTCTGAAGATAATCAATAAAAATAATCCCATTTGAATCCTATGACCATGACCCTGCCAGCAGATGAAACCGTCTTTGCCTTCTTTGGATACGATTCTCCCATTTCAGTCTACTACTTTGACTGTTCCTTTGTCACAGGTGTAAACCATGTTTCATCCATGGTTAAAAATCGACGCAAAAAATCGACTTTATTGCGGTGAAACATCGCTAAACACTCTACTGAAACATCACGACGCTATTGCTCTATTGATAGCAAGCGCGGCACCCATCTTTTGCACAGCTTTCTCATCTTCAAGTCTTCGATCAATATACGATCGAAGGCGTTTTTGAAACGCTTTCAGCCGACGATCATCCAATACCATTTAACCTTGTCTGGCGTGGACACCTCAATTTGGCGACCGCTACGGTGTTCATCTTGGCAGCTCGTACGGCCTCATTTGAACATTGCTGCCCAGTATTTTACAGTCGTAAACGAAGGAGAAGACTCCTCCACAACAGAATCTAACTCGATTTTAATATTAGTTGGTTCAAATGGACATATTGAATTACATAACGGTCACCAATTTTTTCCATGCTTAAAATGAGATTGTTTACTTTTGATGGCTCAAATAAAAATACTAAACAAAGTGGCGCCTTGAAACTTAAAATATCCACTTTTCACTAAAATAATTTTTTTTCTAACTACTGGCACCACCTGTACGTCAGGTCGGCTAGTTTTGTGACCACCCTCGGATTAATACACACGATTTATTGCTTAAGCACAAGAAAAATTTTGTGAACGCATCGATATTGGGAATGAAAAATGGATTCTTTACAAAAAGAGCTCCTGACCTAAGCGAGATGGATGCGATTAAACTTCATTAAACACTAAATTACACCAAAAATTGTTTCGCGAGATTTTAAGGGAGTGGTTTGCTTTGAAATTCGGAGATTTATTGCCAATAATCGATGAAACTTGATCAATTACTGAAAGAAAAAAGGCTTGAAATAGTCAATCGCAAATGCGTGTTTTTGCATTCGATTCGATGATAGTTCTGATAGTTTCGGCAAAAAAGGGAAGTGATGTCACATTAAACTTATAGTCCTGATCTGTTACCTTTGAACCTTTACCTGTTACCTTTATTCTGGAGTCTGCAAAATTCTTTGAATAAAAAACGCTTCAATAAAGATAAGAACTTAAGAACCGAGTAGTTTCAGTATTTTACAAAAAATGATCAGTCATTCTTTCCATCTAGGATCACAAAATTTCCTAAACGATGACAAATGGTCATTAATCAAAATAGAACTTACATTGTATTGGGTTGACCTAGAGTTCTTTCAAGCACTATCAAACTTCCTCCTACCCCTTCTTTAAACTGTTTACTATTGTTTATCTGTATTCTCGCTCAAGTCGTGAGTAGATATAGCGTTTTAAAAAAAGTTTAAAAAAGTGGAAAAATGAGCGAAAAAGAGCATTTTAGCATTTAGGAAAAACGGCGAAAAATAAAGTTTGCTTATGAATAAAACGGACCAAATAGAAGAATTTGACAGAATTGGTTTAAAAATTTTTCTACGGTCGACTTCTTTGTAATGGACGCTCCCAGATCAAGACGACCTAAAGAAATTGTTTCCGAGGAGATGAGAGGTTTAATTATTGTTAACAATTAGGGAAATAGCTGAAATAATCAAAAAATTAGTCTCAACTGCTCACGGAGTCATAAAAGAGCTCGGCTTTGTGAGCAACATCGATATGTGGTTACCTCACACTGCCTCACCGATGCCTCACTCTGCCTTGCGGACCCATCAGAAACTCTCAGAGCTTGGGTGGGAAGCTTTAGCTCACCCACCGTACTCCCCAGACTTCGCCCCGTCCGACTATCACATATTTCGCAGTCTGAGCAACCATTTGAAGGATTTGAATTTTCTTCCATAACAACGAGGAAGTGAAAAATCGAAATCAGAAAAATCACGCGAGTTTTATAAGAGGGAAAATAAAAAGCTCCCAGAGAGGTGGGAAGAAGTTATTACAAAAAGGGTCGATTACATAATAGATTAAATTAATTGTTTTCTTATATATAAATTTGTAAATAAATTTCTTTTTAAAACCAAACGAACTTTCCGAACCACCCGATAGCTAAAAATTGATGATTTGAACAAAAAATGTGAAATTTATTTGAGCAAAAAAAAAAAACGAAATTACTTTATAACCAACAAAATATATGTATGTACAGCATTCAATAAACTTCTGATGATTTGCGATTTTCTGGAAAAGTTTCATGAATCTTGAACGTCTTATTTCCAAGGAGACTATAGGAATGATGGATTAATATGCATCATTTTCGAATCAAATTTATATTGAAACTGACTATTATTCCAAAAAGACTTTGAATATCTTCACTGACCTTACGACTAATATAATGTATGCATTTCGGTAATCAAATAACCTGGTATATTAAATTTGTTTCTAATAAAAACTTGTTGATTTTTGGAAGAGCACTACGAAAAAAGTTGAATTTTAAATATGGCACCTTCAAGAGAATTTTTTACAATATCTTTAGAGCGGTGTAATTGGTGATTTAAATGCTTTGGACTAGAGAGCGTTAATCATTATTGGCAGCATGTATATATGTATATAGATATTATAAGCACTGAGAACTAGTCTCTTCCGGGTTATTACGCGAGTTTTTATTTGAAACCAAAATCACTGGTAGAGGCTTTGAGCTCGAATGTGGAGTTGCATTATACAACGGAGTGCTACGAACCCATAAACTAGCAGAGGTGATAAGATAGGTCTTACCTCCGTCAATGGGGGCTATGTTCGACACTGGCATAATCAATTTGGTATCTTCTGGCCAGAAGAAATAACTGATAATTGCGGTAGCTTACTACCAAGATTGTCAGCTCCTATTCCAAGATAGTCCAAGCCAACTTGTCTATCCCAGGGGACGCAGGCAATCGCATTGTGATATGCCCAATGTGATAAACACACTATGGGTAAGGCCTTCAAACTCTTTGTGATTATGTATTCTTTAAAAATTTTAAACTATCTTTTGTTCGTAAACTTAGTCTACTTCCTCTGCTCTATTAACAATATTTTATAAAAGCTTGTTGTCCATTTACAATAAATTTGTTTGTAAATGTAAATGCTGCAAAACTGTCATAAACACAATAATTTGTGCATACACTTTTGTGAAAGCACAATTAATTTTCAAAAAAAGAAAAACAGTACTTATGTATGTGCGTATGAAAATGATTCCGGTTCCAGAAACAAACAACCGCAATTATTCCGCCAGTAGTAGCTACGACTAAAATGGCCTTAGGAGGAAGAGAAAACGCACACAAAAAGACGTACTAAGTATAAACATATGTATGCACATAGTATGATACTCATATATCTTTGATTATTAGTACAATAAAATTGTGTCTGCCCCCACCCCCCGTCCCTCACACACACACACACACACACACACACACTTGTGTGCACGCGTCGCTCGCATACAATTTATTATTATTATTATGATACATTTTGATTAGATTCGCTTGTATGCACAATATTTCATTTGCGAGGAGGATCCGTTTGTATTCTGTACCGACGCAACTGCGGCCACTCACTCGTTTTTTCACTTCCCACAATTGAGCGCCAAAAAGATCTCAATTTACTTATCGTTGATCGCTGTTGAAGTGGGTGATGACAATGATGGAAACACTAGTGCTGTAGAATTGAAATTGCACTTGTTTCTGGATATTTTTGTTCGGCAGTAATCGATATCTGTCTGTGGATAGCTGATACTCGTATGCTTGCAATATTTTAATGTAAATGGAAAAAAAACTATAAAATAATAAGCCCACAGATGCACAGACGCAAAATGTTTTCCCGAATTGTAGTCTACATATATGTTTCTCCATGTAGCCTTTCATGGATCTTCGGTTCAATGACCGTGCCTATTTAGAGTGCCGCCATTAACAATTGTAAGAATACCTATCCCATATCTTTCCCATATGTATAATCACTTTTAATTCATATAAAATCCAATATTTCCACAGATGAGTTTAATTCTTGTACTAACAGGCACCTTCCCAGTCAGTCAGTCATGACACTCGTGCTTCATAATAACATGGATGTTTTGACGTTTTGTCTAGCAATGATAATGACAAATTTGTCGTGGCGAATACTGGGTTATTCATTTTTCGATTTCAAAAATAAAGTTAAATAAAACACAAATGAAATTATGATTTCGATTAAACTGTAACTTCATTACAATGCTTGGATCTTGCCATTATGTACGAAATGCTATGTAATTTAAATGACCGTCTTTGGATTGATTGCAGCAGTGGAACCTTTTGAGGTACTTCTCCACCGCTTTTTCGCACATTTCTGGCAGTATTTCGGCAATAACTTGACGAATGTTGATTTTTAAATGCCCCAACGTGTGGGGATTATCCGGGTAAACACGATCTTTGACGTACACCCACATGAAAAAAAGTCTAACGTTGTCAAATCGCATGATCTTGCTGGCCAATTGACGTCGCCAAAACCCGAAATTACGCTTTCTGAAAACTTCTCAAGCAATAAGGTCGTGTTGTGTGGCTCGTGGTACCGTCTTGCTGAAACCACATATCGTCTAGTTCATAATCTTCATGTACATGTCAAAAAATGTGGGTTATGATACGGCCATAGCGCTTCAAATTGAAATTTAGGTTATACAGAAGCGATATTTTCGGCAGTGCGTACATAGCGATGTTGCACAGGCCTGACCACATCTGTAACACTTTCGGTATCTTCAATTTTCTTTACAATCTTACAAATTCCTTGCACAGTTGCCCGATTATCATGACCATAATCATCCCGTGATGTACGAAAAGTGCCCATGTTTAAATCACCACTTTAGTAGTAAGTTTTAACAATTTTTACGCATTCTTTGGTTGTTAAACGGTTCATATTCGTAAATGGGAAACCTTTCACTAAATAAATAACAGTTCAGCTGACAGCCTTGTCAGATCGGCGGTTTTGACACCGCTGATTGAATAACCCTGTACATTCCAAGGCCAAGAACATAGGATATTCATTTAGACCACTTTTCCAATGATTTTTTTTTTTTTTCATAAACCCCACCTATACTTCGGTATAAGATTGAGTGAATTATCAAAAAAAATTGTTAAACTGTCAGAGGAATAAGGAAAAACTCTCATCCCTTCAGAGGGGGTCAAGTTTATTTTAATGAACCCACTTACTCGACGCCAGACAAATGGGCGATGTTCCAACAATTATATAAGGTGGGATGGAGATTTTCAATACACGCCAGCCACCTCCAAATGTTGCTTTTAGTTAAAGAATAAATGAAAAAAAATTGTTGAAAAAATATTTCTACACGGTTTTTTAGACGGAACCGATTTCGTCACTTATGATGCCTCTGGTCCATAGTATTGTAAATAGATCATAATAAAAGTGGGAGTGTTAAAAAAGCTTTTCCTCATCCATAATATATTGAACTAAAATTTAGTGTTTTCTATTAATTTTGGTCAGAACCTTAAAGCGGTTTATGTTTTTTCCTTGTCTACGAAGTCGTACGAGCTGCCAAGACGACTTCGACACTGTGTTCAATCGAGGTAACCACGCAAGACACGGTTAAGAAAATCCACAAAGTAGCGTTGGATGATCGATGACTGAAGGTGCGTGAGCTAGCTGAAATGATAGGCATTTCATAAAATGCTATACATCATATGTTGACCGAAAATTTGAAGATGAGAATGCTGTGCGCAATATGGATGCCGCGCTTGCTTTCAATAGAGCAAAACCAGCGTCGTGAAAATGTTTCAGTAGAATGTTTGGTGATGTTTCACGGCAATAAAGCCGAATTTTTACGTCGATTTATAACCAGTCAAACAGTCAAAGCAGTAGACTGGAATGGGAAAATCGAATCCAAGGAAAGCGAAAACGGTTCCATCTGCAGGCAAGGTCATGTCATTTGTATTTTGGGATGCGCATGGGATTATTTTTATTGATCAATCGTATCTTCAGAAAGGAAAACCCATCAACGGTGAATATTGCAGCGTTTATATGATTAAATTATGGAAAAAATGGCGCATTTGGCAAAAAAGGTACTGTTTCATCAAGACAATGCCCCAGTTCACACATCCACTATTGCGATGGCCAAAATTAATGTATTTAAGTTCGAATTGCTACATTACGCACTATTTTGTATTTCGTACTATTTTCTATTTCCAAACTTGAAAAAATAACTCGGTGTTAAAAGATTTGCCAACGATGAAGAGGTGGAGTCTACAATTAAGGAGTTTGTCAGTTTTGTTATTGAACTAAATTTCGAAATGCTTCATCACGCACCTTTTTCACCAGATTTAGCTACTTCGGACTATTTTCTGTTTCCAAACTTGAAAAAATGTCTTGGTGGTAAAAGATTTTCCAACGGTGAAGAAGTGGAGTATGCGATGAAGGAATTTGTCAGTCTTGTTATAAACAGGGTATAGAAGTATTAAATATCGTATCGAGCTAAAGGGAGATTATGTTGAAAAGTAAGGAAATTTTTTCCCAATTTTTTTGTGTCTTCCTTTAATTAGATTGACTAGTTTCCAAGTCAGAAATATGTTTATACATACATATATATTTCCTGCGGTACCAGATGAGAATTTTTATGTTACAAACAGAATAACAGAGTGAGTGTATCCATTGTATTGGATATAAAAATAAATATACAGAAAGGAACATTTTGTTTTCTGCCCGATAAAATTGAATTTTTATCATCTTTTTTTCGTTTTCAAAACAGAAACTACAAGAAGTTTTCTGTAGCCAATCCCATGCCTACTGCATTCTAAGGACGAGACATAATAGACAAAATTTTCATTCGTTTTTTAAACATAACCGAACTCCTACGTTCGGTGGCATGTATAATTGTTATTTATATTTGCAATTAGGTATAACAATTTTTTTCGACATGTCTCTCGGGCAAGTGTCAAAAGACCTTTAATCCTGTCCGCTGAATTTTTTTCTCTTTAAAGTCCAAAAATTTATTTTAAATGTTTTCTAACATCCATTACTTTAAAAACAACTTCTCAGAGTCTTTCCTATGTGAAAGATTTCTTCCCACGCTTTTCTGTATGTGAAAAATATCTCCTCAGATAAATTTCTATGATTATCTCACCAGACAAATTTTCCTTTATAAACCGTTTCCCAAAAACTTTATGACATACGAATATTACATTTTATTACTCATATTCGTAGCCCATGAAAACGCAGCACTAACAACATTATTGGAAGAACAATGAACTGTCTGTGGGGACACAGTTTGTCTGTGAAAGACCCCAAAAGATCGAGAGCGATCGCTTTAATGAAAATTGATAAAAAGAAAAATAAATGCAAAAAAAGAAGCAAAAGCAAAACAAAAAACAGAAGCAAACAACGTAGTAATGGGCAACATAAAACGCATTAAAGCGTCCGTAGTAAATAAAATGCAGAATCGTATCAAAGATACGACAAAAGGCGCAAGATATACAAAAAAACTGAAGAAATTTCAGCGACAACGACAACAAATGTGGAGAAAAAACGTGTCGTTTGTTATTTATAGATGGGCCGGAGAGATATCCAGAGAGAGGGAAAGGGGGTGTGATGATGGATTCTTGCTGTAATCGGCGGCAACAACAACAGTAATGGAATATCGCATCGTCGAATTTTGAATTGGGTTTCATTTTAGTGTTTTTTGTTCATTTTTTTCTTGTTCTTGCCGTGATATGGGAGCAATTTTTCTTATTCAAAAAATCGATTCGTTATTACTTAAAGGCGACCCAAGATTGACAGATAGCAAGAGACTGACAGACAGACATTTGGACAGCTGGACAGCAGGAGAAGATAGACAGTCAGTTTGGGCTTATAGAAAATTGGCTTGGTAGGCGGGTGGTCTGAGGGATGCAGTGTTGAAATAAACAAAATGCTGGCTGGATGGCTGGCTGGACGCACAGAGAGAGAAACGAGATAAGCTTGAAAATCACCATAATAAACAACAATACTAATGTAAATACTATTACGTATCAATACAATGCAAGGCAACCACTACACACACTACTGGGAAAAAACCATGTTCAAATTATAATTGTAAACGTTTAGAAGCATGTACGAGTAGTTGTAGTAGTAGCAGTATCGTCGATGTTCTTTCTCATGTATGGCCATAAAACATTTCTGTATTGTCAACAAATCTATTGATGAATAAAATCCGGCAGTCATCTGTAGAATCCATATCATAGACATAGATAGTGTAAGCATTAACAGTGTGCGTGCGTGTGTGTGAGTGATGTGTCTGGCTGTGTATGGAACAGCATAGTGTTTTGTCTAGAGCAGCGTTTGGATGGTCATAGAGCTGATAAGAGACCCATTGGCAGAAAATGAAAAATAACAGCAACAACAATAAATATTCCATCATCACAATTATAGTAGCAGTCAGAATCTCATTCAAACAAATATTATACACTCGTGTGTAGTGTTATAGCAACATTTGGGCGTGAGAACATAAAATTATAATAAATGCCTTCTTTTCGTCTCATAGTCATCGAAGGCGATTAGGCGGAATGAAGAAAACGCATCGCCATTTTAAATGACCGATGTTGGCAACACCGGAAAACCAGCAACAATATGTCGTAGGCAATAACAAAACCTCCGAACAGTACATAATTTATGACATTTAATTTGAAATGAAGCCATGATTCTAAAACGAAAATTTCGTGAACTTGTAAAAAAGATTGTGAAGATCAGAGTAAAATTGAATTGCTCTATTTGATTTAATTTTTGTACGCAAATATGTTCGACCCGTTTATAGAAGACGCCTACATGGGATAAAAGGGACTCTTCGTAACTCACAATGAATGTAACTGGCAATACTAGAAGGCTTGTAACTTATAGCAATAGCAAAGCTGAGAAAAACCAAAATTATCGACGTTAATTTTTATATACTTCTTTTGTCTATAGTGCATGTTATAATTTTTCTTTCGAATGAAATAATTTGCAAAATTAGAATAATTTTCAGTGCAGAATGCTCAGCTCAATGTACATTTGACATATCCCTACAGTGTGACCAATAATATATGGAATCGATAAAAAGAATTAATTAGTGTGATATTTTTCAAGTATAAATAAATGTGAATGCCTGAAAAATGTCACATGTCAATGTAATCGATATCTATATATTTATATATTTTTTATATTTTTTAAAAATAGCATGTCTATTCCATTTCTACTCTATGATCGCTGCCGTTTAAATGACGTCAGCTAGATGTGCACCAATATTTTCGTAATAACAACGGATTGGATTGTATAGGGTTGTCCATTAAGTGCAAGGCCGTCAGCTATTAAATACCTGTCATCTGAAGTGTTATTTATTTAGTAAAAGGTTTGCCATTTACAAACATGGATTGTTTAGCAACAGAAGGACGCATAAAAGCAGTTAAAACCTACTACAAAAGTGGTGATATTCAGACGTGCGTTACCAATCGAACAAAATTTTCTTCAGAGATGAAGCTCATTTCTCAGTCGGTGGTTACGTCAACAAGCAAAATTGTCGCATATGGGGCTCGAAGAAACCAGAAATGATTGTGGAAAAGCCATTGCTTGCGGAAAAAGTGGCTGTTTGCTGCGCATTATGATCTGGAGGTGTCATTGGTCCGTATTTTTTCGAAAATGACGCAGGAGGAACCTCATAAGGATCCAACTCAGGGGTGTTTATTTAAATGACATTGTATTTCATACATAATGGCATGTTCCAAGGATTACAATGAAATAAAAGTTTGATCGAAATCATAGCTTTATGTGTGTCATATTTAACTTTTCTTTTAAAACGGAAGAATGTATAACCCTGTAAAAAGGAATTCATTATTTTTACATGTCATTGAATGCTTTGTTTGAAACATTTAGATTGGTCCCAATCATTTCAAATACACATCTTTTGTCCCAAAAACTTATGGCTGTTTTAAAGGTAATTCCGTTATGCCTCTCTCTGCCTCATTTTCACAAAATTTTTTGAGACGCATTTTTCACCAGCAAAATCATTAGCCTTAGATGAAAACATGCGATAATCACTTGGTGCCAGATCCTAACTACATGGTAGACGCATAAAAACCTCCTAACCAAAGCTCCCGAAACTTCTTGCGACTCACTATCGATGCGAGTAGCTTGGTGCTATCCTGGTGAAATATAATTCTTCTCCTATTGCCCAAAGCTGGCCGCTTCTGGACGATTGCTTCCTTCAGACAATCAATTGTTGAAAACAAAAGTTCCGAATTAGCAGTTCATAATAAACGACTCCCAGCCAATCGCACAAAATACACAGCAAAACCTTACTGACCTTACAATACTGCCTTGGTCGACCACGACCATTTTCACTTGACGTTTCGTAAGTGACCCACTTTTCATCACCGGTATCGATTCGCAAATGAAAATTTGGTCCATAAAGATTTTTTGCATTAACTAGTGGATGCCGAATGAACTGCTTTTGTATCCGACCTTATTCAAGTATTTTCATGCTGTTTTTCTGTGCAACGTTCAGCTCTTGGGCAATCGGAACAGCGCTTATATGACGTTCGGACTTGATGATTTTCATTACTTTATCGACATTTTCGACAATTGGCCTGCCAGAGCGTAGTGCATTTTCGACATCAAAACTACCAGAATAGAATCGACAAAACCAAAATTGCAAATGAGTCGCTGTTACAATGTCAGGACCATGAACTCTATTCACATTTTCAGACGTTTGGCTTGTGTTTGTTCACAGCGCTAATTTCCCTGTTCGTATCAAGTATATTTTGGAATTTTTACAATGAATTAGAAAACAAATTCAAGTTTTACATCGCAAATGAAATTTCCTGCGCCATACAGCTGTATTCCCAAATAAATTGGAAATAATGCACTGCTGTCACCCAAAAGGCACTATTTTGCCCCGGACAGTGTTATTATTATTTTTTCCAATTCTCGAAGCGTGCTAAATGGTCACGTCCCAGTGGAGCCTTCACAAAGCGCAGCGATTCACGTTGAATCTTTTCGAACGGCTCTAAACAGAATATATGTCGAATTTTTGTCCGTGTTGCAAAATCGAAGGGTTGTCTGCCCATAAGAGTTATGAGCGATTTTGGGGCGATATTTTTGGTTTAGCTTCACTTTGACACGATTTCCACTTCGGTAGACGGTTGTTCGTGGATCATAAACATACATCCAAGTCTTAAGTGGCGGTAATCAGAATTCATCTCTTCACAGATTTTAACGCGACGGTCCTTTTTGGAAAAAAATTAGTATTTTTGGTATCAATCCAGATTTGTTGCGTCTGAATCCCAAATATATTTTAGAACTAAGTTGTTCCGTTTGAAATCCAAACAACATCACCATCTAGAATGTTTAATCGCTGGATTTTGAGTATCAAATCTGAGACTAATTGGATGCAAACAATATTAGCAATTCAATTGTATTTTTTTCCTCAAAATTTAGCCTTTTTTCGACCTGTTTAGCGGGCAGAATTTGGATTTAGCTATTTTTTGGATAAAAGATTCTAAAAATTCTAGAAAAGCCTACCCAGCCTGGCCATCCCTTTGGTCTCTTTGGTCAATATTTTGAGGCAAAATTGATTTTTGAATTCATGCTAGACTAACATTTTAATTCATTTCACCCAAAAATACACCCATACATAAAGTTTAATGAAATATACTCGTCCAGAAAAGCCAACATTTCTTATTTGAAGTTTTTTATTTGTTGTGTTAAGTAAAACTATTTTAAAATTTTTAATAATTTAGATAAGTTCGTTTTTGTCATGAAAGTTTAAATTTGCTGTTTGTTTTGATTTAGTGGAGGGCAAAAAATATTCGATATATAGGTAGTCACACATTTTATTATCTACAATGAACCAAATATATTTCTTGTTGTTTTAATGACATTAACATTTTAACTTTATTAATTCGTTAATCAAAAATTAAGCTCCAGAAAAAGGGTCATTCGTTTTTAAGCCACAAAAACTGTTTTATTGCTTTAGGTACTCTAAGACCCAAAGTAACTGGATGTAATGACAAAAAATAGAGAAAATGATATTGACTGGAAGAAGATTAATTTTTTTTTTACAATTGCTAAGAACTCAAGGAACGAATTGCATTTTAAATGTCTCATCCATGGTTATAAATCGACTCAAAAATTCGGCTATATTGCGGTAAAATATAGCCAAACACTCTAAAGCAATCACGGCACCCATGTTGCGCACAGCTTTCTCATCTTCAAATCCTCGGTCAATATACGATGTATAGCACTTTTTGAAATGCCCATCATTTCAACTAGTTCATGCACCTTCAGCCGACCATCATCCAATACCATTTTGTAAATTTTCTTAACAGTGTCTGGTGTGGGCACCTCAATCGGTCGACCACTACGGTTTGTTTAAACTTTGCTATCCAATGTTTTACAGTCGTAAATGAACGGTTGACTGAAACATTTTGTTTTTTTTTTTTTTTTTTTGTTCCACCAATAAATACTTGAAATCTGAAGAAATCGTGGAAACATCAACATTACAAGCCCGAAAAAATGATTTAAAATTGGAGTTCTCGTCGATTTAAATAACAGGTCCCTACACATTTGTAATTAAAAACAAAATAAAAACAGTTTCAAAAATCACGTCACATTACATTACTACGTTTATTGTTTCTGAATTTAGTACAATTGTTTTTGGCAGACGAAGTTAGTTGCAACACTGTAACTTTAGTCGTTCGTATACTAACTTGAACCCAGATGTAAAAGAAATGGCGCAAATATTATCGTCTGGCAAGGTTGTCAGCTGTTAACTACTTGTCATCTGAAGTCCTATATCAAAATTATGAAAAAAATTGAAGAGACTGAAAGCTTTACAGATATGGTCAGGCCTGTGCATCATCGTAATGTACGCACGATCGAAAATATCACTTTTTTCGAAAATCACGCTGGAGAAACCGTTACCGTTAAATCAGAGCGCTGTGGCCATATGATAACCGTCTTATTTGGCCTGCAAATGAGAATTATAAACTGAACTATACGAGGTGTGATCAAAAAATATCCGTTATTTTAAATTTTTTCCAAAAAGTATTTATTTATTTATCAATTTCTATTTTATTTCCTTTGAAGTAGTCCCCCTCAGATATAATACACTTCTGCCAGCGTTTCCTCTAACCCTCGAAACACTTCTACAACGGTATGGCCAACAGCTCCTGTTTCGATTTTTCTTTTATCTCCTCAATCGTAGCAAAACGCTTTCCTTTCATCGGTGTCTTCAGTTTTGGGAAGGGGAAAAAGTCAGCGGGGGCCAAGTCCGATGGTGGAAGCATGCTTGCGGTTTTGTTTTTGTCCAAAATTCACGCACAAGCATCGATGTGTGAGCTGGTGCGTTATCATGGTGCAAAATCCATGATTGGTTTTTCCACAATTCTGTGCTTTTCTGACGAATTGCTTCGCGCAAATGGCGCATAACTTCAAGATAGTATTCCTTATTGACCGTGCGACCTTGTGGCAAGAATTCATGATGCACCACGCCATTGCAATCGAAGAAAACAGTGAGCAAAACCTTCACATTTGACCGAACTTGACGTGCTTTTTTCGGCCTTGACCCTTCTGGACGCTTCCATTGGGATGATTGGACTTTGGTTTCCATGTCATAGCCATACACTCATGATTCGTCACCAGTTGTGACCTTTATGAGGAAATCTGGATCGTCGTTGACGACGTTCAACAGCTCCTGAGCAATGTCCATGCGACGTTGTTTTTGCTCAAAATTTAGCAATTTTGGAACAATCTTCGCTGCCGCACGTTTCATGCCTAAAACATCCGTAAAAATTGCTTGGCATGAGCCGAACGATATGCCAACATCATCAGCAATCTCTCTAACGGTGATTCGACGATTATTCAAAATCATTTTCTTCACTGCTTCAATGTTTTCATCGGTTGTTGACGTGCTCAGACGACCATCGTCATTGACATCTTCTAGGCCTTACTTAAACCAGTTATACCACAATTGAACTTATGTTTCTGCACATTTAATATCATATTTTACACAAAACTTAATACAGTTTCTTTAATCCATTTTTTCGAATAGTAAAAAATCGAAGAGCACACCAAAACACGATTAACCTTTTTATCTGTCAAAAACTAACTGGCAATCTAAAATGGCTGATATTGTCAACATATATAGGTACATACATATATGTCAGACATGTATACCAACATAACAGAAAAAAATGCGAAAATCGAACATACGTAACTCAGGAAATTTGATAATAACGGTTATTTTTTGATCACACCTCGTATGTGGTTTCAACCAGACTGTGCCACGAGCCACACAATACGACCGATTTTTGCTTTATTGCATGAGAAGCTTCCAGAAAGCTTAATTTCATGATTTGGCGATATCAATTGGCAATCAAGATCATGCGATTTTACGCCGGTGGACTTTTTTTGTGGGGCTACGTCAAAAGCCATGGTTATGCAGGTAATGCCCAAACATTAAAGCATTTAAAAACCAACATTCGTCAAGCTATCGCCGCCTGTGTAGCTATTTCGGATCCGGCCATGAATTCCCTCAGCATGATGTGAACAATTTATCGATTCTTCTGAAACTGAAACTCTCAACTTAACGAGAATTCCATCTTGATAGCACAGATCGAAAAAACATCACAAGCATTCACTTATGAAAAACATACGCAAAACTTCACTTTTTTATTTGTATTTAAAAAAGTCATCGGCTTTCAGGCAACAATATTTTGTCGTTGATTTCTCAATTTTTTCTGCTCTACGTCATCATTGACTTATTTATTTTCAGTTCGTTCTGTGTGTTAGAACTTTGATTCATACTTTGTTATAAAATAAGGAGGAGGAAATTATAAACCCTTGCAAATAAATAATAGAAGTTAAAAGTTATATACTTTACCTTATTTATTTTATATATTATATAGGTATTTCTTATTAAAAAATAAGGCGGACTTTCGATTATTATTTTTTTTTTTTATGTTGGTAGCACGTTTAGTTTGTTTGTGAGAGGCATAAATAAGACAAATGTTTTGCTTGTTCGACGATTTTCTGCTATCGAAAAAAATGGATAAAGGAAGTTGTATCAAATTTAGTGTAAAAACGGAATTAAGTGCTCAAAGACACTTGAAATTATTATTTATTTAGAATCGTCGAGTCACAATTAGAGAAGTTGCTGAGGATGTCGGCGTCGGGTGACGGCTCATGCCGTGCAATCTTTTCGGAAATTTTGGGCATGAAGCGTATGGCAGCGAAGTTCGTTCCAAAATTGCTGAATTTTGGCCAAAAACAACGTCGTGTGAGTATCGCTCAGGAATTGTTGAATGACGTCAACGATGATCCAGATTTGCTTAAAAGAGTCATAACTGGTGGCGAATCATGAGTATATGGTTATAACACCGAAACCAAAGCCCAATGGAACAGTCCAGGAGGGCCAAGACCAAAAAAAGCACGCCAAGTTGATCAAATGTCAAGATTTTGCTCACTATTTTCTTCGATGACCAAGGCGTAGTGCATCAGGAGTTCTTACCACAAGGTCGTACGGTAATAAGGAGTATTACCTTGAAGTTATGCGCCGCTTGCATGAAGCAATAAGAAAAAAACGCCCGGAATTATGGAAAAAAATCATGGCTTTTGCATCATGATAATGCACCTGCTTACCAATGTTTGTTTGTGAGAGATTATTTGGCCGTTATCATGCCTCAGCCACCGTATTCAACAGATTTGGTTTCCTGCGGGTTTTTCCTGTTCCCAAGATTGAAGAAAGGACGGCGTTTTACGACGATTGAGGAAATAAAAACCGAATCGCCGACCACGCAAAACCCTTGCCATATTAATGCCTCTCACAAACAAACTATATGGATAAAACCGTCAACATATCTTCGCGACAAATGTACCAACATAAAAACAAAATAATAATAGAAAGTCGAATGTACGTAGCCAGCGAAATTTGTAAATTCATCTTATTTTTTGAAATAAAATATAATAAATAAAATATATAAAATATTGACATATCCTACAATTTGCAAATTTTTAAGAACATTTCTATAATTTTGGCGATTACAAGATTTACATTTAAACAGTTTTTTCTAAGTTGAATTCTGTTGACAGAAGAAACTTGTGAAATGTTGAGTTTTTTTTTTGGCACAAAAAGCTCATGACGATTTGGAATATCGTTTATATTTTTATTTCTTTGAAGAAGAAGAAGAAGAAATGTTAATACCGAGGATTATATTCATTTCTTCCGAAACAGTAATAAAATTCAAGCTACTACAATTCCTATATTTTTCTTATGGTTAACTCTAAATATTTTGCATAAAAACGCCAAATATGTAATTTTGGACTAAATAAAAAATATTAAAATAAATGGAAAAATTAAAATAAACTAAGTGATTACTGTGGCGATACACCAGATGCATGCGTTGCCCAGTTTGGCTATAAAAATTACAATAAAACATGCAAAAATTTTTAAACAAATGTTAAATTTCTAAGCATTGTGTTTTGCTAAATTGTCTGCTCTCCAAAAAGAATAAAATCAAATAGCTTAAAATGTAAAAAGAAAACATTTAAATAATTTCAAACAGGCAATAAAAACAATGAGCAGTGCCAGGTATAATTGTAATGTTCGTAAATCAAAAGGGATTGATTTAAGACAAGAACTAAATTACTAGAAGAAACATGTGTATATTTCCTTAGCTCAGTTTCAAAATTATGAAATTAACTCTTAAAGTAATAATAATAGTGAAAATATTGTTATAATTCTTTATGAACAAGATAAATACGTAAATAACTTTTTTAAATATTGTTTTATTCAATATATTTTCGATAAATTCTCCCCATTTAGTTTAATTTCTTATGAATAATAACTAAAATAAACTACATATACACATAATATAATAAATTTTTAATAATGGATATTTTCTTTACTATGTACAAAATATTACAAAAATTCGGAAATAGAAAAAATCTGAAAATAAAAATAAAATTTGCAGACTTTTCAAAAAAATCAGCAAAAGGGAAATTATTGCCCCATTTAATAGGAATTTTAGAGGGAAGAGGGAAGATGTAAATACATTGTGTTTTAATTTTGGTAAAATTGCACAGGGTGTCCGTCGGGAAGGTATGCTACTTTGCTTTGCCGCCATTTTGGTACACATTAGTCTTGACAGTTCATATTTGGCAGTCGTGAAGTAGAGACGTGGCAAATTTATTATGGAAACATATTCGATAAACCAGCGTGTTTTAGTCGTTAAACATGTTATTAAAATCAATCATCGATTACTGTGGCGATGAAAAAGTTACGTGAAATTTTTGGGAGAAACCACGTGCCAACAAGACGCACTATTTATCGTGTAGTGAATGATTTCAAAGAAAGAAGGTCTGTAGCTGATAGGGCCAAGCATGAACCACAGCGTGCTCAGGAGCTTGGTCTTCAAAGAACAACTTTGGCCACAATTTTGCACAAGGATTTGCATTTGTTTCCATTTAAGATTCAGTTGACACAAGAGCTTCTTCCACAAGACCATTTACGCTGCCGTACATATGCCAATAGGATGTTACACCTCCCCATTGACAAACCCGATTTTCATGAAAAAATCATAATTCATAACATTTTTATTTGAATGGATATGTAAATAAACAGAATAGCCGGTTCTGGGCAATGGAAAACACTCAGATTTTTCATCAGTCACCTTTGCATCCATTAAAAGTGACAGTATGGTGTGCAATTTGGTCAGAAGGAATCATTGGACCTTACTTCTTTGAAACTGAAAATGGCGTAACGGTAACTGTCAATGGGGAGCGATATCGTGATATGATTGAAAACTCTTTAACGCCACAACTGCATGCTTTGGGCTTGATTAACATGTGGCATCAACAAGACGGTGCCACATCGCATACAGCCAGGATGACAATGGAATTACTGCGAGACCCCTTTTCACAACAAGTTATTTCAAGAAATGGTGATGTTGATTGGCGTCCTCGGTCGCCTGATTTGACTGCTCCGTACGAATTTTTGTGAGGATATCTGAAAAGCAAGGTTTATGCAAACAAACCGGAAACGCTTGAGCAACTCAAACAAAATATTCGTGAAGAAATTGATGAAATACCTCGTGAAATGTATGAGAATGTAATGAAAAATGTGCTCAAAAGGGCTCGCATATACGAGGCAAACGGAGGCGGACATGTATCTGATATTGTATTCCATATATAATTGTCGACATTAAATAAAACATTTATCAATATAAGATCCGTTCTCTTTCATTCAGTCAAAAATTATAAACAAACAAAGTAGTATACCTTCCCTTCCTTCAAAAATATATACATATGTATTGCTTAAATTGACATGTTCTTGAAACACTTTGTACAATCTTTATGATTTTTGTTATCAATTAAAAATTAAGGATCTTTGATTTCAAACATTGTAAAAAGTTGAAGCGCTCTTAAGCAGCAATGACATATGAGTATAATAACAAAAAGTAAACCTTAATATCCTGAAAATCATATCATAAGTCGTAGTAGCAGTGAGTAAAAACAGAAAGGTAATGAGATCAGGAGATATAACGCTTTTTACAGACATTTGTCAAAAATTTTCAAAAAAAAGGACATATTTCGCAGAAACAATTTCTAATTGAAAAAATTGTATTTAATTTTTTTTTATACTGTTTCATAATTTTCTTATAGCTCGATGTGTTTTCTTATGTGTTTGATTCACTATGAAGCATTTTTTGAGAGAGGAATTTTTCTTTTAACTTAACATAGACAAATGTTGCAAAATCATAGATTACTTCTGGTACCAGATTTGGAAATGACATGACAACGTTTTTTGAAAACAATTATTGTGATCTGTGGATAAGAATTGATTTTGGTCTGTTGAACACCGATTTTAGTAAACATATTTTCTTCAGTTTAGCAACAAAATGCCATCAAACTCCATCCTTGCTTTCTTATTACATTTTAGATTGAAAATCCTATATTATATTTTATACTATTTCGAAATTTACTTGTGTTATTGAGGAAAAAAAAAATTAAAACAACTCTTTCAGTATATTTAAAAAAGTACGTCATCTTTTAATAATCCTAAAGAGTCAACTGTTTCACCTCGTCCAAAATTAAAAACTCTTGGCATTCATTTAACGCCGCCAAATGCATAAAAATGGGAATGAAAAGGATATAATAATTTAAGCAATTTTTTTTTTTTTTTTTGTTTTTGACAGATTTCCTTTAAGCAGGCGACTTTGAAGCCTTGCTAAAATTGAACTTCAATGCATTCAAACCCAAAATAAATTCTCAACAATTCCTACAGAATAGTGCAAAACGTGCATTAAATTTGAATGAAATTAATTATTCGACCTAAAACTTTTATAATTGCGAACAAACTACATTTTCTCTTTTTCGGGAATTAAAACTGAAAAGGAAAATAGTAACAGGTGGTTTGAAGCTATCACAAACCATCGTATATAATAATATTAGCAATTACTATTATTTCTTCAAAATTTTAAATATTATTATTTAACAAATTTTTAAAAGAAATTTTGAAACATTTTTTTGCAAATGTTTGGCATATACTAGTTTAAACCAAAAATGAAATATTGCCTAAAATGATAGCAAATAAAGCAAATCAAATTGACCACAGAATTTGACTTTTGGAAATCACATTATGGATTAACTATGGTATAGCAAGTCAAATATAAAATATAAACAATTCACCAAAAGTGTGATAAAAGCCTTGAAAATAAGAATTAGGTAGATTCCAAAAAAAAAAGGAAAAGAATATTTAGCATTAGATTTAAAAAAAAAAATATACAGCATCCAAAATAACCTGGTAAAATGTATATAATATTCTAAATATAGTAAACTTGTTGGGTATGCGAATTCAATATTTTTCTTTTTTTCAGTGTTAAAAGCATGTTAAAAAAGTATTTTTCCGAAATTTGGGACTAATTTGTCGTCGAACAATTTTCTGCTTCACCTAATTTAGTGCAAATCTTACATTCACTTTAAATCGATCTTAATAGTAAGTTCTTCTCAAATTAAGTTAAGTAATTGCAGTGCTACTTCAACTAACGTCACTGCACGCATACATACTGTTATGCCTCGAAGCTAAGCTATACATATATTTATTATTTTTTTTTTTTGTTTCTCTGTTAATAACTACAAAATTGTCACTTATACGTACCTTTTGAAAAAACCCACGAACCTCAAAAAAATTAGCTTTGAATAATTTAATTACTTGCACTCAACAAATCAAATAACTAAATCCAAGCGCATAACTTAATTAAATTCGTGTGTTGAAACGAGTATGCACACGTGCAAGTGAGTAAATATCAATGTATGTGTTGTATTACAATTCTCGCTTGAACACAGATTGCAAAACGGAAAAGCGCGTTAACGCGAGTAGAAAAAGCAATGAGGAATTTTCCAACGTTTCCCCTTTTTAGTTTTTGATTTTTCTTTGCTTTGCTCTTCTTTTATTTGGCACACCGGTGCACTGTTAATAAATCAAATAACGGTTATAATTTTCGAAAAACGAACACGGGAAAATCAAATATCAGTGAAATGCAAACACAAACTCTAGCGCGCACACATACACACGCACTCAAATCTGTAGACCTTTATACACACACTCGCAACGGTCGATGCCAAGCGAAACGTTCATTCAAAATGTTGAACAGTGAAGCACTTCCGTTTTCCGTTTTATTACGTTGCACGTTACTACCACTGCAGCTACCACTAACATCAAATCGTTCGTATAGCAAACACACGCATACAAAAGCATTCGCACACACATACGAGATGCTAGATAACAATGGTTGATGTTTCAACAATGTTATGCCTGATGTAGTTGTAATAGTTACGGTTACGGGATTCTCTTTTTTTTTGTTGTTGTTGTATGTGCTTGTTTAACTGCTACTATTCACATGTACGATTGATGCTTGTTACATTTTATCACTTGCTACTATTTGTTTTCTTCTTGAATTCTTTCGTTTTCGTAAAATTCTCGCGCGCGTTTTTTCTTTGCTTGATTTTTCCCTTTTTCAATTTACTATTTTTGCGTTCTTTTTGCAGGGAGTGCATAAAACAAAATGCAATTTATTTGCTTTGTATCAAAACAATTTATTAAAAGTGAATTATCTCGTTTACTATTCAATTGTCAGCAATGCCGTCGTCGTGGTGTACAACAAATAATTATATGGAATTATCTTTTTATTCTTCGTCAACTGCTTATGAGCGTCCCTTTATTCCGTTATCAAACAACCGCTGCGTTAGGCAGTTCGTACTCAACTGAATTTGTTCTGTGATTACTTTCAAACATTTACCGAATATCCAGCATCGGCGAATGGACCACATTCGACGAACGTGTGCGAATGAACGACGAACGACTCCACACAGGCATCCACTTGCGAATCGGTCGCCACCTACTTGTTGGCGCTTATTCTTACGGTAAACACAACAACAGGGATAGTTCGTGCACATGCTGGTCGTCCGAGCGATATGTTGCTAGTTCGAATGCAATGTAATGATGGTGCTGCTGCTGTCTGCTTCTACAATTGCAGGACTTTAATTGTGCGTGTGTTTGGGTATGTAACTATATATGTGTAAGTGGATGTGTGGCTGCGTATAATGGCCATGTGCGTTAATGCAATAAGAGAACGGTGGAGTTGAAAAAGATTCCTTGAAACATTCGTCGATATGCGATAAACCTAGCGGTTCCATATAATTCAGAAATAATAACTCAAATGGCAGGCGCAATAAGTACGACTTAACCGTAGCTTGTACACCTGCCACCGTGAATTGCAATCATAGCTTCAGATAAGTGGGCCTGTCCGAGAAAATTCGTATTTTTTAGCAGTTTACAACAACCACGCCCATTAACAAGTTTCGAAAAAGTTATTTATTACTTACAGCCACATACTGTCTTTAATCAACGAATAAATGCTAAAAAATAATTGGAAATTTCTGGAAAAAGGATAATTTTTTATAAGTTGGATTGAATACATACACGAGCAGATCATTTCCAATTGGGCCAATTTTTCTCAACTTTATCAAAACTATACCGTGGGAAGTTGACAAGTCAAACAGTCTGCTCATACATAACATATCGACTCAGCCAACTGAATCAGATTGAATGACAAATTGTTTTCATACCTCCATCGGAAGTAATATTTGGTATAACGAATGTGTAACACCACAAATGAATAATGAAATATGTTTTACAACTTTTTCAGTTGATTGAATGATATCCGTCTGTCTGGTAGACACGATAACTGTCAATAATCTTAGTAAGGCTTCTTAAAACTAATATGAAAGCAAATAGTAGCTGGGATTGTAAATCGACTATATCAACCAGCACCTCAGTTTGTTCCCTTGAACTTCTCATTTATGGCCTGTAATAATTGAAAAACTTGTGCATTGTATTGGTTTATAGTGCTCGGCGGAATTTGAAAGAATCGACCGATTAACCAGGCCCCTTCTGGTACCTCACATACGAATGGCAAATTTAACCGGTATATTCTTACACTCGCGTTTTTTATTTAGTTGCACTAAATTTAGTCAAATTTGGTACACGTTGAGATATTGTTAAAGTAGTGTAGTAAAGTAAAGTAGTCTCAGAATAAATATAAAATTTGGAAGGCTGTAGTGGCCTAAATTTTTGTCCGTTGTATTAATCTTTAATTCGACTAAAATTCAACTATTTAGCCACACCTCTTGTAGTAACTACCATACAAATAACCGATTGAACCAATATATTCCTAATTTCGTATCTTTCAAGCAACTACTATACAGATTTCATTCAAATTTGGCTCCCGTCGTGCATTTGGTAAACTAAAAGATAATGGAGGGCGCTGCCATATACTATGCCGATGCCTCCCATACAAATTGACATATTTTTCTAAATTGAATTTTTCGCCTACAATCCCTAATTCGTAATTTTACTGTATTATAACGCCTAATAGAATTTGAAAAATCAATCGGATCACCACGCTATCTCCGCAAATTCCCATACAAATTGTCTAAATTACCCCATACATTCTTAGTTGTGTATCTTCCCTTCAAATTAAACGACTTCCAAGCAGAAACCTTTAGAAAGTTTATGGTTTAATTCAGAATATTATTGATGAGAACATAGAAAAGTATCACGTCCCTTCTAACGCCCATCACATTTTTGCATTAATGCACGAGAAGTTTAAATATAGTATATAGTTCTCCATTTGGTGTTTTTAAAACCGCCGGTCTGGCAAGACTGCTATCTGAAGTGTTATTTATTTAATGAAAGGTTTGCCATTTATGAAAATGGATCGTTTAACAAACGAAGAACGCGTAAAAATAGTTAAAACTTATTACAAAAATGGTGATTCAAACGTGGTCTTTCAATCGAACAAAATTCTCTTCAGCCATGACGTTCATTTCCCACTCGTCGGTTACGTCAACAAGCAAAATTGTCGCATATGGTGATTGGAAATGATTGGTGCACATTATGGTCTGGGTGTGTCATTGGACAGTATTTTTTCGAAAACTGCCTCAAAAGGATCCACTGTTGCAACCAATCCAGAGGCGGCCATTTAAATTACATTGTATGCCGTACATAATGGCAAGGTCTAAGCATTATAATGAAATAACAGTTTCATCGAAATCATAGCTTCATGTGTGTGTTTTTTTATTAGGCCGGTTCCTTAAAAAATGTGTGGGCTGGGTGGACTTTTCAGTTGCTCACAGTCGACCCAGTCCACTAACAGCTGCCATATATAGCTTTTAATTAATGAATAAATTACAAAGTTCCAGAAAGTGATTCAGTTGTTGTATAAGCAAGTTTTTTCCTAAGTAGACCGATTTTGGCCAGCTGCATCACCTACGGTTCAAGAAATGATAGATAGGACTTGGACCGTTTTTACAGGTAAAATGGTATTTTTTAGGATCCAGCCTTTGTGTAAACATGTTTTCCCCTTACTGGTCTGACATTGCACAATTTCGAAATTAGCCTGCCAAAACCCCTCTTACATCTAGTGGTGCGACCTTTTTCATGTTTTCACAAGCTTGAGTGCTGACAGACGGGCATGCTTAGATCGACAATTTCTACAACTATCAGGAATACATACTTTATGGTGTTTATTTCTAACTGTTACAAATTGAATGAAAAAAATAAACGGCTGGTGATTAAAGAAGTCGTCATTTTCTTCATTTATATTTTGAAAATAAACTTTTGCAATGAAAATAATTGAAGACTGGTTACAGAAATGAGCCTGTGAAACATACGACACATTTTTCAAAACAATATACGTACATCAGGAGAAATTACTTCCTAAGACGTAAATAAGAAACACAAATAATGGATTAGAAATTGTGTAAAACTGTACCAGGACTGTTAAATTTTACATGAGCAAGTCTTATTTGTGCTTTTTATTCTTATGGAATTCCTTTCAGAAATGTGTGTTTTTTACTTACATTTTTATTAGTGAAAATATGTCATTTTGTAGAAGCTTTTAAGAACTTCTTAAAAAGAATGAAAAGCGAACGTGCAAAAAGCGCAAGTTATGGCTTAAAACTACCGGAAAGTTTTTGAATACTAGCGAATTTTACGCTTGTTTTAGGAAGGAGAAACCTTTTTGTAATATATCTGTCAAATGCATGCCTTGCTCTCAAAAATTTAAAAAAGGAACAAATGCAATAAGTTAGAAATAGTAAATAATTGTGAATTTGACATGTACTTATTATGGCAAAGGACCGTTTTCTGTGCTAGACCTTAACTATCACTTCACTAGTGCACTTACGCAACAATAAATTGGCTTCCAGCATTGTAAAGACTGCATCAAGACTAGTAAACTTTACATGGGCTTGTACACTTTTTATGGACACCCTTGATAAGTTTTTAAGTCAGTAAGATCTTTAAGGGCACTGCTACACGTTCAATATACCTATATATTGAACGCGATCCAATATCGCGATATTTATTGAACGTGTAGCATGCGGTATCGATGGATCGCGATCCATATCACAGAATGACCTAAATTATGGAATCCAGATCGCGGATCGTGGATCGCATGATAAATATTGAAAGTGTAGCATTTCATGATATTAGATCGCGATACGTTAATAAGAAGTGAAATAAAACATAAAATAAAAGACGCAGTGCAAAAAATTTAACAAATAAAAAGTAAAAAATGTTATTATTATTAAGCAAGCAAAATAGCTAAACAGGATTTTTTTTTTTTTTTTTTTTTTTTTCTCGCGACTTTTTTTAATAACCGATCTGCACTGCACCAAAAAACGTAAATACTGACGCGATAAATATTGAACATGTAGCATACGCTCGTGATCTATCAATCCATTAAAATGGATCGCGATCCAAATATCACAATATGTATTGAACGTGTAGCAGTGCCCTAAGATATTCTTTAAATAAAATCTTTGGGAGTTATATAAATTTAATTCTATGTAGGTAGAAAATATGCTCACACAGTTCCTTTGGGAGAAATAAAAGTGTCGTTCCTTCGAAATAACTTTAATGTTTCGCCGAATAATGTTATATTATCCTTATTATTATATTATCATTCATTTTGCTTTATACTGATTTTCATATTATTTTAGTCATTTATAACAAAACAATTTGCAAGTACATACTTGAAAATAACATATCAATACACAAAAATGAATACGGAACTGACTCGAAATAGAAGAAAATAATTCCATTCGCATTGAAGGAGATTCGCCGATTTTTATGGGTTTGACACCGTCAAAAACTGAAGTAATTTCATTTTACGCATACTGGAAAAGTATCATTTTCTAACAGTGATACGTATTAATAAAAAATACCCTTTATCTATTAATATCCTGAAATTGAGACCTTCATTTACATAGAAGGACTTATGATACATTTTGCAGGAAGCTTCCAACAATTTTCAAAACATATTTTAAGGAATTTAGTGATGGGATTCAATAACGTTTTATTGCTTAATTGAAAGAAAAATATTTTTAGCAATCCGCTATGCTCGATGCAACAAATTTGCAGCCCTGCCAAGACTAAGCCACAGTAAATTCAGATCTAATATAGACTTTCTAGAATTCAAACCGTCTGTGTAATGCATTTTATTCAAATCAGCGCAGTTTGAAAGAAGTTATTTTTGCTGCTCCAACAGTGAAGACACTATTATGTATGTGAAAAATATGTAGTCATTACGACTGTGTCGATAGTTGTTGAAGACACTTTTCGATATAAAAATATGCGGCGAAAGCACTTTTCTGCATAAAAATTTACATAGAAAAGTGTCTTCACTGGCACTTTTCATATAGAAAAATGTTGTTGAATAAACTTTTCTGTGTAACAAATGTCGATAAACACATTGTGTCGAAAACATTTCTTTATGAAAAATGTCGATAAATCTACTTTTCTACATGGAAAGTGTCCATAAAGACACTTTCCTAGGAAAAGACGCATATAGAGGCCATTTTCTCTATTAAAAATATAAATAAAGATAATTTTCTATATGAAAAGTGTGAAGATGGGATAATACCTCTCTACCTAGAAAGTGTTGATAAAGGCAGTTACCGATTTTCAAAATGTCAATAAAAACATTTTCCATATGAAAAGCTTCGATGAAAACAGTTTTCTATACGACAAGTGTCAATTAAGATACTTTTCAATATGAAAATTATCAATGAAGACAGGTTTCTATGTGAAAATTGCCTACGGTAACACTTTTTGAAAATTAACGGTGAATTCCCTTTTTCTTATGTATGAAATATGTCAATAAAAAAGGTTATCGATAAGTAAACTTTTCTATACGAAAGGCACAGAGGAATACACTACTCTTTATGAAAATTTCCGGTGAGGACATTATTATATAAAAACTGGTGCTCACTCACTTTTCTATAAGAAAACAATCTATGAAAACCATGTCTACAAGAATATGACAAGTTTGTACGAAGGCATCTTTTTATATGAAAAGATCTTTTGGTGAAATGTCACTGTATGAACCATCCTTATAAAAAGTATTTAAAAAACTATTTTTGCAATTTATGGATAGTACCTATAATTTGAGTAACCTTTACTTCTTGTGTCCCGAAGTTGAATTTTCCCCTTTCTATCATTTTATATCCGCTACATCCTAAGGATAATTACTTTCAGAGCAAGCCTCCAAATTAACTCTAGCGTTAAATTATATTTACTCCATAATTTTACAACAGGATTTTAATGAAGACAATATAAAACTAAAAAGAAGGTCGTGAAACTTACCGCACCAACACAATAAACAGCGAATGTAGACATTTGACATTTGAATATCCAAAACTATTGCGCACAATACTTTTCAAACTGCAGCTTTGCTCAACGCCACGCAATTGTAGCCATCTCACTTGCAAACACAATTAAATATAACACCAATGCATTTTAAAAATCACTGCTGTGCGAAACAAATCACGCACAAATGACTAGCGATTAAAATCCAAATCGGCCCTTAACAACTTAGGCATCAATAATTTTTTAAAACATTGCACGATTTCCGGCGAGTACATAATTATTTCTTAAGACCAAATGATTCGACACGATTCGTTTTTGAGGCAATTCTGACACATTAAACACAATCCCTATGAAGAAATCTATAGACTCTCGCGCAAAACAACCATTTTCAATAAAATACCGAAAATATATAACGATCTTAGTGGTTGCCACACTAGTGCGTTTTTCAATTTAACATTTACCATGACAGGGTGACACAAAACGATCAAAGAGATGTAATTAAAAAGAAAAATATGTTATGCTTTGCGTAAATAAATCGAGGTTGTTGCACAAAATGGAGTTGCGGAAGTCTAATAAACACAAAAATTAATGTGTAGGTGCGAAAACTAAATAAACCCAAAAAGAAAATTGGGAAATAGATTTTGAATTAATATTTTGATAAACCCAGCCGGAAGAAATAATATATTTTATAGCTTAGCTTTGCGTAATGTGTAGATTATTGCATCTCGCATTTTGATTAAAAAAGGAAGCGATTGCCAACACCTTGTGACAACTTGATTTTGAATTAATAATTTACCAAGTCCAGATAGAAAATAATAACATATTTTATAGCTTCACTTTCAATAGTCGAGGGACCAATAACGATATTGTGTAAATTATTGCAACTCGGATTTTGATTGAAAAAGGAACAGACTTTCAAAACCTTGTAACAACTTCTGTACAAATAACAAATTGGCAAATGTTTGATCTGATACGTCATATGTTATACATACATATGTCGGATAATCAAACCATATGATTACACAATAACATAATAGGCGTTTTTTTTTCTACATTCACTTTTTATTCAACAACTCGAAATTAATTATTATGGGTCAAAAACAAGATAGTTTGTATTCAACCAAATGAAATCGTCAATCACGTCACAATCTTTTTAGGTGGCATATCAAATGAAAGAACGAAACACAATGCCTCCTCCCAATTGCCAAGAAATTGAGTCAGTTCTTAATTTTGGGCCAAATAGAGCTGAAATTGTACAAATTCGCTTATATTTTGATAACTTCGAAATTACCAATAAAAGTTACAGTGCCACAAAATGCAAGCACGTTAACAAACAAAACTCTTATTCACACACACAAACAACTAATTAATGTAAATATTTGTTGTGCGCAATTTAGAAGCCATTTGTTCCCATTTGGCAAATAACACATCATATTATTATATATCTTTTTTGATTTTTTTTCAACGTAAGAAAATATAAGCGCAACGTAAGAAAAAAATTCACATTTCACGAAAAAGACAGTTGTAATTTTCAACAAAATTGAGCCAAATTATAAATTCCGAACGACTTCAAGTTCACACCGTAATTTCGGTGCTAAATTACACTATTTCATTATAGCCTAAACTGAGCACAAATTGTCCTGTTACGATTTTTACTGCCAATCTGGCAACATTTCGAAATATGGAACTCACATATGTTCATGACAACTGTTTTCATCGTTCTTTTCGTTGCACGAATCGAAAAAGTGAAGCAGGAAGATCCGATGCTGTAGGAAAAACTATTTTTAGAATTTTTTTTATATATTCCTGTAAAACAAAGTGAATTTTACATAAACCCGGTGGTCGCGAACATGGTGCACAAGTGCGAAACGCCAAATTGTGGCAAAGACGCTACTTTGCAATGTCCCACATGTCTGAAAATGGGCATACCCGGATCGTACTTCTGTTCTCAGCCCTGTTTTAAGGGATTCTGGAAGGAGCACAAGCTGATACACGCGTTGGCAGGTAAAATTCAAATCAAAAAGCGCAAACAGAGAGTGAATTGTCATGTGCTATTTTTATAGAGGGAGCTGCAAAGCCCAAACTGAACCAAGATTGTGGTTATAATCCATGGCCTCATTTTTCGTTCACTGGTAAACTGAGGCCGGCTGAGAAGACACCTAAACGGGCCGTGCCCGAGAAAATCGAGCGCCCCGATTACGCAGACCACCCCGAGGGCAGAGCCGCTTCAGAGGAAGCTATGAGAGGAAACACCTCTATTAAAGTGTTGGATGACGATGAAATTGAAGCTATGCGTGTAGCCGGTCGTTTAGGCCGCGAATGTCTGGATGAGGCTGCCAAGGCTGTGGATGTGGGTGTAACTACTGACGAATTAGATCGTTTGGTCCATGAAGCTGCCATAGAAAGGGACTGCTACCCGTCGCCTTTGAATTACTACAACTTCCCAAAGTCTTGTTGTACTTCCGTCAATGAGGTCATTTGTCATGGTATACCCGATTTAAGGCCTCTGCAGGATGGTGATATTTGCAACATCGATGTGACCGTTTACCATCATGGCTTCCATGGTGACTTGAATGAGACCTTCTTTGTGGGTAATGTTGCGGAGAAACATAGGAAATTGGTGCGTGTAACCTATGAGGCCTTAAGCAAAGCCATTGAGTTGGTGAGGCCAGGTGTGAAATATCGCGAAATTGGAAATGTTATACAGAAACATGTGGCCCCACATGGCTTTAGTGTGGTGAAGAGCTATTGTGGTCATGGTATCCATAGACTGTTCCATACTGCCCCAAATGTGCCTCATTATGCAAGTGAGTAAAAAAGAAAACATCTTAAAGGGTTTTAAAGCAAGATATTAGGAGTCATTGAAAGCTTTGACTAATTAGACTTCGTTTATGTTAAACCATATCATTTGTATAGCACTGTTCTCATGGCAACTTTCCTCATCCAAAAAATTGTGTTCGAAATACCTGTCTGCAATAATTCTTTTTAACGCAATTTCGTGACGTACTAGACATCATAAATACGAATGTGGCCAGCTGGAAAGTACGATCGCATACAGTGATGCACTACGACGGATAATTATTCTTTTCTATGCAAAGTTGTCTTCGCAAAAAACTTTCCCACATAAGGACATTCCCGGCAGAAAATGCTCATGTAGAATATGTAACTGCGCACATTATTCCTATGGGAAATTGCCAGCGACGGCAATTAGCTGGCTTTTCAGGTAATTGTTAGTATGCAAATTTCTTACAGAAATGTAACTTCGTCCACAATTTTCCTGCAAATTTCTTCACTATTACCTGCCTACAGGTAATAGACACAATATTCGTTCAGAAAATTCCACCCACAAACAATTTTCCTATAGAATAGTTGCCTTCGCAGGTTATTTTGCTGTAGAAAATTTTTAAACAGACATTTTTTCAGTAGAAGACTCTGTCAGGCAATCTTTTTGTACGAAAAGGTCACTTAACCAGTTCTGCTATGGAGAGTTGTCCTCGTGGATAGTTTTACTGTTGAAAGTTGTCTCCGAAGACAGTTTTGCTGTGGAAGATTGTCTCTGTAGAGTTTTGTTCTATAGAAAATGTTCTCTGCATATATTCTATTACAGGAAGATTAATTTTCATAAAATGCCCCTCCAGTGAAGCATATCCGCAAACAAATTTCCTAACGAAAATTGTCTCCACAAAAAATATCCCTGCACAATAGTCTGCAGACATGTGTGTCCTGTATAAAATTGTGTCATGGGAGAATTTTTCTTTAGGACAGCTTCTAATGAGACACTCTTGCTATAGGAAAGTCCCTTTTGAGACAAGCTTCCTGCAGGAGTCTGAAAGCAGAAGACTATCTTACATAAAAGTATCTATCTCCTCTATATGTCTCACAGGCGATACCCTGCAGAGAATTTCTGCTACGTGTCCTGAGGACAATTTTTCCTAGAGAGAAACATTTCTGCGGACAATTTTTCTATAGAACTGTTTCCACAATAATTTATCCTCTACAAAGCGTTACTTCCTAGAAAGTATATAGAATATTCCTAGCAACAGTATTCCCTCTAATGACATGTACCGTTTTCTTGTAAATTTCAGAAAATTCTGCTGTTGGTGTCATGAAAGCCGGTCACTGCTTCACCATTGAGCCTATGATTTCGGAAGGTCTAGCAAAGGCCGAGCAATGGCCCGATGATTGGACCGCTGTTACCGCCGATGGCCTTTATTCAGCTCAGTTTGAGCAGACTCTCCTCGTCACGGATACCGGTTGTGACATCTTGACCAAACGCCGTGAGAACAATGGCCAACCATGGTTTATGGATAAAATGTAAAGTCTTTTTTTTGTTCTCTTCTTTTTATAAATTTTACATCGTTTTAATTAAAAAAAAGTCTATATATTCAAAAATAATTCAAGGTCTATTTATTTTACCATGCTAATCTTAAATGTAATTATACTAGTGCGCCACATGCGTCCATTTATTTCTCCAGTGGAGCATAATTCAGCAATTTTTCAATCAAATCCACATGACCCAGTAACATACGACGGCAACAATAACGCTTCAAGCCCAGGGCATCCAAGGCGTCACTGCAATAAAAAGATGGAAGCGGTCATCGTTTTGCAGGATAGCGAAATTCCTAGTGCTCGCTTGACTTACCCCTCAGTGTACTCTGCTTGCAGGAGACCCAAATACGATTCCCATTTATTGCCAATAACTTTGCCGCATGTAAAACAACGAATGGGGATAATCATTTTAGGAAATTATAAAGAAAAACAATTGGACGCAAACACACAGAAACACGAAAGTGTGCTATCCTCACGGAAAACAACAAAACAATGAATTAAATGTCAAACTAGAATAATCATTGGTTTCTAGAAACTAACCCTGCGTTGCGATGTCATGTCGGCCTTGCACAGCATTTAGTGTTGCCATATTGGAGGTGCTTTCATTTCTAATGGAGTGACTGTTGCCACATCCTCAAGAAGTAATCCAGAAACTAAGAACAAAGATGATTTTAAGACAAAATCGTTAAAATGCGTTAATAATCTCTAATTCACGCACAACCCAATAAGTTTAATCGCATGATAAAGTTATTGAAATTTATTCTATCTGAAACTTGTATTAAGATATTGAGTAACTATATACATTCTGCTGTTTGTTTTTATAAAAAAAGTTAGATTTTTTATTGTAAATGCAAGGGAATTTACTAAGAAAATTGAAAAAAGTACGCGTACGCTTATTTAAAGGCCTCAGTTATGTTTTAGTTGTAATATCAGCTAATCATTATCTTACTTTTTTTATTGTTACTAACGTTTTATTTCTCCCTGCTAGCTTAACTTTGTACGAAAAGTTAACTAACTAGGTATCCTTGGATAACGATAACTGTCTGTCTTACACGTTTTTAATTTTAGACAACAAATCTGGTTTTTCGCAGTAATTCAGTACAAATTAAATTGATTTCCCATGCAAAGTCGAATTAAGGTATCTGTGTAGCGACAAATCAAATAGATATTTAAAGGAAAGACAACATTGCAAACCACTTGCTGCGTTAAAGAGTAGCTTTTAACAACGACTCAAACGGCACATATACAAGACGACAGATACACACTGCTGCTGACTGATTTAATAAATTTATTTAATAAAGGGCTTGAGAAAGCCATTGATTACAGCTAAATTTACCTAAATTGAATAAAAAAACGGATTTCAATAACAACCGCCTATTCGGATGAAATTCGTTGTCGATTATTTTTGCTTTGTTGACGAGCGAGAATCAAAGTAGCGACCGAATTTAGGCGCTCGGATTTGATTCAAATTTGCAGTTCTGTGTACAGTATAACATATAATTATTCGATAAAGTTCAAAATATGGCGATCTACATCGTATGTCATTGCTGAATGTCCCTAATTTGGTAATCTATAACAAAAAGAAATACAAACGATTCCGCGTCAATATTATGATCATGTATTGTGATCAGTAAGGCTTTAAAAGAACTGAGTGTCCCGTAATTAAAACAAAGAAGTAGTTAGTTGATATTTTATACAAATATGTTAAAATTTTAAATAAAATGGAATAAAAATGTATATAAAAATATATGCTAACTAAATTCTTAAAAACTTTCGAAGAATGCAATTAACCAAATGTGATGTTCACTATATGCAAGTTTCGCTGTGGTATTAACCACTTAGAGATTTTTTCGCGCAATTGTAGTTCAATTCAATGTATTTTAGAGGAGTTTAGACAAATGGAAGTATTTTGAATATTGCAAAATGTGTGAGAAACCATTCGCCGTTTTGCCAAAAGACAAATGTAAATCATTAATTGTTGGCAACGATCTACTCGTATAATGATTGGTTATTACGAATTCGAGAAGTGTTGGCAATGATCGTCATTACAACAAATATGATAAAATGAGAAACAAGTCCATTGATTTAAATAATTACGTTATATCTTAAAATACTTGCGTATATTACAGGCTTGAGTAGTCTATAATTGGGAAAATTTTTTTTTGAGAAAGCGCTTGCTTAGAATTCGTTACAGGAATATCTTTAATAAGTTGCCTTTCGTGCTGATAATGCTTTCCTACTTACGCTTTCATTTTCTTTGCTCATTTACGATATATGTATATAAGCACCTATTAAAGAAAAAAAAATAAAATTTGGCTATTACACGTTTTAATTGTGTTGGTGTTCAGTCATAAATTTCCGATTACTTTTAAAGATGTCAAACAAATGTTAACCCAACTGCAGCCCAGTTGATTTTTCTTTCTTTTGCCATCAAGACATTCTTTGGATTTACATATATAAAGTAGAAGCATATTAAAATTTGTGTGATTTAAACAGTTATACGTTGCTATTAACAATTTGCTTTTCTTAAAGTGCTGCAACAATATACCCTTTTTCAGAGTTGAAGACTATCAACAGTTGACTTTGGGGAGTTAATAATTTTTTGATATGACAAATTTTCATTAAATGGCATTAAAAACTCTGTGTCCATACGATTGGGCTGTTCTCTCGACACCACATTCCCACCAACGCATTTCTACTGCACCAGGAATTCGAAATTTTAAATCTCTATTGCGCATTTAATTTTAACGGATTCCGTTCTGTTGCTATGTCCTGGTAACACCTTTACCTAAGAAGTAAGCAACCTGCATTTAACCCCCAAAATGGCTTTTAATAATGTACATTCCATTTTTGTCATCTGGCAACAACATAACGTGACCTAAAACTACCGCGATTTTTCATACAGCGGCAATGGAAAAAATTTAGTGTTGTTTATTTCAAATTGCTCAGATATCCTCCCGTTAAAACCCGCAACTCGAAACAAGTGTTTTAAATAAAATAATAAATAAATAACAATTTCTTTTTATTATAACTTAAGAATTAGATTCGAAAAAATATCGTTTGGAAAATTTGGTTTAAAAATTGTGGATGTTTTGTTTATGTTGCATTTCGGCTATTGTTGCTCCTCGCTCAACGTTGATTCTCTTTGTTCAGGTTCGTGTTCTTGTTTTTCTTCTTGTTGGGATTCACGATTGTCTTCATTGGAAACTTCAACTGAGGATGTTACTTCGTATAGTTCGTCGTTTTGGGGTTGTTCCTCTTCAATGCCTATGGTATTCTCAATATCTTCAAAGGATCCTTTGACATCGGAACGTTTGCGTAAGCGGGCCTAAGAATTGGAAGGGAAAAACAAAATTATTTTTACGAGTTCGGCTAATAAAAGGATGTGGATTTATCAAAAGATATTTTTTGCGTTCTTTATTTCCCTTCTAAGAGGCCAATTCCATATTTCTCCATCTTCTCATAAACCCTAACTTAATTTTATTGAACATTTCTGGCCGGCACCCCCACTATTGTCAAGTTTTAACTTACCTCTTCCTCATCGGGTACAAAGATCCGTAGTGGCGTATCTGCTCCCAACTGTTGTTTGACCAAACGTTGATGCTCTGCAAATGCGGCTGCTGCAGGATCTACGGGATGTTGTTGCAAAGGCAGGGCAGATGGGACTTGTGCTAGCGTTTGTTGTTGCTGTTGTTGGTACAAGTGCTGTTGCTGCAATTGCTCCTGCTGCTGTAGTTGCTGCAATTGTTCCTGCTGTTGCAGTTGCTGATGTTGCTGTTGCTGCAAAGCTTCATACTGCTGTCTGTGTGCCTCTGCCTGTTCCTCCTCTGCATAGGCCTGCAATAGTTGCGTCGAATCCTGATGTGTATTACCATAGTAATTGGATACCACAAAACCAGCCTCCGTTGTTGCCGTTATCGCTGATGGTGGTCCGGCGACATTAGGCAAATGGAAGGAAGCAGTTTCTAGCGATTGATGCTCTTCGTCTAATGAGGGAGCGGCTATCAGTGCAGCAAAGTGAGGTGCCACATCCAAAACAGGGTGAATATTATTATGGGGATCTTTGGCGGCTTGCAAAATCTGACCATTGCTGGCTACTTCCTGGGTCAAGTCCGCATTGACGTAACCTGTTTCCACTATGGGTGTAGCAGTAATGGTGGCAGCTGGTTTAAATAATTGTTGCTGGTGTTGAGTGTACAGATTGTTCGATTGAGTTACCAAATAGGTGGGATTGTAGATTGGTATAGGGGCCGCCTGAACAGCTGCTACATTGGCTGCCACAAATGGCTGAAGATGAGCTTGTTGCGTGAACTGTATGGGGTAGATTTCCGGAACGATTTGCTTGGCAGCCTGAGCACCTACGATTTGTACCAAAGGTTGAGCCAAAGGCAATTGATTGCTTTGAATGTCAGCCGGCAATGGTTTACCATTGCTGGGCTGATTGAAGGGTTCGGTGGCTGGACGTACTTGAGCCGCAGGCAGGGAAGGATCTGGGTCGGGAGCAAACAGTTTTTGGGATCCTGACAAAGGATCGATGAGGGTTTGATCATTTGTATTGTCCTCCACCACTTGGTAATTATTCTTCTGATGATAAACTTGGGGTTTCGGCGATGAAGGAGGCAAATACGTTTCCTCAAGATGCAAATGGTTGTCATGCAACGATAAGTTTGGTGCCGGTATGGTGTGGATTGGGGCAAAGTGATCGGAGATAAAACTACCATGGGTTTCAAGCTGAAAACAATGGAAACAGGTTTAAGTGCAAATAACTCTTTTCATAAATGTAAAGGGGCACGCTCCTAACAACCCAGCACAAAATTGTCCTACATTATTCTAAGTAAGTTCTGAGGAATCACATTTCCTTTGCAGCTAACTCGTAGATTTCCGTAAGGTATTTATTTGAATGATAAAAATCTTTAAATTATTTTAAAATCCGTTTAAGCATGTATTAATTACAATAAACAATACAGAATTGAAACAATTTGTAGGTTACTGTGTACTATATTTGTTGTTTGTCAGACAGTTTAGGAAGTTTAAGTTCTTTCCATGTAAAAGCCATCAAAGATTCAACATTTTTGTGGAAAGAAATGATCTATTAGAATGCGCCAGGACAAAAAATTAAAAAAGTGGTAACATAGCCAAATCCATCAAACTAAATTCCTCCAACATTAGCCTCTTTACTATTAAATTTTTGTGGGTCCACCACAGCCTTAAGGGTATACTATTGAATACATATATTGTGAGCGAATTTCACAATTGTCAATGGTCAATGAAAACGGATAAAAAAGTTGTACAGATATCATTTATTTGATACGGCAACATGTCTACAGAAATTCTCTGAAATTGGGGAAGACTGGCCGAAAAGTGTTTGGTTTTTGAATGAATCTATAATGTGCATTGAAATTTCAGATTTATATTTGTTACCAAAATGTTGGTATACACATCAAAGTTTCAATTTAAGTTCATATTCTATTACAAAAAAAAAAAAAAAATACTTAAAATAATACGATTTTTAAAGAAAAATCTCCAACTTTAATTCTATTCTTCATATTTTGATAATTTGATATCTCTATAGTTTCATTACGTTCTTCAGAAATTCTGCGTATGTAATATATTTGGCCACCCCTACTAGTTTGTGTCTATTGTGGGCGCCCATTTAATTTTGAATTCAGGAAAAGCTACTCGTTTTGAGTTTCATTCATCGGGGAAAAAACCGATAATATGTAATATATTTTACAGTTTTGTTCATTTTAACTCGTTGCCATTTGGTTAGTTGTTATTCTCCCCTTTGACTTACCGGCAATTGTTGCACTAATTCTCCACTACTGTATGACGAAGCGGGCTTCTCATATTTGAAGGGCACATCATAACTCGTCGCTGGTTTATGTATAGCGAATGGCTTCACTTTCGTATTTGTTAATTTCAATTTTAAAGGCTTTCTCATTAATGCTGAAGGATTTTTCAAAAATATTGGCGCCGACAACTTAATTGGCCGTGGATGTGCTCTAATGTGATGATGATTACTGGCCGCATTGATATGATGATGGACATGTGCGTGTTGATTTAAATGTGCATGCGTATGACCATGACCATGGCTGTGGGCATGGGCATGGGCATGGCTATGTGTATGAGATAAACTGGGACGCGCTTTTAGCACCAATGGAACTGGTTGATCACTTCGTATCTGAACGACTAACGTTTTCTGTTTATTATTTGTGGGTCGGGTGAAAGCCACTTGTTTACTATTTTTCAGAGGCAGTTTGTAGAAATAAGGCGATGATTTGCCTGCAGGCACATCTGCCAGTACGAGAGCTAGTAGTGCAAAGAAGAAGGTTAAGTGGAGAGGCTGAAACAAAACAAATGTAGTGAAAATAAGCAACGTTAATAATGTCAATCACATAATAACAATGTTAATTAACGAAAAAATTGATAATTAAACTGTTGTGACTGCCGAAAATGGATTTAAATAATAAAATCTTTTATGCTGGTAAGCTTTCATTGAATTTTGTTACAAATTTTGATATATTTATATATTTATAATCTATAAATGCATGTTTTTAAAAATGATAAAAATCTACGATTAATATGCTATGTAGCATTTTTCGAAAGTAAAGTAGACTACGACAATTGTTCAAATGCTCAAGCGCTATATGCTTATGCACTTGTTTAGTACGGGTTTTGAAATAAGACAAATTTTCGGGAAACCGTGATATGAGATATGAAATATATAACATTTTTAAATCACAAGGCTGTGATCAATGAAAGTCGTTAATTTTTTTTTTTTTTTACTGTATTAATAAAAATAAAAACAAATTCGGAAATATACTCGTATAATACCAAGAAAACTACATCAGTTGTTAAAGAAACTGAATCTATACAATTATAAAGCTTCTTAGAAGAAGGATCGAGTTTTCCTTATTATAAGTCTGAGACAGTTAAGATGAGACAATATATTGACATAGCTTGCCCACAGCAGGGAAGGCAGTTGTGCAAAAATGAGACAGAGAAAGGCCAAAGTGTGGGACAAAAGTAAATTATTACTGATATAAGGTTCATAATAATCATTTATTACATTTTTGAACTAAAGAAATTACATTGAATGAAATGTGCTAGAAATACTTTTAACACACCAAAATATTGGTTATGACCCAATCTATTATTCTATCTATTTCGCAACAGGCTTTTATTTTCTGACTTTTACGATAAAAGTCATTAATAACACTTATTTTTTGGTTTTTACATCGCTTAGAAATAACATTTATTTTTGATTTGTATTATATCTATCCACAAATAAGAGTTACTTCTAATTTTTAGAATAACGAATAACTGTTATTGATAATTTTTTTAAATTTAAACTGTTGAGTGCGTTTTATTTTATCATATGAAAAATAAAAATCAGTCTGTGACTTAATTTTTTTTCCATAAAGTATAAAAACCTCCCAAACACTTTTGTTTTGAATCCATAAACAAAAATCGTTGGACTTATTAGTCAATATTGTTATGGCAGATGAGGAAATGAGTTATTCCAGCCAAAAAATGGTAGGCGGGGTAGAACTTTCTCTATGGGCAATCTTGGAGTCAGGACCATCATGTTTGGCACAGAAAGAGCAAAGGATACATTGTCGTTTGCTTTTAAGAAGTACTCGGAATCAGCTGAATCAGCTGATCAGCTACATATATAACAATTTAACAAAATGTTATCATATTTTAAATACGCATACATACATACATTATCCATGTGTAGCTAATAGGCTTCTACATCGTTCATATTTTTTCTTAGATAGATTGATTTTGCAGCGGTTAAGATACTATGCAAAAGCTGGAGCACATGTATAATTTTCTATCATTCGCGTTGTAACTAAACTACTCTAGAAATCATCTCAATTATATCACGTTTTAAGAATTTTGGCTCTTGACGCTTAAGCAGTGGCCAAGCTATACGCTGGCGATCGAACACAAGTTTAAAGTCCCCGTCCGTATGGGGCATAAAAACGTATGGCTATGTTGCAACTCCTCACAATAAGCTTAAAGTGCTTTTTTCCAATATAAATCGATCAATGTAATTGTTTTTTGGTAGCTCGGTGTTCATATCCGCATACGGATTTAAATTTATTTATCGTAATACGATATAAAAATCATCATAGGCTGTCACCGAAATGAAAAAAATTGATCTGAATATGCGAATATGATTACCACCATTAACCTAGCTGTTACTCTCTTACTGAAACTTACATACTTATTAAACCTACTAAAGCGAAAGGCTTTTATTTATACTCACGAAAAATAAATAAATATATTTGGTTTGAATTTGAAAAACTCATATGATTAATACCATTACCGAAGTTGTCACTCTTTTATTTAAACTTGCATACTTATTAAACGTACTAAAGCGAAATACTTTTATTTATACTCACGAAAAAGAAACAAATATTTTTGATTTAAATTTGAAAAACTTATTGTCTTATTTATTTTTGAATTTTTATTTTAAAAACATTCAAAAAACATTTCAAAAATAATCGTTATTTTTAGAAAGTTTTTATAAAAATCGAAGATACTAAATATTTTTGGGGCGATATAATAAAAATCACAAAAAATAAAATTTCACGAAGGAGAATTTTACATAGCGTCTGACCAAAAGTACGCTGTGTACACGACAACGCCAAGGCCAATTGTAATGTGTGCTATGTGACTCCTTCTTTTTATATAGAAGAATATAGAAATATATAACAAGGTTCATAGGTATATAAGGGAAGCTCGATTTCGAATTCTACCAATACGTAAGTAGTAAAAGCTGTGTAAGATTCTCCATTTCCAAAACGACAATGATAGAAATCTGGTCAAAAGTGGATGTCGATAAGACTACTTCAGTCCGGTGGCAACGATTTGAAAATGAGGATGCATTAGACACGAAGTAGCAAAACAAATACATGATTAATTGATAACAGTTTTTGCTTGTTATGTATTGTTTTATCTGTTCTGGTTGAAATCGACGATATGTAACTGCAGCCTTCTCATGCATTGAAACGTATCAGCGAAAAGGGTTTAGGGATAATCGAGAACAAAACTTAATTCTATGAAAAAATTGTTTACTACTTATTTGGGCATTTGTTGGCAATTAAAGCTTTGAAATGCAGAATGGTTTCGTCTAATGCGACTATGCTACTAACTATGGCAAAACAGTTATTAGAAGAGGAGAATTGCAGAGGGTCTAGGAAAGGATGCATAATGAGAGGTTTTGAAAAAAAATGGATATAAGTCTGCAGTTTCTAAACGGGTGATTCGATTTTGATGAAATCTGCTTTAGCATAGGTGTAGTCGAGTTTAAATTTTAGACTTCTAAAGTGCACAAAAAGCACTACTATGCCTCAAAGTAGGGCACCTCAGGAATTCGAAAATTTTAAAACGATACAACTTCTTAAATTTTTTTCCGATTTTTTTATCCAAATTTTTGCCTGTATATACTCCTCTACTAGAGATCTTCAAAAAACATTGCCTTGTGTATATTTTAATCTTTTAATCTTTAAGAGTTATTCGACTTTTAAAATGAAAGTTTTTGTTTTTTACTTCCCTTAGTTCAATTTTTTGCTAATAGCGGAAACAAATTTTTTCAAATTTTTTTGAAACTTTTTTTTTGTACTAATAACAGAATTCTAAGTATTTAGAAAAAAATCGAGAAAGAAGCAGGTAGTCATAAGTTATACGTAATTAAAGTTAAAAACTAAAAAAGTAGATTTTTCGCAATTTTTTGCGAAAAAAGTATTTACATCCTTTTATAATTATAAACACAAAACTTTTTAAGAAAAATATAACCTTTTTATATTTTTTTTAAAAGGTAACTTCATAGTGGACATTGTAAATTGTAAATTTAAAAAAAATAGATTTTTACGAAAACCAGAACCTCACGTTAAGACTTATTTTTAATGGAAGTATGAACTTTCAGCCATAGATTGCCAAAACGCACCACTGGTATCAAAAAGAAAAAAAATGAAGACTGGCTTTTATGGCTTGACGTGAATAATTCTACATAGGGAATTTTTCAATGGGGCAAATACAGCAAAAAAAAGAAAAACAAAAAAAAAAACTTTTTGAGTTTTTTTTTTGGGGAATTATGGGATTTGTAGCAATATATCTCTATTTTCCGTTTAGCCCTCACTGCCTAAATTTCTCTGTAAATGCAAAATTTCATTAAAAAATATTTATAATTAGAAATTTTATAGAATTTTGTTCATCATTATGTTTTTACAAAACTTCAGTTGAAATCATTTCTTCCACTTCTTTTTCAAAAAGTCTTCCATGAGTTTCACAATTCATAATTTTCCGTACATTTCTGAAAAGTAGACACAATTTTCAACACTTTGATGTACAAAATGTCGACCTTATATTTTCCACGTGTAAAATTGTTGAACATAAATCTAGCACCTCACAGTGTAATTGATATTTTCTGCCATACCTAATGTTTGAGTGAAACATACCCCAATAAAATTTTATTTTTCGGTTTCACAAACCACTGGTTTAGAAACTGTAGATTTCTTTTTTATTTGTTTTTTAAATCATCCACTGTAGAACGGTGTTCCGTGCTGAGAATGTGGTGCTATCTTGATTTCCCTGATTTGCTCATTCAAGTTCAAATTGCTTGTACGGTCACGTTGAAATACACTTGATCTGCCCTTAACAGTTGACAAAGAAACTGCAGGAGCCTAATGGTTTTAACCATATTCTGCATTTTATTCATAAAAAGTACTTCGCTGTTGTACTGTGTGTGCAATCGTAAAGTTTTGCAGAGGGTGGAATTCGATTTCATCACAAAGATAAGTACAATATTTTACCACAAAGATATCCATGTAGACAAATCACTATGTAACAGATGGAAGGCATGTGGTGCGGATTAAAAGCATGTTACTACTAAGAGCGAAAAACGTGCGTGGCTGTACTTGAAATTACGCATAAGCTTGGGTGACAGCGCTATCAATGACAACGTCGCTGACAACTGTAAAGGTTATGGCGGCAAAGTGGAAATGAGGCCGTCCATTTAAGTGGTCGATAATATAATGTAGAAAATATCGAAAATATAAAAGGTACAAAGACAAAAAGAATGAAAATCTTGTTATGGCAAAGAGGAATGTGCTGAATTTATGGAAAACCCATTGCAGCAAGTTGCAGGTACGGGAGGCTTTAAATATAGCTGAAGACATGAAAAATTAGGTTGCACCTGGTTGCAGAGACCCATGGCCAACTGGATGAACTTTACAGTTGCTCAAAGCCAGTGATGATCATCTTGTAATATACTTCTGTCAACTCCTAAATTCGATTTAGTTAAAACAAAGCAAGTCTGATGTGTCCTGTATATAAAACTTTTGTTAGACTGCACATAAAGTAATTTTTAATTTTTGATCAGACATATTTCGACCTATAAGTATGGCTTACGCACTGGTAAATCGAATACCGACAAGATATTCACTCTACAACAAATACTGAAAAAGTTCTCAAAAAAAAAAAAAAAAAAAAATCAACACGGACGTGCAAAGTTCAAACAACATATAAAAGAGTATTTAATTGTGGTAATTTACGAGCTATGAATAATTTTGTGTGTTTCGATTCCACCATCGATAAAATATGCATGTGCTGTTGTTAATACCGCGAGGTACTAATTCTATCTGTACCTCAGTATAAGCGAGGTTCTTCTGGGAGTGAAGAATATTCCGCTAAATTAGAGTACGCCCCGGCCTAGCGGCCAAAATTCTATTGAAAGTAAACGGTTTTTGCGACCACAATAATACCTGCGTGTTGAAATAGACGCAGTTTGAATCATTTTCAATGTGCGGCTTACGAGGGCGGTCCCAAAACTAGCCGACATAACAAAAAAGACACAAAAAAGTTGGTAAAAATTGTCTTTATTTTTCAATACGCTTTTTCCAGCGATATTCGAAAGCTTATATGCCCTATTTATAGTAAGAGCTGTAAAACTCCTTAAAATAGCCATCAATCGCAGACTCTTCCTCTTCATTATTGGCAAATCTTTTACCATCGAGCCAATTTTTTAAATTTGGAAATAGAAAATATTCCGAGGAAGCTAAATCTGGCGAATAAGGCGCATGATGAAGCAATTCGAACTTTAATTCATTAATTTTGGCCATCGCAATAGTGGATGTGTGAACTGGATCATTGTCTTGATGAAGAAACTTTCAACTGTCTTTTTCGCAAATGCGGCCTGTTTCCATAATTTCATCATCTAAACGCTGCAATAAATTAGGATAATATTCGCCGTTCATAGATTTTCCTTTCTGAAGATACGAGTAATCAATAAAAATAATCCCATGCGCATTCCAAAAAACAGACGCTATGGCCTAGCCCGAAGGTGGGACCGTATTCGTTTTCTTTGGACATGATTCTCCCATTCCAGTGCACTGCTTTGACTGTTCCTTTGTCTAAGGTGTGAAGTGGTGGAACCATGTCCGATCTATGATTATAAATCGACGCAAAGACTCGGCTTTATTGCGACGAAATATCGTCAAACACTATACTGAAACATCTTCACGACGCTGTTTTTGCTCTATTGAAAGCAAGCGCGGCACCCATCTTGCGCACAACTTTCTCATCTTTCAATCTTAGGTTAATATACGATATATAACACTTTTTGTAATGCCTTTCAGCTATCTCAAGGACTTTCAGCCGACGATCATCCGATCATTCAGATGTTCGTCCTAGCAGCTCGTACTGCCTCGTTTAAACACTGCTGCCCTATATTTTACAGTCGTATATGAAGGAGCAGACTGCCCAAGAGTAGGATCTAACTTGGCTTTAATATTGGTTGGACTGCGATTTTTCAAATGGAGATATTGACCAGTGACCAGTTTTTTCCATGTTTACTTTTGATGGTTCAAATAAAAATACCAAACAACGTGTGGTGCCTTTAAACTTGAAACATACGTTATGTTGCCACCTTTCACCAAAATAATTCGTTTCAAACTACTGGTACCATCCATACCTCAAATCGACTAGTTTTGCGACCTCCCTCGTATAATCCATGTGTTTTTAGCAACTATCTAAGTATGAAATTAAGAAAGAAAACACTTTTATCATGTTATCTATTAACTGGTAATGGCAAATTAAATGTGATTTCTGAAACTTTATTAGGATTCAAGAAATTTCTACAACTACAATTTCCTATTGTTTTTCTTATTTATAGCAAAACGATTTTACTTTCATGAAACATTACCAGTGCCTGCCATACTCAACTTATTTGATAATGATAATTAATACAGACTACTTCTTATGGCAATTTTTTCTACAATTCAAGCTTTCCATATCCAGATTCCTGCGATAAGAAACGTCTTCGTTTGTTGTTGCAAGACAAAAGAAACACAAAACAAACTTAACATTGTAAGCTAATAATTTAACGACTTAATTTCTAATTATTATCCACTTTCTACAAAATGTAACACTTTTGCTTAAAAAAATTAGAAACAAAAAGCAAATAAAACATAACAGTGACAGCAATACAATTAAATCAATAAATTTCTTTATTACAAATACCACATTCATAAATCCAAATACTCGTAATACTCGTACATATCTGACCAAGTAAATGGTCATCAAATCACGTTTAGACTGTTAGGTACGTTTGTACGTCCGTCCGTCTGATCGCCAGACCATCCGCGACTTTGTAACCGTAAAGCAAATTACCACGGGCCACATAAAATCACGTAGCATCGCGTTGTTGCTTAGTGTAAACGACGATGACTAGGACCATTCACACAACTTGTTGACTGTCGTCTTTAGTTGGTATTGTCTGTCCATTCAATTGTCAAGTGTATAGATTTCTTAAATTAAATTGTATTGTTGAAACGCGTAGAAAAAAATACCACATCCCACTGGCCGATTAGTGGCGACTTGTGGTCATAGTTGCTGCTTAAGGTGCATCAAATCACTTTTACTTTACTGCAACTATCAAGGCGCATGGTGCCTGTTCATTAACATAACAAAATCGAAATCGGTGAATTCCTTCGGAAATGTACATGTAGGGTCAATCAAAACGTGACGTCCATCGCATTTGTCAGTAAACAATTTGCGTCTCGTCTATGAATATGGCCTGCCCTTTGGTTCATAAGGAAAGAGTGAAATTTTCTTTGCGTTACTCTTGCTCAACATATTTTGCATATTAACAACTGTGGATGGATTGTTGTAGTAATAATTGTATATAATTTTCATTATTTAAGGGTAATCTTTTTTCCCCAACTGCAAGCGGTAGACGACTATATTTGTGGGCATTTAAACAATTTAATATAATTTACAGTGTAGGTGGAAGCGAAACTTTTGCATGTTAAAAGCAGTGATTGTTTTTTTTTTACTTTTAAAATTAAAATTAGTTGTGTTTAACGATATCCTTTTACTGTATGAAAATATCAAGAACGCAAAGCTGCGTACATCGGCTCAAAAACAATATTACCGATTTAAATTACATTACCAATTGAAAATGACAACATTCTCTTTATATTTGAGAAAATTTCAAGAAATAGAATGAGATGAGATCAAACGAGATGAGATTTTTTATTTACATTTGAGAAAAGAAGAGTAACAATTAACCATTATTAATATTTGGTAAAATTTCAAATGAAAGTAAGACCTTTCAATTTGTAAGTTTCATATGACATTTTCCATTTACAATTACAGATGAAATTAGGATTTTTATATTTATATTTGAGAAAGCTACAAACAAGATATGGAAAACTCATAAACCCCATATATTTTTAACAGGATTTTTGTACTGAAAATTTACTTTCTAAGTCTGGGTTTTGCTCGGTACAATAAGACAGATGGAATTAGAATCAAATAAATATAGTTTTTAGACCATCGAGCGAGGTTTTTCTCAATAAAACGTTTGATTAAACTGTAATAACAAATCCGTCAATAGGATTTCCTCTCAACTTGTGATTTGATCTCATAAAAAAATTTTTTTTTTTTGGCAACCTTATAAAACAAACGGTTTAAGTTTCAAGGCACCACGTTGTTTAATATTTTTATTTGAGCCGTCAAAAGTAAACGATCTTAGTGAATTTATAAATATGGAAAAAACTGGCCACCGTTATGTAATTCAATATTTTTATTTTAGATCCTACTCCGGGGGAGTCTGCTCCTTCGCTTTAAACGCTAAGACGAACATCATAGTGGTCGACCAATTGAGATGTCCCAGCCAGACGCGCTTAGGAAAATTTAACAAAATGGTATTGGATGGTCATCGGCTGAAGGTGCGTGAATTGGCTGAAATGATAGGCATTTTAAAAAGTGTTGTACATCGCATATTGACCAAAGATTTGAAAATGAGAAGACTGTGCGCAAGATGGGTGCCGCGCTTGCTTACAATAGAGTAAAAACAGCGTCTTGAAGCTGTTTCAGTAGAGTGTTCGGCGATGTTTCATCGCAATTTTTGCATCGGTTTATAACCATGGTTGAGGCATGGGTTCACAACTTCACACCTGAGACAAATGAATAGTCAAAACAGTGAACTGGAATTGGAGAATCGTGTGCAAAGAAGGAGAAGACGGTTCCATCTGCAGGCAAAGTCGTAGCGTCTGTTTTTTTGGGATGTGCATGGGATTATTTTTATTGATTATCTTCAGAAACCATCAACGGCGAATATTATGCTAATTTATTGCAGTGATGGAATTATGGAGAAAAGGACGCATTTGGCGAAAAAAAAGTGTTGTGTCATCAGGGCAATGGTCCAATTCACACTCCACTATTGCGATGGCCAAAATTAATAAATTAGAGTTCAAATTGCTTCATTACGCATCTTATTCGCCAGTTGTAGCAACCTCGGACTATTTTATATTTTCAAACGTGAAAAAATGGTTTGGTGATAAAAGATTTGCCAACAATGAAGAGATGAAGTCTGCGATTGATGGCCATTTTAAGAAGTTTGACAGTTCTTACTATAAACAGGGTATAGAAGTATATTGTAGGAAAAGGTCTATCGAGCTGAAAGGAGATTATGTTGAAAAATTAAGAAAATTTTCCCAACTCATAAATACTCAAAAAATTGAATTTTAAAAAAAAGCAAAGGGTTTCTGATTTTTTCTGTATATTTTTAACATTTTTAAACTTTGTTTTGATGTAGGTGCCTATTTTAAATTAGCAGGAACGAGTATCCAATCCCTTCATACAAGTAACATCAAGTTTAAGGTTTTTCGTTTTCCAGAGTATTCATATTGTCTCTTAAGTCTGTTTCATATTGTCTCTTAAATTGTTTGACCAATTTCGACAAAGTTTCGGCTATTAGCATCTGGCATATCTAGAAGAGTTTCTAAGGTGTCAAATTTGAGTACGAGGGGAGGCTGGAGAAACATCAGTAAACGTGTATAAATAATTAGATTCAATTTCTGGATTTCTTTTTTTGTGCTTGCAATAACATTAAGTAGTTAAGCAAGCAATAGATTTAGATCCATAAACGCCATAAAAGTTGCAAATAATTTGAAATGTTAAATTTTCAAATACATATTTTTTGTACCATTTCGAAAATTGGTTATCGTTATCAAAACTAAAATACAAACGTTAAGTTTGTTATATCTCTCTCTAGTTTGCTCAAAAATATTGTTGTAGCAAAACATAAAGGATATATATTTCCTGAAAACTAAAAATGATTTCTTAACTTAGCAGTGAGTATTGTTAAGCCTGAGCCTTAGTAATGTCACAAAATAAGCTCGGTTTGCTGAGATTAGTTCCCCTTCATGGTGCTTTACAGTGAAATAATGTAGGTGGCATGAATATTGTTCTTATTTCTATTTTTTTGAGACGGAACAATGGTTTGGGATATCGAACGTTTTTGTGCTACTCATCAATGTGATTTTTTCGAATTAAGCACTCATTTATAGCTGGTTCCAACACTTGGTATTAGCCCATCTAAAATATGGTAATAGCCCATTTTAAAATATGAAGTCGCTGTGCTCATTTAAATGACACACCTTCAGCTCAGCTTTTAAATGTATTTTTCTTCTAAAAAAAACCTTATCAGATGAAATTGTTTGGACTGTTTCCTGTTTTTTTTTTTTTTGTTAATTGTTTTTGTATTCCCGAGTCGTCCCTCAATGTTATCTTTTAAATGAATTTTTTCGTATTGTACTTTGTCCTCTCTGGCATGTTGAATTTCTAATGTAATGTCAGTTGAGCCTTTTTCTTAATTGTTAACGTCAAAACGCTTGGGAAATTTTATTGTTGTGAATTGAATTGTCATTTTTGTAAAATAAAAACGGGACTTGCCAAGTAATATCGAGACCAACCAGACTTATAAATTCTTTCGAGTCGAATTTGCTGCTTAAATAGCCTTCTTTCATAATTAAATTTGACCAATAAATTAATAGATTTACAGACATTTTGCTTCAAAAATTGCTTTTTGTTATTGATTGTAATATAAATGATAAACAATCCTCATAATACAATGGAAAAGTTTGCCAAGTATGAAAAATCTTCGTAGGCGTTGACACATTTAAGTGCCTCTGTATATTATATTTGTATAATATGGATCGCAGTTAATATATTAAAGTCGAAATGTTGCAACCGAAGCAATTTACGAAACATTTTCGTATGTAATTAATTTTTGCTTCAATTGCGTGTATTCCAATGTACATCACATGCCTCACTTCAGTTGTAACATTGCCACTCAGGCACGTAAAAATAGTGTTAACTTTGAACAACACCTATGATAAGAAGACCACTTTTATGTTTAGCCATGTGCTGCTTGGTTTCACTCTTAAAATTGGCTGTGTCTATACAAATCTGATTCAATTAGCTGCAATAAGAACAGGTGGAGACTGTAATTGAAAGTAGTTTTCGTTTCTTTACAGCAGAATTACAATATCAGACAGCACAAACTTTCCAATGAAAACTTGGCACAATACAGGTATTATCTAGCACGTTTATAAGCTGTGCCATATGAGTTGATGATGGTGGTATTTAAAACTATGGTTTTCACTTTCCACACTTACCTTCATGGTGCAAGAATTTTGAAAGAATTTCTAATTTAATGTAGAGAATTCCAAGGATTCTTTTGAAAATCGAAAGGATTCTTTAAGTGCAATTAAAGAGTGAGTATGGTTGAGTGTTGCGTGAACTATTCCAACAGCAGATAAAGGAATATTAAAATTGCTATTAAATATATAATCACATCAATCAACTTCATGACACTTGATGAGAAATTTGCAGTCAACACTTTATATTTCTTTAATAATCCGTTTTAAATAATCCGTAATCCCGCACGATTGTAACGGTTACTTGCATTACAATTTGAGTTGGTTTTAAACGCGCTTTCAATCCGTTCAGCTAGAAATTTCAAAGTCAACTAACTGAATTATTCACACCAGAATGTAACAAAACCTCAACCATGAACGCCTGTGCAAACCGGCTAAGTCCAAATGAAAGAAATTGGATTTGAAAACTCTTAAGGCCGCACGCACTCTCTCTTTGGAAGCGCCGATTCAAACACTGCTATACACTTATGTACAGGTAGTACGAACGTTAGTGTAGTGTTTGTTCATAGCCAGTACCTGGTATTGGAGCTTTGATGAAAGTGCTGGTCAACCATGGAGTTTGGAAATGTCTCGGTTCGCTTCTTTTTGTGGCATGCAAACGTGCCTCATGCACACCAATGTACAATTTTGAGTTTCAATTATACTTTTCTGGCTGAATGTACAAACATTTATTTGTCTATAAGCATATCGGCATGTACGTATGTCTGAGTTTACGTAGACAGCAAAATTGCAAATTGTTGATGCGATAGTGGCCTATAATTGGCAAAAGAAATAAAAAGAAAATATAGTAGACAATTACTTATTAACCACTTGTCTTGTTTTTTCTGGTCCGCCGTTTTGTTTTTCTTTCGTTTTCGGCCAATACTACACATAAACAAGCCAAATACCGTAGCGAATAATTTTGCCTTCTTCTTATTGCAGTAAAGAAAATCACAAATACCAGCCGGGCCCAAGTGTTTTGACAAACAAATGAGTAAGCAAAACAAATGACTTAAGACACAAACTTCACAGTGATCATCAATAGCGTGGCGAGAGTTCTGTGATGTACAGTGGTTTGTGTTAGCATGTATATTATTCAGATAGCTCTTTGTGTATTTGAAGAGCCAATTAAAGATGTAAATGTTCTCCACTCCGCACTGAAAGTGGAATGGATTCTTTCAAAATAGCCTCCAAAAAGTAAAATTTTATTAAATACAATTAAATAACCAAAAACCATTGAAAGACCGATTAAAAAAATAGTTAAGAAATTAAGAAATTTGATTTGTGTCGATGGTAGCTTCAAGTCCTGTTAATTTAACACTAGTCTAATCCGTATCCGACTTATTGTTCCGATATTACAGCGATTTAAAGATATTGAACTAAGGAGTAAATCGTAGTTATTACTTACCAGAGCTATTAATTATCAAAGTGTGAGAAATTTTAAAAATTTTGGAACAATCTAATAATATCAATGCCATGAACATTACTTCAGTCCAATAACAAAGGAAAAACGTAATTTTCTTTCGTCAGAATATCTGTAGTTGGTTGGTCCGAAAAACCTGCAAAAACTTTGATCTAAAAGCAGTAAGGCAAGAGATGATCTTAAACGATCTTAATAATAATTTTTGAAAAATTTATTTGCAAATGATGAGTATAATAAGTTCAGGACTGCTAAATACGGGTGGTTTCATACGAGCACAAATTAAACTGAAAATTATACTTTATTGCATAAGTACGAGTATATTTATTTTGTAAATTTGTATTCTTAACTAAAAAAACAAGGAGTATATATATAATATTTTATACACAGTTTCGCAACCGAGCTCTCAAGTAAGGTCACTATATTTTTGTACATTATTTCAATACTAAAAATATTAATAAACAAAGTAATATGCATATAAGTGTATAGCTTTAGTTTAAGAAAATTTTTTAAAATCTGCTATTTTATTGAGTACAAAAATTAATGCTATGGTCAAGGAATTCAAATTACTTTCTTAGTCGCAGTAGAATTCTTAAATGAAAAGTACATATCCAATTATCTCCTTACATATGAGTATTACATAGAAATTTGCTCCTCCGATAAATTTTTGTTATCATGACATAGTTGGTAATGATGCCACAGCACTTGGGGGCGAAGAAGAGGAGTGATAAGTTTATTTTGTAATAAACAATACAATTCGTTCATTCGTTTCTTATCAATTTTGACCCTTTCTGCAGAACTATTTAATTTATGTTTTCTATGGTATAAAGCTTCACATTTCTTGTTCGACTAAGACAAAACGTTTATGACATTTTATTTCACAAATAAGTAACGATTCGAATGCAAAATGTAATCTTTTTTCAAGATCTTACAAAATCCGTCTTAGAATCACTATTTCATTTCTTATTGCTAAAACATGTTAACTCAAGTATTTAAGAATTATAATACATATAATATATTGATACATATTAAATTGATTGTTTAAAAAATATTTCACAGCTTTTTCAGATTCAAACTTTATACTTTAAGGATCATACTACGACTGAGATATCGAAACTTAAAGGTATAACTTAAATAAATATACCTTTCATAAAATAACTTGAAATTTGTTATGTAAGACTAGACCGAAACTTGGAAACTTTAAAGATAAATAACATATTGTAATATTACATATGTATCAGTGTCGAGTTGGTCAAGCTCTTTGTGGCAATACACATCGCTTAATTTGTAGGTAAAAATGTAATTGCCTCACGGAACATGGTAGTATAGTGTAATATTGTAAAATTCCGAATAGGCAATGTTTTAAGATTTTCTAAAATTTTTGATTATATTTTTGATGCCAAAAATCATATCATTAATATATTTTATTAAAGTTTTTCACCCATTAAAACATTTTCAATTCAAAGATTCATAAATTATGCTAACGTTTCAGATTTGAAATGCTGTATTATCAAAAAAAAATGGATATCCAATTGTATGTATAGGATCGTCCATTTCTTGTTTTCAGGTAAATTTTAATAAAACACAAATAAAGTTGTGATTTCGATGAAACTTTTATTTTATTATAATGCTTGGACCTTGCCATTATGAAATGCAATGTCATTTGAATGGCCGCCTCTGGATTGGTCCTTTTGAGGTAGGTTTCGAAAGAATACGACTCAATAACACTTTCAGACCATGATGCGCATTAAACAGTCGCTTATTCCGGAGGAAATCAGTTTTACACTATTACTTCTGGCTCGGATACCATAAATGCGACAATTTTGCTTGTTCACGCAAATACCGAGTGAGAAATGGGCTTCATCGCTAATGAAAATTTTGTTCGATTGAAAACTCACGTTTGAATTACCACTTTTATAGTAAATTTTAACTATTTTTACGCATTATTCGGCTGTTAAACGATCCACATTCGTAAATAGCAAATAAAACTTCAGATGACAAGTATTTAACAGCTGACAGCCTTGCTAGACCGCGGTTTTGAAACAACTAACTGGATAACCCACAGAAGAAAGTAATGGCGCAATTATGGTTTTCCAAAAAAAAAAAAAAAAAAACAAAATCAAATAATAATAGCAATTATATTGCTCAACAAGTTTCTTCGCTCACCAAGAATAATACAAAAGTAAATAATTTTAAAGAAGGCTTTTGTAATTCATTAAAAAGTGTGAAAAAATCATAAAAAAAATGTGTTAAGCTCTAGTGAAGTTTGAAATAAACTCAAATAAGTATTTGTTTCAGTTGTGTAATTCCAAATATGTTACAATCATGGAGAACAGTTTCTGAAAATTAACAAATAATTCCCTGAATATTATAGTTCTCAAAAAAAAAAAAAAATGTATTATACAACCACAACTTGGAAAAATAAAACATTTATTTAGAAACATCAACATTTTGTCATTAGGGGGATGCTGTTGTTTTTAACACTTCCTCACTGCCTTTTCACTAGATCCTCTACCTATATAGTAATAAAAAACTCTTTAAATAAGTTTTATGACAATTTTCTTCTTTTAATCAGGATTCACATAATTAATTAATTGATAAACAACAATTTTAAATAAATGTTAACAAATTTTAAATTTTAGCATTGGAAACAAAAACAAAAAAATTCTAAAAAAGTTTAATATTGTTATAGTGAATGTCGGTTATAACGCCTCATCGATCCCCTTGATATAATTAAAAACAGCTTTCAAAGAAGAAGGAAAATATGATCATGTAGCATTTGTGAAAGCTAGGAAAATACTATTCTTTGGAATGACTTCTACTTTTTTTTTTGGCGGGGAAATATTTCAGGATATTCAAGAATCAAAATACTATTCATTTTTTAAAATTCTTAAAACAATAGAACAATGATTTGATAATTCATTAGGATTAATATGACAGTATAAACATGTAAAACACAGACAACACCAATGAAGTGCAATACTCCTGTCAGAAGATATGCCTTCTCAGCAAAAAAAAAAAGTGGAAGCCATTCAAAAAGAACCACATTTTCACCACTTCTGAAGATGGAACCCACTTCCAATGAATCGACTTTAAACCAATTCCAAAACCATAGTATTGAAGTATTTAAAAAACTGGTTTTGTTTTTTTCTCTATATACATTTCTATGTCGCTAAGAATGTGCGTTTCCAATGCTGTGGACTTCTGTTCTTGGTTGGTTGAGTACCCTTAAAATTCAGTGCCTATTTACTGGGTATTTTATGGAAAGTACATAATCTGTATCTGCGGTCAGTTTTTTTAAGAAACTGACTTATAATAAAAAATATAAAAGACAGTGAAAAATCATTGCATTTGAATAATGAGAATTTGATTTGAATTTGCACTACACCTACATCACTCATGAATATATGTATATGTATATAGGGAAGAGGAGTCATAAAATAGTGCTTCCCCCCTATGACGGGCCTATGTTATTTTTATTGGTGATCACGTAATTTTACATCACCTTCCCATCATACGTTGTGTTGAATATTTGCTTCTGTGGATGCACTTTTTTCCTGGGTTATTATACCCAGTTTTCTAAAGCATTGCCGCTGTTAATTACATTGTGTAAATGACAAAATGTTTGAAATTTGGAACATTTAAAAAAAATGTTGTAAATGTGTCCTGTACTCTCTTCCTTAAAATTAAGTAGGCTTTAGAACATTTTAAAAAATTTTTCTAAATTGTCCTATACTTTTATCCTTGAAATTCAGTAGACCTTATTTTTCTTTCGATTTACATAATACTGTGTCTGCGGATTGGCATGAATAAGCTGTGTTTGTTTCTTATAGAAAAAGCCGGCCTTTTATTTTCTATTTATACAAAAATCACTTAAAGGTGTTAAAGTTTGTTCAGAACTTTAATATAAAATTACTGGCCTTTGTAAAAAAATACAACACTGTACGATATCATAGGTCGGTCAAGATAGCATAACTGATAAAAGGTGTCCAATACGAAAATATCACGCTTCATGTCTCAAATATATGGTAGTGGCTGAAAGATTTAGGATAAGTGTTAGAAATTTGGCCGCGCTTAATATTGTTGAAACTAAAACATAAAGCAATTTTATATAATACAAAAAAAAGGCTGCGAGTTGATAGCACTGTTATTGGAAAAGACGCCTGTTAGTGTATGAAAATAAACAACGAAACTGAAGAAAATTAGTTTCTGGTGTTGGAATAACGGTTCCCAAATTGTTAAACAACTAATTGTTAAATATTGTTATTTGTTAGAAAATATACATTAACAATACTTTCCACACATAATTGTGAATTAATCAACTTTCCACACTACTGTGTGTGTATTCCTTTCTAAAGCACCTGTTGTTTGCCGCTGTTGCTAGTTGTTAGTTAGATTTTTACTTACAAAATTCTTCTCAACAAGTGCTTTTACCATATAAAGTCATATATACCAGGCGAACATGTTCGACAACAGATGTGGCTATTTCTGTGTGTGATTGTGCCGCCGCCTGATGCTACAAACATATTTTCATGTGGCGCCTGGCTACAGGAATAACTTTCAATACAAACGGCTGTCCAGAGACTATTTGCACATTCTTGTCACTTAAGAAAAGGCAATCAACGGGCAACACTACCATGGAACACACTCGTAGGCACACATAATAATGACGATGCATAAGAGTAGACTCTGGCAGCCCAGGCCCCAAATGCTGCACGTGATGTACATGCTGATAACTAGTTTTACATTTGCCTCCCCGTCTGATAGAGTGTTGTGGCCGTGGTGCTACTGGTAAGTGATTATGTTAAATATGCATTATAGTATGAATGCCTATAGCATTTGCTGCTTTGAGAAGGGGAAATTTGAGTGCAAGCCTAAGTTTACAAATTGGGCAGTACGTTAGCCAGATGTTATTAGGAGGATGAATGTGTTAAGAATTATTATGTTGAATGCAAAATGTACATTACATTTGTAACACGCCTGGCTAGTAATACAACATGGTTGTTGGTATTATACAACCCACTGGAACGCATAACATACACATGCATGTAATATTGGTCGATTGCCGCATGCCTATAAATTTGTTATACGCACTTATGAAATATCAATTGATTTCGAAAGAAATTTGCATAAGTTGTCATTTTATGTCTTTCATTTTATTTATTTGACAGCATTGTATAATTGGTTGTGTACGTTAAACTTATATAGTAAATCATAATTTCAATTTCACTTGATGGCCATTTAGGGTAATTGGTACAAAATATTGCAAAGGAATTTGCGAAATTTTACTTTTGAAGAAGAAGAATAAATGGCTAACGAACAGTTCGTTATATTTTACTACGTCATATTTCACTACCACCGAAGTTGGCAATATCAAATTATGGAATTCTCATAAAAATTTGCCACGTGATTGTCATTGCAATTATCTATCGCCCTACTTACAGTTGTCTGAGTGTAATAAGAGTATTTATTGTCATATGGTTATGTATTTCAACCTCAATGTACTGACCTATTATATGTTACATAGTTATTTACTACAACAAGTTTAAGAAAAGTGTTAAGAGTGTCAGCCGAGACACGAGAATGTCTTTGAGATGCAATGTGGAATTTGCATTTCAAGCCGACTAATAAACCTCCACATGGGCAACGCTGTTTCGCAATTCTATCACTGGCAACAGTTAATAGATGTGAAGAAAGTTGCTGTTATTTGGACAACCGATTTTTTTTTAACGAAAGGAACGCTAATGCAAGGACCAGGAGAGTGTGGATTTCGAAAGGGGTGAAGCCTGAACATTTTACCAAGTGGTACAAAATAAGAAGGCTCCTTCAAAGGGCATAGAATGCGCTCTAAGTGTGGAGAAAACACTTTTAAAAACTATATACTGCTACCCAGCATCCAAAGAAGCAAATATTTATCACAATTTGTGATAGGGAAGTGGTGAAAAATTGCATAATCATCAATGAAATTAACATAGCTTTGTCATAGCAGGGAAGCATTTTTTTATGACGTCTCTTCTCCACATATTCATGAATGAAGTGGGTGTAATGAAAATTCAACTTTCCATGATTCAAAAGAAAAAAAAATAGTTTTTATTGTATTTTTATTTGCATTAAAAGTCAGTTTCTTAAAAAACTGGACGCACATCTCGATGGATTTCGTATTTTTATAAAAAAAACCAAATAGGTAAGCAGTGAGTAAAAAAGACACTTAATATTTCATAGAGTCGAAGCTATACACCCTCTGACATGGACTGCAGTTCACGGTATGCTATGCTATGCATGTATATGCTTCATTTGGTCTCCGAGTATCATATAAAGGAGGATAAATAAAAGCTTTAAAAGGAGCTTTTTTAAACTGATGTTCAAAAATTACATCTTCGGTTCATTTTATATCCTTTAAAAATGTCTTTTGGGGTACTTGGGGTGCTATGACGTTTTAGGAAATGGTTCAAAACTGATTCGTTGGAAGTATAGTGCAAATTTGAATCTGTTTGAATAACTTCCAATTTTTTTTTTGCTTTGTAAACGTTGTAGACTGTCACAATGTTTATCTAAGTTTTTCTCCTTAGAATATTGAAGAGATCGCACAACGTGTTGCATAAAATTAGTCTAATCTAATTATCTGTAGTCCAATTATTTATAGTGCCATCATCGATAATTGGAGTAATTCATTACTTGAGCTGCTTTGCTGTACAGGCATTTTTTAAAAGTGTTCTCTCCATATTTGGACGCGTGACCTTAATTGGAACACGTTCTATGCATTCGAAAAATGAGTGAAACCTCCTGTGATTTATGGTCGAAAACCTCTTATCAAAACCAGAAATCTGTATGAGTCGCTGTTTCGCAATAAAATTTAAATATTGTCCGATTGAATATAAATGATTTTTTTTGTCGATTTTTGATCATAATAGAATTTAGATTCTATCACTATATATCGGAAACACTGCAGTAGTCGAAACAGTGCGTTATGGTAGATTGAAGTTCCACCGTCCAAGTACAATGCCCAATATCGTAACCAACGGTCGGGAAGACGATGGTGATTGTTTTCAACGATACGGCTGATATAATTCACATAGATTATTTGGAGCATGGTGACATAACTACTGGTCAATAGTATTAGGCGTTATTTGAACGATTTGATTCCGCTAACAAGAGCAAACGGCCTCATTTAAAGAAGAGAAAAAAAAAATAATAATTTTTTTACCAAGATAATGCACAGATTAGTGAAAACGGTTACCAAATTGATCGAATTAGGCCATGAAATTCTTGCTTACACCCCGTATAGTCTACGTATGTCCCGTGAGGCTGTTACCTTTTCTCTAAACTTAAGCAATGGGTCGTAGGAAATCTTTCTGCTCGAATAATGAGTTGATGGCCGAAACAGAGTCTTATTTTGAGAAACTTGACTCCCCTCGACAACGAGCTTGATGGGCTATAGAATGCTTAATGTGCACCTTTCCAATTATTGTAGTGGCATATCCAAAATTTAGCAACGTTACTAAATATTTGCTCCCAAATAAGGTGGCGATTTTTTTATAAGCTCCTTTTGAACTGGAAAGTTTAGAAAAAAATGTATTTTATGAAATTAAAAAATAGTGCAATTTGAAGTCTTCGTATTAGGATACCATGTTATGTAGGATGCCTTGTTAGCAACCACTCTATCGCCTAATTAGAGCCAGACATCTGGATTTATTTGAAGGCCCTTATATACTGACGACGGTACCCCCTTAAAGAAGATATTGAAAAAAGGACTGATAATAGACAATAAGCACAATTATTCCGCATTCTTGATTTTTATAATACTCCTAGACTGTAATGTTTCTTATAACAATCTTCCGCTAAAATGTCAATATCGGGGTGACAGATGACGGAGTTTGTAGAAACAAGAACATCTTCTAATATCATCATTGCTTTTGCGTTATCCTGTATCATAAATGCATGTTAATTACGAAGGCGGTCCCAATACTAGCCGACCTAACAAAAAAGACAGAAAAAAGTTGGCAAAAATTTTCTTTATTTTTCGACATACTCTCCTTAATCTTTAGATCGATACACGTTTAAACGCTGCAATAAATTAGCATAATTATCATCGTTATTGGTTCTTCCTTTCTGAATATAACCAATTAAAATAATCCCATGCGCCTCTCAAAAATTAAACACCATGACCTTGCCTACGGATGGAACCATCTTCGCCTTCTTTGAACACGATTCCCTCATTCCAGTCCACAACTTTGACTGTTCCTTTGTCTTAGGGGTGAAGTGGGCCCATGTCTCATCCATGCTTATAAATCGACTCAAAAATTCAGCTTTATTGCGGTGAAACATCGCCAAATACTCTACTGATACATCTTCAAGACGCAGTTTTTGCTTTATTGAAAGCAAGCGCGGCACCCATCTTGCGCAGCTTTCTTATCTTTAAATCTTAGAAAATATTGAATTATATAACGGTAACCAAAAGTACTAAACAACGTGGCGCTTTGGAACTCAAAACATATGTTTTATAAAATGGCCGCTTTTCACCAAAATAATTTTTTTCAAACTACTGGCACCATCGACCGCTCTCGTATGTATTAGTTGTCTATATACTATAGCCTACTTTTCGTCATTCCAATTTTTTTAAATATAAAATAAATTCGATTGTTTCAAATATAAGAAAAGTAGAATTTTTAAAATGTATAAAAGTTGAATTTTCGATATTTTCAAATATAGCAAAAGTCAAAATTTTGAGGCTTTTAAAACGCAACGTGATTTTTAATTAAACTATACTCGTATGTTATATTTTGCTGAACGAGTCATATGAACACAAAAAAATTACAATTCAAATTAATGTTAAAAAGACATCAGGAAAATGTAAAATTTGGTTAAGTTTAGTTTTTCGACTTGCAATTGGACTGTATGTGGACAGAGAACACGAGACTCACAGACATAAAATCTATTACTCCAATAAATATTTTAAATTTTGTACACTGTCACGCGAAAAAAAATTAAGCTAGATTTTGGAAGCTCCCAAATTTACCGATTTTTCGAAATTCTGCCTTTCCTCTCTAATTTCACTGCAGTATTCCTTTATAAATCGTTATGAAATTGGAAAGAAGTCTATCGCTTAATTATGTCCTATCTTCCCATGCGAATGATCGGCTTAATAAATATAAGGTTATCCATTTTTCGTTTTCAAGTGAAGTTAAGTAAAACACACATAAAGCTAAGATTTATTATATTTCATTATAATGCTTGGTCCTTTTCATTATGTACGAACTACAATGTCATTTGAATGATCGATTGTTCAATTGAAAGACCACGTTTGAATTGGCACTTTTGTAATAAATTTTAACTATTTCTACACGTTCTTCTGTTGATAAACGATCCATATTCGTAAACGGCAAACCTTTCACTAAATAAATACACAATTCAGAAGACAGGTATTAAACAGCTGACAGTCTTGCCAGACCGGCAGTTTTAAAACCGTTAAATGAATAACTCTATATATTCTTAAATACATATTTTTTTGTTAACTTAAGTGTATTCAAAAATATTTGGACAAAGTTATGTTTTAGAATGAAAATGAAAATTTCTGCAGTCTTAAATATAAATTCACTGATTTGCCGCAATTCGAATTTGCCTTTGAAAATTCTAATTACAAATTGCAATTTTGTATATCGTATTGCTCTATAATTGGTGACAGTCGCCTTCTAATATCTTACAAATTGAGTCATCTAGAAAAACCATTGTTTTGATTTAGTATTGCGTTTTAATTCTGTTTGCCTATTTGAATTGGATTGATACTTTGCCAAAAACCTCGAATGCAGTCCGCTAGTGTTCAGTTGCAAAAATTGTATAGTCTTACAACAACTATTCACATATTGTGCTATGATGTAGTTTGCATAAATCTACATTTTACGGATCTGGCAACAAAAAATCTGATAAAATATGAAAACGAAAGTCGACTTTTTCATAACACAAAAGTTGAATCCGAATTTTTCACTTTTTCCTATAAAAAGGCGATTAATCAAAATTCGATTTACAGAACTCCTTTCATGTACTCACCTTATCAACAGCACATGTTTAGAACAATACAATCGGTTTAGAGCTGTATCTTGACCCCGGCTAATATGAGTAAAACTCAGGGAAAATGATGTTATTAGTTTTTTTTTCTTATTTTTTGCGTACTTTTATTTGAAATGTTACTTTTAACAAATTTTTTAAACATTAACAATTATTTCATTATTAATTTATCAGCATTCCTATGTTAATTTTTTTGTTTCTGTTTTTCTTTTTGTTTAGTATTAGACAAATTTTGAAATACTATTATTATTATTTACTCTTACATATGTTGTTGTTGTTGTTGTGTTTTTTGTTAATTTAATTAATTTTTATATTCGTATATTTAATAAAAATTTTATTAATATTAACATTAAACTACGTTTTGTTATGTTCTTTTTTCTCTTGTTTTGTATGTGTGTGTGTGTGTGTGTGAGTATGTTTGTATGTGTGAATCTGTGTAAAAGTGTTTTTAGCTCCTGTTCATGCGTCCTGTTGCTCTATAATTTTGTTTTTAATAGATTTCTTAATAATACATTATTATTTTATGGCTACATACAAGTTGTTGTTGTTGTTGCTTTGCATTTGTGTGGGACTGATGTAAACATAAAATTGGATTTCGTTTTAAAAAATCTCTATATTGCGAAAACAAAAATTGTGTTTGAACTTTATTGGAGTGGGCGGCGTACATGTGTCTCTGTGTATATGTGTGTGTGTGCGAGAGGGTTGGGGGGTTGTGCATGAATGAGGGTATCAGTGCAGCAAAATCATAATGAAAAGCTCTCTTAATCTTACGAATACAAAAAAAAAAGTATTTTAATCTATCTAACAGTTAAAACGCTTTGCCTAATATGAAGTTTTTTTTTAGATTTTCTTATCTTCTCCTTTCATTTGTATAATTGGTTTCAGACTACGTTCTGAACGACTTAAGGTTTTCGGTTTAGGGGTCACTTTTTTGTATATTTCGGAGTTTTTCTTGTGTTCTTGCTTTAAGTTTGAAATTATTTAATGATGCCTTTTCTTTAAAAAATGAATTAATTCATTATTTTCATTCCTTTTCCTTGCATTAATAACATACGAGTAAACATGATTTCATCAAGGTTCACAACATTCAGAGTTTTTTTTTTGAAATTCTTTACTATTTGCTTTATTTCTTTTTTTTATACATGACAAAAATGTGTTAGATTTTTTCGTGTATTAGCATTTGATATCTAAAAATCGTGTTTCTATGTGTTAATGTGTGTGTCTTAATGATAAACGTGACCATGTTCTGAATGATTTAATGAATAAACTTAAACATTACTTTTTACGTATTATCTTAAAAAATATGTCTGTATGTTTTGCTATGTACTATATATTCATCAAAATTACTTGGTTTACGTTTTTGTTTTTGGCAGAATTGTACTAAAGGAGTAATTCAATGAAATTGTACTCGTTTTAAAAATTGTTTAAAAATGCTCCCTTAAGATTCTCAGTTAGAAGTAAATCTTGTTTTAATCTACGCTAAAATGTTTATATTTTACAGATTAGTTTGTAATGTGAAAAAGTGTAAACTGCATATCAATTAGTGTTTTTTTTAAGTCAGTTTAGGCAAACAGAAGTTTCGTACGTGCCAATATGTTTTTTAAATGTATATTTGAAGCAATTTTTGAGAACAATTTTCTAACTCTGACCTCCACGAGGCAATGCCTTTCATTCAGATTTGCTACACAAATTATAGAAACTTTAAAATTTGGTCAACTTATGACAACTATATCTTCCTTTAAAATATCGTGTAGAATTAATCGAAAACTCTGCTGATTAGTGCTGAAAAAATTAGTGAAAGTGCTTTATAATTCAAGCTAGTATAATTATAGTTATTGGAAAGAGGTTATAGAAGTTGATTTTATTTCAGGTTTTCCTTACAGCTTTAAAATAGAATCCACACCTGTAGGCGATTTCATACCTGCTTCTTCATACTTTCATACCTACTACTATCGTATACTCGTATAGATTAAACTGTAATATTAATTTGTTTATGAAAGATAATTGATGAAACAGTACAATAAGATGTAGCATCAAAATTATAGCATTTATTAGTACGAAAATCGCCTCCATATAGTTTTAAAAACTACATCTGTTACATATAGAGACTTTTTTTCAACATGCTAGCCAATATTTTACACTTGTAAACCAAGGAGCAGATTCCCCCAGAGTAGAATCTAGCTGGGCTTTAATATTGGTTGGACTGAGACCTTTCAAACGAAAGATTCAAATTCAAATTCATTGAGGTCGTTTACTTTTGATTATTCGAACAAAAATATTAAACAACATGTTGCTTTGGAACTCAAAACATATGTTTTATAAAGTGGCCGCTTTTCACCAAAATAATTTTTTTCAAACTGCTGGCACCATCTATATGTCAGGTCGACCGCCCTCGTATGTATTAGTTGTCTATATACTACCGACTCAAAGAAATTATTTTCATAGAGTAAAAACCATTTCCACAACTCGTTTTTATTACTATTATACTGATGCAATCTCTGTCCCCCTTTTCATTAATAGTTTACAACTTCTGTTTAACTGAGAAGAGAAAATTGTCGAGTTTGACACAACAATTTCAGGATAAAAAAATGGGCGATAAATAAACCATTTACAAAATCGAATACCAGTTATTCGGTCTTTCAACTCCTTAACTGATATACTGTACAAAATTAAAAATCGGAATTTAAAATCCTAAACACAATTTGGCTAAATAATCATTTGCTGATAATTGAAAGCTTAGCGTATATCCTTCGTTTGGAATTGCGATTAAAGTCGAAACAGTCTTTACCCATCACATGTACATACAATGTCTTGCCGAATGTGCTACTACCACTGTTTTCAATCTTCCAATTACTGTTGCGGAATAACAACAACGTTACTTGCTACAACGCATCATAAGTTTCTATCAATTTTTTTTTTAAACAACCTTTGAACGAGTAAGAAATCTCGAACTGAAATAAAATTTAATTACAAATATTAATATTACAATATTTGCCTTTTACTTTTAGTTCACAAGCGTTGCACTATAATTTCCAAAACTAGCTAACTTAACGTGTAAATGGTGCCAGTAGTTTGAAAAGAATTATTTTGGTGAAAAACAACATTATAAAATATTATAAGGCATTTGTTTCAAGGCGCCACATTTTATTTCAGCCATCAAAAGTAAACGATCTCAGTGAATTTGTAAATGTGGATAAAATTGGTCACCCTTATGTAATTTAATATCTCCATTTGAAAGGTCTCAGTCCAACCAGTAATAAATAGAGCTAGTGGAGTCTGCTTCTTCGTTTACGACTGCAAAATATTTTGTAGCAGAGGTCAAACGAGAACGTACGACGAGCTGCCAAGACATGCACTTAGTGTTTGACCAATTGACGTGTCCACGCCACACACGATTAAAAAAATCCACAAAATGGTATTGGATGATCGTCGGCTCAAGGTGCGTAAGCTAGCGAAATGATAGGCATTTAAAAATTGCTATACATCGTATATTAGCCGAAGATTTGAAGATGAGAAATCTGTGCGCAAGATGCGGTATCCATTTTGCTTGCTTTTAGTAGAGCAAAAATAGCGTCGTGAAAAATGTTTCAGTAGAGTGTTTGGCACAGCAATAAAGACAAACTTTTGCGTCGATTTATAACTATGGATGAGACATGGCTCCACCACTTCATTCCTGAGACAAAAGGAAAAAAACAGTCAAAACAGTGGACTGAAATGGAAGAATCGGCGAAAACGGTTCCATTTGCAGGCAAGGCCGTGGCGTCTGCTTTTTGGGATGGGCATGGGATTATTTTTATTGGTTATATTCCAAAAGGAAAAACCATCAGCGGCGAATGTATTCCAGCATTTTGATGAAAATGTTTTTTGCATCAAGACAATGTTCCAATTCACACATCCACTATTACTGTGGCCAAAATTAATGAATTAATGTTCGTGCTTCACCACCAATCTTATTCGCCAGATTTAGATCCCTCGGATTATTTTCGATTTCCAAACCTAAAAAATAGCTCGGTGATAAAAGATTTGGCAACAATTAACAGATGTAGTCTGCGGTTGATGGCTATTTTAAGGAGTTTGACAGTTCTTACTATAAACTGGGTAAGGAAGCTGTTGAATATCGCTGGGAAAAGTGTATCGAGCTAAAAGGAGATTATGTTGAAAAATAAAGAAAAATTTTCCCAACTTTTTTGTGCCTTCTTTGTTAAGCCGATTGGCTGTGGGACCGCCCTCATAATACAGTCCGCTATATAATATATTGTGAAACGGAATTAAACCCCGGTGAAGGTATGACTTTTCTTATTTGAAGTCGCCGTATTTATGAGGGTTTAAAATCATGTAGGAGTATATTTAAACTATGGAAATTGCAGGCTATGCAGTTTTTATTTCCTCATTGCCCTTAATTATTGTTTTCTTGCTCTGTTTGACGTAGCTCCCTATTTTTGAGTGTTCCTTAAGCGTTCGCTATATTTTAATGTAAATGTTAATTTTAATGTTAATGCTATAATAAAGTAGCTATATAAGCGATTTTTTGCAATCGTTAGAGTTGAGAATAGCAATTCCTCGGACTATTTAGGACTAATTTTGTTTAAATTCGAAATTGCATCAGCAAGATATTTCGCCACAATTTTTATTTTTTTATTTTTCTACAATTTTTAGAAATGTAAAAGCTTCATTTTGTGCCAATTATATTGAATTTTACCGTAAACTATATAAAATTTAACTAATATGATATTGCAGATTACACATGCTGAAAGTCATTGAAATTAGAGGATTGTGGTTGGTTCACGTGTTGAAAATGTGTTTTTCTCGTTGAAAATTTTAGGTTTTATCCAAGCGGTCTTCGTTTTCAACATTTGTGGATAAAACACTGTGGCGAACGTTATGTAGTACGTGGTGTTCATAAAAGTCTTAGTACATTTTATACGAAAACACGAGTAACTTTGGTTTCTGGTTATAATTGTTTATAATAAATACATTCGTAGTTTTATCAGAGAATTGATTTGTTAACATTGAAGTTCATCTTAAATGCGAATTTTATTCACAATTGTGTTTTTTTCTTTTAATTTATATATTTGACTAAATAATGTTAATGGTATTTGAATGCACGTATGAGAGATGACTTTTTTTTTTTTGATATATATATGTAATGACTTGATTGATTGTTTATCAAAAAATTGTAAACTAATAATGAACAATTGTTTGTTTTGTTTGTTTAAATTTAAATTTATTCTTTTTTGTTTTAAGTTATTTCATTTAAAAAGCTCGAATTTTTTTTATAAATTTAAATTTACATTTACATATAGTTTTTGTTTGGTTTTGTTGTTTTTTATATATTCTAAATGATAAATGAACAATTAAAGATTATTACAATAGAGAGGGTGTGTGTGTGTATGGAAGTCGTGAAAGAAAGTCAATGAAAGGTACAGCGCATTTAATACATGACATTATAGCTTAGATATTGAATGTATATGTGTGTGTATGTTTGTGTGTGTGTACCAACTAAAATTACTAACATTTATGTAGAGGATTTTCCATAGCACTGGGAGCGTAGGTAGCAGGTGTGTGTGTGTGTGTGTGAAAGCTAGCTTTTTGGTATTATCCTTTGAATATGTTGGCTATTTGTGGGTTTTACTTTAAACATTTTTACGAGTCCATATAAGAAAGATCTGTGGAATTGAGGGGAGGGCAATTCACCTTAATCGAATATTGCTTTCAATGAATATTCCTGCATTTGTATTTAAGATTTCTGTATTTTTTCTTTGTTCTTTTTTTTATTTTTTTTTTGTTTTGAATTATTCAGTTTTTGAGAACTTTTACGTCTGCTTGTTAAAAATTGGTGTTAAGCTTGGTTTTTTCTCGTTCTTTTGGTTTTGGTTATGCTGCGTCTGCGTTTTATCTTTGATTCTATATATTGTTAATGCAATTTGTTTTTTAAGGATTTGTTTTTTTTATTATTTGATCGTACATTTAATTAAGCTTGAGTTTTTAGTTTTTACGTTGACATTTTAGCTTGCTCAATACTAATTAATGTATGACTTGTGGTTTTACGTAAAAATGTTTTATAGCATTTTCTTGATTAAATCTCTATGTATACGAAATGCTAATAGCCTATAAATTGTGGGCCTATTGTGGGCTGGCTATGAGAATCTGTGGTGGTAGGATGATGCTTTTTTTTAATTGAGGATACGACTATGAATTAAAATGACTGACTGTGTTTTGAGGAGTGGCATAAAGGAGTGTTGTTATCTTTACTAAATTTATTTAACTATTGCGTTTCTTTGTTGTAGTTTATGTAAAATTTGTCGTACTATATAATTTATGTATATTTCATTTGTCGCTCTGTATTTGGTTTTATTTTTATATTTTTTTTTTCTTTATTACTTTTCGCTATACGTATGTATATAAATATTGTTAAATTACGTTTAAAAAGTTTTATATTTCTGGTAATTTTTTTTACTTTGTTTTATTTTATTTTCATCTTGTTCGTGATTTCTATACGCGTTGGCAGTGTTTTCATTGAACAAATATCCAAAAACATAGAAGCTTTTTGTTTTACAAATATATTTAACGGTTGTATGTATTTTTCTTGTTGTTGTTGTTGTAGACTGGTGTATTTTGACAGGTATTTAAATGTATTCATTTATTTACGGTTTTTTTCTCTGTTTGTAATGAAATCATATATAAAAGTGTTTGTGTTTGAATTCGCTTGAATTTAATAGTAATAGTAGTAGTTAGTAGTTAGTGTCATAGAAATTTTTTAGGGTTTGTTTCCATTTTATATCTTTCGTTATATTTTTCTATATTTTTGAGATTTATTTACAAAATATGTACATAAACTTTTGTAATGAAGCAGAGTTTTTCCAGCAAGTCAGCAGCAAATATTTGTGCATAAGGGGGGAAAAATTAAGAATCGGTTTAACTTTGTGAATTAAAATGTGCAATTCTTTTAAGATTGATATATGATAAATTTCTCACATGTGTTACCTGGCAACTTTAAATTCTGGGAATTTTTGCGATCAGGATTTTTACAGCAGCTTTAATGGAGTTATTTAAAAAAAGCTTTGCTTTTACATGACAAACCAATTACTGTTTTTTTTAACGATTTACTCTTTGTTCCTATCACGATTTTTTTTTTTTTTTTTTGCAACAAATTTAGAAAAGACAAACCATAATGGTAATTAGGAATTGAAATCATCCATGCTGAGTATAAATTATAGCAAATAAACAATATCAAATTTATAGGGAACTGAAAAAATGTCCCTCTCCAATATTTAAAATTCTCTTATACCATTTGTATGGTATTTGGGTTTTTATAGATTTATACATTTCTGGAGAGATGAGGGAATAAAAAATGATTCCCTTGAAATTTTTTTAAAATATATTAATTAGCTATAACACCAACTGTTTATTAAAAATTTTTTGTTATGACTGAAAGTTAATAAAAACAGTACAAATTGTACAAAAAATGTTGATTTTTGAAATATTGTGTAATATTTCTAAATATTGAAACAAGTGACAGCTTGTTTTTGTTATTATCAGGCATATATTCCTAACAGGAAAAAATGGAAGTCATTCAAAAAGAATCACATTTTTACCATTTCAATAGATGCAATCCATGCATATTTATCACTTTCAACGAATTAGTTTTGAACCAATTGCAAAGCCGCAGTAGTGAAAAATTGGTTTTATTTGCATTTATGATTCCTAAAGACATTTTTAAAAGACATTATAAGGAGCTTCATTTAAAGCTTTTATTTATCCTCCTTTATATGATATTCAGAGACCAAATGAAGCATATACATACAAAGCATAGCATACCATGAACTGTAGTCCATGGCAGAGGGTGTATAGGCGTCGACCCTATGAAATATTAGGTGTCTTTTTCACTCACTAGTTGTGTATTTTTTTTTATAGTGTATTTTTTTTATAGAAAGTACCAATTCCGTTGGAATCTGCGTTCAGTTTTCTTAAGTATACAAGAACAACGCAATTTTTTTTTAAACAATAGAATTTTGAATTTTCATTACACCCATTTCATTCATACATATGTAGGGAAGAGACATCGTAATATAATGTTTTCCTACTATGACAACCCTATGTTAATTTCATTGAAGATTACGCAATTTTTCACCACTTCCCTATCACAAATTGTGATGAATATTTGCTCCTTTAGATGCAGTTTTTTTGCTGGGCTCTAAATGTGATTTCGTATATTTAAAAAATTTCAAAAAATTTCCATAATAGCGATTTTTTTAAGAAAACCTTAACAACTTTAAACTTTGAATTTGTGTTGTCTTTTTTGCCTTATAAGCACAGATAAATATAATATTGGCAGAAAGTTAAGCAAAGTAACCATATCTTAGCAAACCAGGAAGTCATTTAAAGTCTTAATTACTCTTTTGAAAGCACGACATGAGCCGTAAGCGTCAGTAAATAAAAATCACTGTTTGCAGTGTTGCTACAGTTTTTGTGGTGTTTTTTTTTTAAGTTTTTTAGGTTAATAATTGAAGCAATAGAAAATTGCGATTTAAATGTTTAGGCGTATATAAATGATAAATTTTTGTTCTCAAAATTTCCACTTCTACGTTGAAAAAAGTATTACATGTAGTATGAAAACTCGTGCTTATAGCCTTTTAAGTTAATTTAATCAGTACATGGCTTCATTTGTTCATAAGTGAAAACTCCTTAAAAAAAGAGGGACACTTCAATTTCATTGAATTTACAAATCAAACAAAATTTACCCATTATACACATAAACTTCTGTTTAGATTTGCTTGGCAACTCTGAGTCAAACTTTAGTTTTCAGGACTTCATTCGGTAGGAGCAGATTTTGAAGTATTGCGATTTAAACCAACAATTGCCACAATCTACAACTGAAAAACTGGGTCCTCTAGTTTTAATGAAATGTGTGGAATTAATTGATTTCTTTTTGTTGATGACTGAGAGAAGAAAATGCAGATGGACATGTATGTGTGTTTTCTTGTGTTCTTTACAGCTTGAATTTACGTAATTATCGAAATCATCGAGCATTGACGACATCGCTCGACTCTTTAGGTTAGTGGTGTCTGTTTTGCTTTTTGGTTTTTAAAGTTTTATGTAAATAAATAATAATAATTGTAATAAAAAAATTTCACATGCATTAATGCAAAAATTTTAGAATTTATGTTAATCATCTTAAGTTCAGTAAAGCTGATTTTGATGCTCAGTAATTTTGTGGGCGTTCTTTTGCTTCTCTTTATCTTGTCAGCCATAAATTAAGCTTAACTTTAATTTCGCCATTTAAGCCATGTTTTTTATATTGTATTACTGATCTTTGTTTGGCTTTATCAAGCAGCGTCGCTTAATGTTTGTCATCGAGTATTTGAGAATTATTACGTATTAAAAAGCAGGCTTAGAGTTCTTGGTTTCTATGTTTTACGTTTTCATTTACGAGAAGCTATTTCATAAGCTTAAACATATTTATATAAGATAGTTGTTGTTGTGGTTTTGTGTTTTCTTGGGCTATGTTTTTGGGCTGTTTTTGTTTATTTGGTTTTTAAGGTTTTTTTTTGCTTAGTATTGGATTTTAGAAAAAGCTAGTCTTTGTTGTCCTTGCCATTTGACGAACGAAATTTGTTATATTTCCCATTTGGTTTGTTTGGTTTTGTTTGTTGGTAATAAATGCTTCATTTGTTTATATTTCATTCTATTTTACTTTTGGTTTTGAGTTTCCATTTGGTTTAAATAAATAATATACTGTTTGTCTAAACTACCACAATTGGTTTGTTGTCCCTCAAGCCAGGGCGCTGGCTTGAGCTTCTATGGGTTGGAATGTAAAATTTGATTTTGAACTTGAATTTATCATATTGCAGTTAACATAATGTATCGAGTATGAGAAAGAGTTTGAGTTGGAGTGGGACAATGTACATAATTAGTAGATTTTAAGATGTCTTGCTTCTTCATTTGGTACATTTCATTTGTTGTCATTTCTATCTTTCTATCTTTTATTTTCTTTAGCTTTGCTGTCTAGATTAATATTTATCTTAATCCTTGTTTAATGTGTAGCTTACCTTACTAATGGTTCCCAATTGCTTGTGTCACACCATCTTTTTTGTTTGGTTGGGGAGGTCAAAAAAGTTTAGTAATTCATCGTTTAGTGAATTTAGTTCCATGATATAACACAACATTTTTGTTATACAAAGCAAAAATACAAAGAACATTACCAAAAAAAAAAAAAAAAACAAAATTAAATATAAATATACAATTTTCTTCCAAACTAAAATTGGTATCAGAAAACAAATGATTTTGAAAATCATTATTACACCTACCTTTTCATAGGCTCCATGCTATAATTTAACGAAAGAAAAGTAAATAAATATTAAAATTAACAAACTTAATCATAATTATTGGAAAATGTCATCACAGTGTTGCGCTCTTGAAATCTATTTGGACTCGACATGATTTTGGCCATCATACATGAGTATATGATAATGACGTATTTGATCAGCTTCAAAATATTTCTAATTTTTAAAACCTTTCTAGTACAAGTGGTTTTTTATTACTTACGCTGACGAAAAATTTAACTCAATAATTGATTTTCTCTCATAACCACATGATAGTTAGGCTTAGAATTCTACAAAACGATCACGTATGTGATAAGATATGCCATTTGATAAATATACCTTCTTGTCGGTAGGTTTGTGAAGTTGTGTTGTGATTTTCTGAACTATTCTTCAATATTTTTAAATAATTGTGAAAACTTCTGAGAGTCCAGTATCACAAATTCGGAAAGTAATTAATTTTTACCGCTTGCAAATTACCGCCAAGAAACGAAACTACATAAGGCCTCAGCTCTGGATTCAGATTAAGAAACTAAATTCCACAAAATTTTACTTTCGTTTCAGGTTCATTATGTTTTGAGAGAGCATTCGAATCAATCTGGTTTCTAATTTCGATTCGGGCAAGAAACGAATCAATTTATAAAGTGTTTGCTTGTTTCTAATGTGAATCGGAAATACACATACTTTTAAATAAATTTACAATATCAAAACAGAAACGAAACTGAGCTTTCATCAAGGTCCCTTTTTTATGCTATAGGCTAAAATTTCAAACAAAAGTTTTAAATCCTTTATCTTTTCTCCTAATAAAGACATTGTTAAACAAATTATGACATTTTTCGTGTTTTTATTGAAAGCTATTTCAATAATTTAAGGTGGTTAATAAATACCAGAAAGAATTTGGAAACGCAAGGAAAGCTTTTGACCCCGAAATAGTTGAGACCCCAAATTTAAGCTCGTTTACAGTCTGCTATGGCTGTGAGAATTTCCAATAAAGTCGAATCAGTCATTCAAAACTGCAGATTTATAACTACTTTGGTTTGAACAGGAATGTCAATGAAGGCTTTTATAATAATTTTTTTTATATAAGCATTTAGAAATTAAATAAATTTGATGTTGAAGTGTTTTCGATAACTAAGGGAAAATCCGAAAAATATCGGTAAAAAGGGGAGACGAAGTCAAATTATTAGTTTTACTGATTACTCGAGTTTTCATCAAAACGCAATGAGGTGACCGCCGTTCAAATAATGATTGATTTTTTGTGGTATTGAGTCATGAATCATGCGAACGATAGTCGCGAGTACTAACCATCGCGCCACGGTCGATCACTACATATGTACATAGTTTTATTGTCTGCATTAATTGCATTAGGGCTGTAATTTGTTATTAGATTGGCTGAAATCTAGATTGTTTTTATAGTTTTGAATGGCTGTTGGAATGGAAGAGCTCAGCACTTTGCATTCTAAAATAAGTCATATTCGAGTCCTTGCAGGAAAACAATTTGTGTATCGGGTCTTGTAGAATGGAATAAGAAGGCATAGTACGGGTGAATTTCCTTTGTTATTTTCCAAAATAATACCCGACAAAAATGTAAAAGAGGCGACGCCACATGCGTATCGCGTCTTTTAGAAGAGGCCAGTGTCTAGGATCTATTTGAAAAGGTCATCCAGCGACGGAAATTCCAAGATATTCGCTATGTAAATCGTAACGAAGATCTTAACTTGTTCATTCCAAGACCGGTTGTTAGAAAAATCTTTTTTTTTTTTTTGTTATAAAAATTTCAGAACAAGCCATGAGAGGGTATTCTTATGGAAGCTAAGAGAGAAGGTTTGTTATGGAATTTATTTGTTTTTATTTCATGTCTGGTTTATCTGGCGCGTGAAGGACCAGTGAAATCGACCCCATCCTCATGGGATTTTTGGTATTTTCGGATCTTTTTTTAAATACCTTCTGAATGGCTGTTTTTGTGGGAATCTCAAAACATTTTCTATTGGAAGGAGGAACGGAAGATTGAACCGAATCCATATGCAATTCATCTGCCAGGCTTACCTACAGGAAAGCATGAAAGTGCAGCTCATGTTTTCCGTCTGTGTAAGATTTTCTTCCTTTGTATAGATAGAAGGCGTGTGAGAACTCTTTTCACATCATGCTTTCCGCTTCGAGCTGCTATTAACGTACCTGGAAAAGGTTGCCCCTGTTTAAATTTTTTTTTTGTTTTTGCGAGTTTTTGCCAAAACATCTTTCATTATTACTTCATACCATTTAATACAATTTGTGTATATAAACTGATTTCACCACACATAATTTCAGAAGCTTTAGCTTTTGTATGTATACTTGAATTGAGAGAGTGATTGGTATGAAATCATTTGGAGTGATAGAATATTAGCAACTCATTTTGGTTCAATTAATGAATATTTGATCCATTTTCATAAATTTGTTTAATGAATGTCAACTAGCTGAGCCGATAACAATTAATTTGTTTCAGTGTGTTGCACAAACTGTTCAAAATTATATTTAAAATGAAAACAAAAGAGAAAAATTATAATTAAAAAAAAAACAAGAGTTTATTGATGAAATAAATGTTGAATAAAATATTGGAAGAATAAACAAAAGTGATATTAAAGAAATATACATATAAACAGAATATATTCAAAGTGCAAATATAACAGTTATTGCTCCTTTTATTAATTACTAGAACATAGCAATAAAATAATCATGATTGTGTGCTACGATAATTGCTTGTCATCAATAGCTTCTTAAACCAAATAATTACAATAATTATACGATTAATGATACGAGTAACTAACTACTTAGACAATATGAAAGTAATATAAGAAATTTCAGAATTATGAGAAAGCTTCTGAGAAAACTTTTAAGGGGAGAGGTTTGATAATAGTAATGTTGTTATCGTTGTTGTTAGGTAGTAGAGTATACAAAATGTCATGTTAGTCAAGGTTCTAAATAGGGCTAACGGAATGGTGTGGGAAGCAATAATTTAAACAATTGAACGTTGGTTTTAGACGAGATTTTCTTACTTTTTTATATTTACTAAATCATGCCAGCGTACTCAGGGTGTAATAACACCCAGGAGGATGAATCGCCGTCCCGTGATTCCAAGAGGAGAAACACGTGAATGCGCATTCTTCCTCTATGTGAGTTATGGTCTTTTTTTTTGTTGGTTTTCTTGCTGTCATGTTTAAGTAAATATAAAATGCACAAAAAGACACATTTTTGACGGGGGTGGTTCTTTGTATCATTTTATTCTTCTTTTTTTTTAGAATATCACTAACAAAATTTTAGTTCTGCTTTATGTAGCGCAGTATTAGCCTAATTTTGTGGAATATACGATTAAGGGCGTTCTGCCAAAATTGTGTCAGTTTGTGCATGTGGGAAATCTCCATCGTTCAAATGTACGAGTAAGGACCATCAGTTAAGGCGCTACACAGTAACAATCAAGAGTTATCATCCTTATTAGAACCGCCCCCACCGACCCCGGAGCCTTGTGTGCTGACATTGCGGCCGCCGGTTGGCGCTCGTACCGCAGGTGGCTTGTATTCCAGGCCCGGATCGAACTGCATTAAAACGAATACCTACAACAACAATCCATAACTTTAGTTGCCATTCTTACTGTAATTTGTTGAGTTAAGACAAACGAGTTTACCTGATCTGTTGGCAGTAGTGAAAAATCATCGGGTGGGTTTGTTATGACATAACGTTTGCTACTGGCATCACAGCTAGAGCTTGTGTCCCGAAATCTATACAGGCCTATGCACAACATGCCATACGATTTCAATGCTGCCACAAATAAATCACCATATTTGCCACATTCCCCGAATTGTGCTAAGGGACCATCGTACAATGAAATTTGACCCACTCGGCATCTGGAAAAGAAGAATTGATCAAATAAATGTTTAGTTAGAGTAACATAACGTATGCAGGTGCAGATGTACGAGTTGGTCCCAAAACTAGTCGACCTAACAAAGAAGGCACAACAAAGCTGGGAAAATTTTCTTTTATTTTGCAATATACTCTCCTTTTAGCTCGATACACTTCTACCAACGATATTTAATAGCTTCTATACCCCGTTTATAGTAACAACTGTCAAACTCCTTAAAATAGTCATCAGCCTTAGACTCCAACTCTTAATTGTGTGCAAATCTTTTACTATCGGACCATTTTCCAAAAAAATTTGAAATAGAAAATATTCTTAGGGAGCTAAATCTGGCGAATGAGGTGCGTGATGAAGCAATTCGAACTATAATTCATTAATTTTGGCCATTGCGATGGTGGATGTGCGAACTGGAGCATTGTCTTCATGAAACAACACTTTCCTTTTCGCCAAATGCTGCCTTTTTTCCCATAATTTTATCACCTAAACGCAGCAATAAATTACCATAATACTCGCCGTTGATATTTTTTTTCTTTTCTTTCCTTAAAAAATAAAAGTAATCCACAAAGCCACGATCTTTAGACACGAGTATCCCATTCCAGTCCACTGCTCGAAGCAAAAATTCGGCTTTATTGCTTTGAAACATCGCCAAACACTCTTCTGAAACATCTTACAAAAAGCAACTTCAGCACCCATCATCAAATCTTCGGCCAGTATACGATATATCAGGTCTGTTCTGTAAATCACGTGATTTCATATCACATGCCGTTTTGAAATCACGCGTGTGATTTTTTCCTGTTCTGTAAATCACACGATTTTATCTTTTTCGATGTGATTTTATTTTTCGAAATCACAAAAAAACAGCTGATTTCTTGACTTATTTTGTTCTGATTTAATTAAGATTATCAAGTGAGTAGAAAATTTTACGTTTTTAAGTTGAAAAAAACAAAAAAAAGTTTAACTTAAATGCCGGGTGCTATATTTTTTGCTCTGGAAAATTTGCGAAGGACGCAATTAAACAACGAACGCATAAGGAAGAGAAAATTGCGCGATAAGTCGCAATCCCTATGGATGCAAGCGAAAAATGGTAAGTAAATGAAACTGATGTAGACATTAAGATTATAAATAAAGTACTTTTCAGTTTTATATCGTTATACAGGTTGAACAAGAGAGCTTTCCAAATGATTTTGGACGATTTATCACCACTTCTGACAACGAGTTCCATTCCACCAAGTATTCAGCTTGTCGCTGTACTTAGATTTCTTGCAGTCGCAGCATTGCCACAGTTCTCAATTGGTTTCCGTTGCCATTTGCTTAAGGTTTATGCAGTTTTTCTTTGAATTTATCCAAAGAAGACTGAATAATTATTAACTACTTTCTTAATAACATCACAAATAATCAACTTTAGTCTGAAGTATTTTATTTATTCAAATAATTAAAACTTAATTTTTCATTGCCACAACATTTTGTTGGTCTGGCAAGCATTGATTAAATCTTCGAAAACTACATCAGCTGATGACCTCAAGCAAAAAGAAATCACAAGCAAATCACAAGCAAACCACAAACAAATTCACAAAACAGATAAACAAAAGGTAGTGTCTCAAAAAATTGTTAATTTTAGCGTTTTTATTGCGCTAAATGTTTAATTTTACTACATAAATTAAGAAATAACACATGCTGTTAATAAATTAAGCAATTTATTTTAAATTTCCCATAAAAGTATTCGTAAAAATAAGCATGTGATTTGAAATCGAGAGATGCTTAGCAGACCGGTTTAAAATCACAACATTTCAAAAAGTTTGTTGTGCAGAACACCATTTTTGTGATTTCAAATCACTTTTGTGATTTGTGATTTTCAGAACAGGCCTGTATATAACTTTTTGAAATGCCTATCGTTTCAGCTAGCTCACGCATCATCAGCCGACGATCATCCAATACAATTTGTGGATTTTCTTAACTGTGGACAGCTCAATTTGTCAACCACTACGGTGTTCGTCTTGGCAGCTCGTATGGCCTCGTTTAAATATTTTGCAAACGAAGGAATAGACTTTCTCAGTGTATAATCTAGCTCGGCTTTAATATTGGTTGGACTGATGGTTGGTTGGACATAATGGTGACCACTTTTTCCGTGTTTACAAAATCACTGAGGTCATTTACTTTGTGATTGCTCAAATAAAAATACGTGACGTCTTTAAGCTTAAAAAATATGCTTTATAAGGTTGGGCCATGATAACTACTACGCGAAGTTTACCTTCTGTCTTCACGGAACATTTCGTAAAGGCAAATCAACAAATCTGTAATGAAAGGATTTTTAACGATATTTTGTTATCTTGGTCACGTGAACGATTCGGTACAAACCATTGGACGTTTCAACAGCACTTGGCATCTTCTCATAAAGCCCTTGAAACATAACTTTTTTTTTCGAGATAAATTTCACAGCTTCATTTTTTTACAACAATAGCCTTAATATTTCCAGGACTTAAATCTAATGGGTTTTTTCATATGATTCATTCTGGAGGCCAATAATATGCTACAGTTTTTGAATAAAAAAATCAAAACAGACAAAATTGCAGCATATTAAATTTGCAACAATGTTTCCAATATATAGCTTTAGTAATCTGTATCTCACGTTATAAAAGACCGATCGAGTTAGGCTTGATGGCGTTAAGAAGAAAAGATTTCATACGCAAGACAGTCTTGTTATTCCTTGACTGAATATCGTTTGAGAGCCCGTCATAAAACGACATCAACGAAGAAAAAATACATCATATTTTCAAGTTTTTCTTCGACAAAGGCGATAACGGAAGCAAGGCGGCTGAAATTTGTTTACGGTCCTGATATTGAAGCAGCTAATCACGCGTAACTTCAATTTCGTCGGTTCTGTTCTAGTAATTTTACACTGGAAGGCTAATTGCCGAAAACGCCGATAAAATAATGGAAATCACCAAGTCCGACCATCGTTTAAGTAAAGTCATTGCAGAAAAAATCATTTGGAATCACCTCAATAAAACTGGATACAAAAGGAAGCTCAATGTAGGGTATCTATCTATTGATCCATTTCTGAACCAGTGACTGGGTCAATTACGACAACGTCACGCAAAATCTGTCGTCATCGAATTGTGTTGAGCCGGTGCAAACGGTAGCCAAGCCAGGATCGACAGTTAGTTTAAACTAAGTAAAAGAGTCTGTTTTTCATCAGAGCTTTTAAGTCAACGATGGAAGACGTGACATTTAAATGACCCAGGGTCCGAAACGCAAGTTATTGAGGATTAAGGATTTTTTTTCTTAATCACATTTCATATATCAATTATTCAATCGATTTAAAAAACACCTTAAATAAAACACAGAATGATATTTTCTAGTTACTTACCTATCTCGATTGCTTAAGCTTTCCGGCGTACTGTATCCTCCTCTTAAGCCAGCACCCTCGGCTAATATCAACTCCAGTTCCGGTGTGGCACCTCCCGTAATTAGCGATCTTATCAACGTCAAGGCATTTTGATTAAAATATGTCTACATAAGATATTTATAAAATAAACATCAAATTGAATTAGACTGAAAGAGGGGTTTTTAGAAAAATTTCACAAGAATCATACCGTTGACATTAACGAATCTAAGACACTGACGGCAAACGCTGTGCCGCAGGCAAATGGCTGTGTTAGATATAGTTCGGTATCAGGATCATCATCGTCGTCTTGATCGAGAAACTGCACGTTACTATCGTTGACAAGTTCTTTAAGCAACAACCAAAATGATTCAATAATTCTCTTCATTACCTTTCGCATAAAACGTTTTACAACTTAGGAAGTTATGCGTCCTTAAGAAAGGACAAACTAATGGCAATGTTAGATGTTAGTATGCATATCGGGGCCATTGCAATACAAACGTGGAATTGGGATAGGTTTAAATGGGGGAATGATTATTAGAACTGCTTATATGCAACAACAATACATAGAGAAACTTCTAACGGCCAAAACTATCGTTGGAGATTGTTATGGCTGTCGGAAATAAAAGAAAGGAAATTCTTAGTAAATAAATATACAAAATCATCCAATGGATTAGATGATTGAATATGTTTAGTTACTGAGGTAACATGTAAAATAGGAGGATTAATTGTAGCAGATAGAGTAGTTTGATAAGTTTAAATATTCACATACACAAATTAATTTAAGTACGTTTTTTTGTTTTGAACGTTAGAATATTTTGATATGTATTAAGTATTCACAGAACATTGAGAATAAGAAATTCTAGTATGCTTAGCATAGAACATTCTCGTATATAATATTTTGAATGCTTGGAGGATGTAGAAAGTTGGTGTTATTTGGAATGTTTAGAATATTTTGAATATTTGGAAAATTTTTATATTAAAAATGTTAATTAATATTAGGAAAATTTTGATTTTTTTTTTAATCTTGTGAATATTTTGGGAATTTGTAATATTTTTAATATTGAAAATCTTTTGAAAATTATAAATATTCTTAATATTTTGAGAATTTTGAACGATTTGAACATTTTGAATGTTTGAAAAATTTTAAAATTTAGAATTTAATTAATATTTGGAAAATTTTGAAATTTTCGATTCTTATGAATATTTTGGTAATTTTTAACGTTTTTAAAATTGAGAATATTTTGAACAATTTACATATATTTTGGTTATTTTGGCTGTTTTAAATATTTCTTAAATATTCAGTATTTTGAATATTATTATTATGTGGAATATTTTATATGTCTAGAAAATTTGAAATAACTAAACTATTTAAAATATTTTTAATTAGAACTTTTAGATTATTTAGAATAGTTTTAAATGCTTTTGAATTCTTTTCAACACTTTTAAATCATTTGCAATACTTTTGAATGTTTCTTTGAATACTTTTAAGGATTCTATTTAATGCTTTAGACTTCTTTCGAATAATATGGAATACTTTTATATAACTGAATAATTTTTGTATACTTTTAAATACTTTTATATACTTTTGAATACTTTTGGTAAATTTTTTAGTTAGTTTCGAACAAATTTAAATAATTCTAAATGACACTATTGAGAATACCTTTGCATATTTTTGAAAAACTCTCAAGCGTTTTTGAATATTGTTAAAATCTTTCAATACTGTTGAAAAGATTTGAAATTTTTTCAGCGCTTTTGATAAGTTTTGAATACTTTTTAATACGATCAACGCTTTTTCACACATTTGAATAATTTCAGAGATTTTTAGTGTTAAACATTTTGATTACTTTAAAACAGTGGAGTTTTCTAAAGTATTATTATTTTTATTTTTTTTTAATATTTTTTGAAAATTTTGGGTAGTTTTGAATAATAGTAATACATTTTGAAAATTCTAAAACGTTTTGAATGCCCTTAAGTATTTTTAATAGCGCTTTAATCTTACTGAACATTTAAACATTTTTGAATAATTTTAAATGTCCTCAGATAGGTGTGAAATCATTTTTATTCATTTTGTGCACACTTTAAAATAATTTATTTATTTTTTTTTATTTCTTCATTTGATTTAATTTGTCATAAGATGGTGCGTTAAAATGATTTAAGTCATTTCATTGATTTGTTCTAATTCGTTGGTGTCATTTGATTTTTTTTTGTCATTTAAAGATATTTGATACAAATGTATCAAATTTGAATCAAAAGAATTTGAAATATTTGAATGACTTGATTCAGTTTGTTGTAATTTTTTTTATTTTCGTCTGATCCATTTGAATTGACTGTATGATTTTGAGCAAATTTGCATCATTTGAATTACCTTAATTATATGAACCATTCATGTCAGTTGATTCATTTCATCTGTTTTGATCACTTGAGCAATTTTAATGGTTTAAATTATTTGTGTCATTTAAATTGTTGAATTGTTCAAACATTGTATTTAATTTAATTAGATATATGTATTTAATTAAACCGTCATAATTTCCACATCGCACCTGTAAATGCGGAAATAATGATTGTCTCTTGATTTCTTTTTCGGCAAAGCTACTAAATCATTACCAGGGTCAATGATTGAGTAGATTTGTCGATAAATGGGTTGCCTAGTTATCATTCCCCGCCTTAAACAGTTTTTACTTGCATGACATAGGATCGAAATACGCATCCATCATTATTATTGCAGTAAAAACTTGATTGTATTGCAAATAGCTCCTGTTTTTAAAAGTTTGTATGTTATGTTGAGAAGCGTTTTTTTGTCGTTTTTCCCCTTTTTTTGGTCATTTGCTAGCAAACAAAGCCAACTTAGTGCAATGCAGTTTACCTGTTATCATGGGCACGTTGGCGCCATAGACGGAGCCGCGACGTTGCAACACTATGGGGCTGCCCGCCGCAGCCGTAAGATTGTCGAATTCTGGACCCCTTTGACTCAACACTCCAATGGTATCGTCGAAAGTCATGGCTTTAATATTCAATGATGCCAGAATAGCCTCTTTGTCGGCCAATGTAGGATCATCATTGCTAGGAACTTTAGCCGATAAAATGCAACACATGTCGCACAGATTCACGTTTACGGCCCTTAAATCGGCTCTACTTAGCGGAGAACCATTTAGCACCGAGATCTTCGGCAGATTTTGTAACATCTTCCATTCCCGCCTTATGTAATCAACTGATCCCACAATGACCACATGTTTCAATTCATGATAATGAAAGTTTGAAGCACGCAGAGGCATGACTAAATTACGCAAACCAATTAGAGGTGAGTCTGGATCAGCGAAAAGGCAGACAACCACGTGACCGTTCAGCACAGTCATGGCCGCTTGATTGCGATCCTACGAGATAACACACAACAGAAAGATAGATTATTGCTGCCGCACAGCCAGATGAATCTAAGCGAGAAGAGGGATACATTACCAGTATGCAGTCTTCTAGACTCTTGGCGGGACTCCAGTGGAACATGCCCGTCGAATCATACTTCATTTCGGTCTTCTCAAAATCAAAGTCTTTCGACTGATCATCCGCTATGCCTGCCGGCAATGAGACGCTACCGTTTTGATTTTGGGCTCCGGTGCCGGTGCTACGGCTTGTCGGCCTACGGATTAGTGATAAAATATAAATCCACAGATTATTATTGAAATTTCTCTAACGATGAACTATATATTACATATATATGGTTGTATAATAATAATGCAAAGATATGTAAGATACTGGCAGTATTTATCAAATGAATGCTAAACATCAAAATGCAAAAATGTATTAAGTATTATATCAAAAATATGATCATTGATCTCTCGCTTTTATTTATTTCGAAAAAAAACATTAGCTAAAGATTTTATTTATTATAAATGAAAGAGGAAATGAACAAATATAGTGCTAACATTTATTATTCAAAGTTTTATTATTTATAGTTTAAAGCTACTTAAATTTTCGTATGATTACAAAATGTTAAGAGAATAGAATAAAAAAGTTGGCATAGAGACAGACAGACAGACAAAAAGAGTTTTCAATCCAAATGAGCAAAGAGTCAAAATGTGTGCTTGTATTTTTGTATTTGTAGTAGTGACAGGCGTGGAATGCAAGACTGACTGACTGACTGACTGACTGATGACGAATGTTGGTAGTGTTGTACGATTAACTGATTCCATTCCATAGAAGGAGTAACAATCAATGATAGACTATTTACTATTTTACTATATTTTCTAGTACAATTACACAGTTGATTTTTAGGCATACCACAGTGTATCGAATGGCATTTTCAATATGACTTGTATATGACTGTGTGTTTTTGATAATGTTCTTCCTTTTTGAGGATATCTGAAAAGTCATTTTATAAGTTTCCATGTTGTAGTAGAAAATGGTAAAGGAATATCGAAGTTTCTATAATATAATACATATACAATGTTCCAGGGAAAAACGAATTTTGTGTGTTTGTTGGGTCTGATGTTTGGTGAGAATCGTATACTGAACACTTTATGACACTGGGACCTGGTCAACAAAAAACACTAATTGATTTTCATCAGAGGCCGTTCGGATATGTTGGGAAACAAAAATAATACGGGCCTTATTTCATGATTTAAATGCGTAGGGGTATCATCGTTTTGATCATGGAAAAAATAGTTAATCCAAACAGATGATCCTCGAAAAATTTTAGCTCACGAATATCGTAATCAAGAGATTTTACAAATAATCCAAATTTTATTTTTTCATTATGACTAGAAATATTTTGGTTGTACACAAAGCTTTTCAGAATGGCTTGCAGCCAGTGTAAACGAAACAGCCATTTAATACGTTTTGCACAGATCGCGAACGTATTAAATGGCTGTTTCGTTTACACTGGCTGCAAGCCATTCTGAAAAGCTTTGTGCGGGATGCTGTAAACGTACCAACTGGTCTTGAACTTTTGGTTCTGGTATAATAGTTTTTAGCTGCCTAATATGGAAGGCAGCAGTTATGAGATCAGCACGACGAAAATGAGGCCGCATTAGAAAACTATTTTTAACTGATATCGGGTACTAATGTGTAGTAGATTAGATGCCAGCAAGTATGAATTTCAATTCCATTGAGGTCGGCGTCACTGATACTGATAAGTTTAAAAATTACGACCATCACAAACTTATAGTATTCACCAGGGTTTTTTAGTTAACTTTTGGAAATTTGAATTTTTATAAAAACCTGATATGAGGACCACTATGTGAATCGTGAGTGTAAATTTATAAAGGAAAGGGCTCGGCTGCCGGAATGAGTTCGGTTTCCGAATATCTCTTTTTGGTATGTGATAAATTAAGGGAGAGTTCTCAAGTGTATCTGCTTCCTCTAAGTTTAATATTCTAATATTTATCCTAGATTTGAAGACCTACACCACGTATAGACGTTGTTATTAATTTATCCGCATTGACCAATGATTTGTGGTAGCGAACCCAGAGGCGTTGTATTGCACTACTTAGAAATTCATTTATGAAGTTTTTTGATTTTGAATGAAAATATTGTACTCCAAATTAAATCACAATGATAATCGACCGTATTAACTATCGCAGCGCCCCCACACAAACGATGTACTTGAAGCACACTTAAAATATTATTAGAAAGAACTTTTACATAATTTTCAATCAGACGGACTGACTTACAGACTTACAGACTCGTACCGGCTCAGCGACTTCCATTCACCGACATCTCTAACACTGTTACATTCCATTTAATGATTTCCAAAGTGGAAAAGGAAAATTTTTCTCGTCCATCAATCAGAAAACTAAGTTTTCATGGCAATGACTCTGATAACAGATTCAGAAGATACCCATAGCGCATTTCCAGTTGTCACTGAGGCATTTGTGATACATGGTGTAAACGTACTTTCAGATCGCCAATTGGTTCCAGATAAAATTAAAATCAAAAATTGAGCAGCGCTTAAGCCAATGCGGTTGGATAGAGAAAGTTAGTCATGACAAAACTGCATAATTCTGAAATAGTCACATCTTATAGTAGTAATCTCGATGTTAATAATGCCCCACCTAAGGCTTATTACATGGCAGCGACTGCAGATCACATTTAAAACTATATCCCGGTACAATGAATGGCAACGCTCTAAACGGAAGGGGAGAACCGAACCGAGAAAAAAGCCGTTAAAGGAAATGCTGACCAACGATTTGTAAACGTCCAGGAAAAAATAATCTTTATCTACCACCATGGAACACTTCGTGCCGATCAGTGCTATTCTGTAATTCAAAGGCGCTGTACATCGCATATTGACCGAAGATTTGAAGATGAGAAAGCTGCACGCAAGATGGTTACCGCGCTTACTTTCAATACAGCAAAAATAGCGTCATGAAGATTTTTCAGTAGTGTTTAGCGTTTCATAGTAATAAAGCCGAATTTTTGCGTCCATTTATATCTATGGATGAGACATGGGTTCACCACTTCATACCTGAAACAAGGGAACAGTCAGATCCTTTCTAATGGACTGGAATGGGAGAATCGTGTCCGAAGATGGCGAAGGCGGTTTCATCTGCAAGCGAGGTCATGGCGTCGGTTTTCCGGGATGCGCATGGGATTATTTTAATTGATTAGCTTCAGAAAGGAAAAACCATCAACGGCGAACATTATATTAATTTATTGCAGTGTTTAGGTGATGAAATTATGGAAAAAGGACGCATTTCGGGAAAAGGAAAGTGTTATTTTATCAAGACAATGCTCCAGTTCATATATTTACTATTAGAATGGCCATAATTAATGAATTAAAGTTCGAATTGCTTCCTCATACATCGCCAGATTATTCACAACCTTTTTGTGTCTTCTTTGTTAGGTCGACTAACTACACAACCGTGTCTTCTTGTAATATCTGAGGTATCGAACTGCCGGAGGCAGCTTTATAGTCGGAATGGAAGACGGTATGTGTTGATCTGTATTAGTGATTTTTTCCACAGTCGATTGTGAGTTGTTGAACTTAAGTATTTAAAGCTACACTGATAAAGTCCAATCATTCAGAACTTGTTTTAGTCTATGATGTGCAAAAAGCTGATTGTGATAGTCAGTAAACGGAACTGTATCGCTCTTTTATAACACAGGACATAAAATCTTATATATTTGAATATAATTTTTATTGAATATTGGAACATTTTTTACATCGCAAACATTCGTGAATTGATTGATGTGTAGAAGATCGAAGCAGCTGGAAACCATACGCTTCTACAGCCGCCTAAGTTTTTTTTACGAATTTAACTACTAATGGTAGAAAAAAATTTTCGAATTGTGGCTACCTTACTCCACGGCGGCACTCTTACAATATTTCAAGAACGAGATATAAGAGGGATAATTTACGGCCTTTTTAAAATTGCCTTACTCCAAGTTCCTTGGAGGTATGTTACTGTTTTTTGGTTTAAATTTTGCTGTACATATTTTGTGATTGTATCACATTTTTGGAGGGTACACGTTTCAAAATTCAGAGAATATTTTTCTCTTCCTACTAATTTGGTATTAGTAATGCTGCATGACCGAACATATGAAGACTACCTGGAATGCGCCGATTAATTTTGATTTTTTGGTTTTCTCTTTTCATTTAGTTTCCTTTCTGATGGGTTTTGTATTACATTGCTAGAGGATAAAAAGAAACACGAATCACGAATTCAAATAAATCATCAATTATAATGCTCGAATTCAGTGCGTCTCGGAAAATAACATATAAACGTGATAATTTTTGGCATATTCGCTCTTTGTAACGTACGATCTATGCGAATGCTTATGTACTCTCTATTGCTCTAAAGATTTCTTATTATCAAGACTATATTTGTGTCTCCAATTTGCTGTAGTTTTCTGACACTATTAATATCGTTTAATTCAATATAGTGACGATAGATGGTGGCAAGTGTTTGTAAACATTAATGTTAAAAGTGTAAAAATGGGAACATCGAAAATGTCACTTAAGAGGAGTGTAGTAATGCAAGACGATTGGGAAAAAGTTGTAGCTATTAGTATTTTACAAATGACTAGAAGAAGTAGAAAAGAGTATATTGTTGCGGTTTCGTAAGGCAGATAGAAGAAAAGTATTTAAAAAAAAAAAACTTAGTGCAAAAATCAAAAAAAATGACAACACGTAGAATATTGAGAGTAGATAGTTAGAAGATATAGTACATGTACTAGTGTATAGTATATACGATGTGTTATTTGACAGTAAATATACAACGAGTACATATATACAATGTGTATAAATATGCACAGACAAATAGTTACGCACACACATACACAAATTTTCAGAGACAAGACAAGACATAAAAATGAAAGATTTAATATAAAATCATAATGAAAATAAATGATGTTGGAAATAATTAAGATAAATTTTGATAAAACAGAATATTACACAACTCATTCACAAATAAATCAAATCAATTGAAATGGAAACAGAAACAGTGTTTTAATTTAACAAGAATTTTGTATTATGCCGGAGGCCGCCCCAAAGAAAAACGCCACGGAAACTATGTGATATTATGTATATCACTCTCATATCATTGTGCGTTGCGCTTTCTTTTAGGTCGTGCCCCACTTTTATTTAGGATGAGATTTTAAACAAGACGAGATTAGTGGTAACGCAATTACAAGTAATAGTAGTAGAGTAGTGTAATACGATACGATAACGATAATTATACGATACGAGTATTTAAACTGAGTTTAACTGATAACTGAGAGTAATTATAGCAACTCTGTTATTGTTGGGTGTGTTTTATTTAGTTTGTTCAAGAACGAGTCACAAAAATCAACAAAAATAGTAGTAGTAGTAATAGTACTATAGTAGTGTTAGTAGTAGTGGCAGTAATAGTAGCAGTTTTGGGTAAGTAGTTAATGTATGAATAGAGTTTTAAGAGTTTGAAAAAAATTAGTTAATAATGGACGCATACATGAGCTTTTTAACTTCATAAGCAAGTTGATAGCCCGCATAAGGATTAGCTTCATTTTCGGGAGGCCTGAAACAAAACCGTTAAATTAAGAAAGAAAAAAGAACCATTTTAAGCGTTGCTTACAATGTTAGAGTTTGTATGTTCTAGATAGAATTTTGGTTTATTTTGAATGATTTTCTTTTTTCTATTTTCTTTTCTTTTTGGTTATGTTAAAAACAAATCACAAAACATGATAACAATAAACATAACATAACACATACAGTTAACATAAGTATGTTACCTTAACATAAAAACATAAGATCAAAAATAAAATTAACAGAAAATTAAAAAATTATGGAGTAAAGAGAGAGATAGAGAGAGAGTAAAGTAACGTGAAACTCAACGCAAAATCCTTTGAAAGTTATTTTTTCTCATATCAGTTTGGTTGCTGGTTTAGGAAACTAATTCATTATCGAAAAGAGGTACATTCCTAGTACGCTAAGGGCACGGTTTGATATCGATTTATTGTTAGAGAAAAACGTGACTTTATTTATAAGTATGAGACAATGTGTTGGCTTGGTCAATGATGGAATTTCACCAATTATCAATCTGATTTTGTTTGCTTGCTTTTTTCTTTTTTTTTTGTTATTGTAACACAGGACTATTAAGTTTTAAAATTATCACATTATAAGTACAGAAACAATAAAGAAGAAAAGTAGTAACATTTAAGCGTTATTTGTTGTTGTTGTTAGGTTCTTTGTACAGTTGTAGTGCTTTTCCCTGGCTTCTTAAAGTGGTTTGATTTTTTTTTACATTCATTTTGCTTCCTCTATTGCCACCTATTACTGCTTTATGGTTATTGTGTGGCTGTACCCTCCTTAGCAATTGCAACATTTATACGTGTAGGTGCTGGCCCCTTCCCGTCATCTCTACCCAGCAAATACTCACCGATTGTATTGTGATGGTGACATGACCTGTCCCTCCAGTTGTTGTCTATTTACAGTTGGCTTCACTTTGTTCACCTGCTTCACCGTCGCCGCTGACATGAGACCTGTTGTGCCATTGCCGGGTCCCATTCCTGTAGAACCATTCGGTCGTCGTGTGTGACGATTTAGAACTGTGAATGGTTAGAGAAGAATGTTTTTTTATTAGAACACTAATTTAGAATTACTGGATGAATTCACAACACTTTCGACACAAAAATTTTTCGTCCTACTTTTTGAGATTTCAGAGTATTGGCTTATATGTTCTAATAGAAGTGTATTATAAAAATACGGTAATAATTAGAACCAAAATCAGTATGATAGCCCTTTAGGGTTTTGACAGGGATGATACGTTGTTAAAAGGTTGAGCAAAGGTATTGCATTAAGTTGTTTTAACGAAATTGAATTTTTGCTATAGAAATATTTATTTGAATGTTGTAGAAGGCCTTTGGTGAATAAACTTTGTCGGAAAAAAATGTTTGCTAATGGTATAAGGAGCTCGAAGAAGGCCGAGAATGGATTGGAGTCGAATACCAACTCCGACTCCGACAACTGTTAACCTCTGCTGATAAAAGTCATTTCCAACAAGTTCGAGATTGGTTGCCCAAACTCATCGGGTAACATTTACAGACCTCTCTGATGATGCTGGTATTTCGAACTGATCAGCCAGACACGCAAAAAAACCAGAGGGAATACATTAACTGAGATGGAATAGATTTCCACCGGTTGTACTATCTTTTGAAAATTTTCGGTTTAAAGATAATAATATTTTTTATTTGTTATTAATAATATATTCACATTTCAGAATAGTGTATGTAGATTCAGAGAAAAAAAAATTATAATTTAGAGTAATTAAACGCATTTTTTCAGCCATGAATAGTGTGTACATCCTTCATTTTCCTAGGCGGTATTTCCCGGGAAATTTGCCTAGTTTTGTATCTGAGTTTCTAGATAATCTAGTTTGGAAATAAAGTGCAAATATATTTCGAAAAACTATGATCTTTTAATAATGTGAAATAATCTCCACATAGTAAATTTCAGTTTTAGCTTTCTTTTTTCATTAAGTTGACAAATTCTTCTTATTTATTGAGAAGGTTGCAATAACATTTCGCATGCAAACGACATTGAATTTTTATTAAAGATGATGTCCGTCGTGTTTACCGCAACAGAGATCACACAATAGACTGTCGCCATGTCGAAGGTTTTGTGTACAATGACTCAATAAGAAATTTGGATATGTTCATTGAAAACTTAAAATCGACCGGCGTCATTTCACTAGATAAAATCATCCATCAGTCCAAAGTTGTAGTTGTTAAGGTTCACAAACCGTTCTAAACTAGACTCTATCGTCGAAACGGATAGGTTGGTTTCTCCTTTACATTCAAACTTAATTTTTCTCTCTTTCTACAAGTTTAAGAAGAATGCATTAACATTTTACAGTTTTCGTCCAATAAAGTATATATGTGACTTTTGCCACATGATCATCTATATATAGAGAGATCGCGCGATGGAGCATCACTTAATGTTCCCGTAGATAAAATCATTTATCGCTTCAAAGTTAATATTCTCGCAGCATCTCAAGGAAGGAGTACACCCGTTTTATTTATTGAAACAAATAACCTGGTTTTGTTCTCTTTTACCTTTTAGATGGTCAGGTTTACTGAAACTTTCTCATTATCACTTGATATATTATATTGATATTATTATGGTATATTTCTCAGCAAAATATTGTCCTATCTGAACTGAAGAATGGCACGAAGTTTCCGGCAGATAAAATCAACAAATAAAGCACCGGGCGTAATACACCTAATTTCAAATCATGGTGTATAATTTCGTTTAATCAAGCCGCTGATGCAGTGCCATCGGTATTCATCCATCGTTACCGGAATAAAATAGCTTTCTCGGCAAACTTTCATTACAGATTGATATTGCTATCTTGCCCTTATTTTTGGTTCAGTAGGGGGCAGTCAATACATTGGTGAAAAGCATGGTGTCATCTTTTAAAAGGGTTATCTCTATATTTACAGCTCACTCAGCTTATACATAACTACATTTACAGTGTTTCATTGGTAGAATACACTGGGATTCAGCTCTATGCATTTTCTTTCCACATTTTCACACCATTTTCTTTCTAAAACCGTTCCTTTCATTTAAAACCGATGGCAAAAATGCTGGCAATATTGGCGTGTGCTATGAGGCAATGCTGGAAGAAGAAGATTACTTCTCTTATCTCTTGTTTTAGCATTAACACGCCAATTCTCGTCCTTGGAAAAGAATGAAAGGGATCTTGAGTAATGGGCATAGATAAAATCTGAGGACGTTAGCAATTTATTTGTTCGTTTTATATCAAAAGGTCACTTGAACTTAGGCAAAGACTCCTATTTTTGATATCTTGTAAAATCCGTTACACAATTAATTCGCCGAACATGTAAACTCTCTAACTATAAATTTTACAGTGCTTCCTTGTACATCCTTGGAGAAAAAGCTCTTTTGAAATTTTAAATATATCATTTAAATTTTTTTTTCTTGTTAAATTATTCTGAGAGCATATAATTGCAGAAGTAGTTCAATGCAATATTTTGACTTGATTTCTTTCGCATAATGTAGAAGAGAAATAGAAACCAGGGATGTGTGAAAGGGATGTGTTTTGAGATATAATATCGTATTATCATTTGAAGAACATATTTCAACTTAAGATATCTCCATTAAACATTAAATTATTTTATTAATTTTCGAGAAGTAGAAGCTGTAACCTTTAACCATTAGATTTGTTGCCACAAACATAAAACACAAATCAAATGTTTGAGGTATCATGAATCGTAAGTCATACTGATTGTGGACCTAATTATTATATAATAGTTTTCTTCAAATATTTTCTAGAACAATTTATAAGCCACAAACCACCAAAATCGGTAGGATCTGTGTCAAAAGCTTTTGATTTCACCCTTCTGTAATAACTATGACTACATCTACTAAAATATGAGAGCAGTTTGAGAAATTTTTCAATTAATGATGATTTAGTTTCTATGAAATGGTGCCTTGCTGAGGTATATAATTTTCAGCGTGCAGTCTATGTAATGCAGTATTTTTGAGCGTAAAAAACACAAGAGTTGCAATTGCATTAGCTGTTTCAAAAATTTGAATTGCATCAAAATACAATTTAAGAACAGATGTTTTACCTCATCCTCATGAGGTTGTGTCCTTAGTGTTACATATTTTCCAGATGCGAAACTCACAAAGGACTAAATCGGACATTTCAATAATTATGCACTTTGAAACTATTTAACGATTACCAACAATTTCAGCCCAGAAATAAATTTTAAATTTTTATTTCAAATGTCCTACTTTAGCGCAGTTTTCCCAGTAATTAAAGTCCTGTGAAATTATCATCTTAATTAAGGTAATTAATCTCTGCTTTACCTTGCGGCCTCTTGGTAGGTGGGGACGTAAGCAACAAAAATTGTATGTTATTCATGAAAACCAGCGCTTGTAAGCAGTAAAATTACGAGTTCACCACAAATTTGGTAAAATACAGGGACGATAAATGCACTTCATACAACAGCATTAAAAACAATTATATTGTAAGGTTTTGATAGTCACTTCGAAGTTCCGATTTTTGAGAGAAGGTCTCACCAAAGATCCTTCCATGCTCCCTTGATTCAATGTCTGACGATCCGGTTGAGATCAGACATGCTCTAGAAATAATGTGAATTTCGAAATTGGAAAATCATTGATCATTTTATACTGTCAGTTTTCATCAATGACAAATTTTAGTGTTTGCTTTTTGAAGTATTACTATAGTATTATGTTATATTATATTTGTATTAATATTCCAAGATATGTCCTGTACGGAATGCATGTGCATTTTTCCCTTCACCTTAAGAATAAGACATGAGAGAGTTTCTCACATTCAATGAGCTTTCATGCATTATAAAGTATAATGACGATTCCGAACGCCGCAGTTTGAGAAACATTTACAAAACTTATCGATCACTAGACTATTCGAAGAGTTCGCCAGACAAATCGAGTTAGCGCTTCTCAAATAATGATAGGTGGCTGTATACCGAATTGAACTTTCGACCATGCGAATGATATCGCGCCACGTTCGGTCCCGGAACGAAGTCGCCACTAATATGATTAATTTGGCTGTTTGAGAGACAGAAATGAAATGTTATCGTAGGGCAATAATTTAAGATGAATTCGTAAATCGATAAGAGACAGCTCTATCGCTCAATCGTTTCATGAGACATGAGACAAAGAAAGGTCATATGACTTCAAGTCGTCATGTTGTACCCCAAGAATCTTATAAATTTGCAAAAAATCCTTGCCCAAAGAGTTACACATATCAGATGCACGCACCGAAATCTCTTACAGTAGCGAATCGATGACTTTAGATCTGGAATCGATAACTGCGATAAAATATATGCCTTACTTGGTAGTAAGATTTTATATAAGTAAGATAGCTGCTTATTTCCTCCCTTAGAAAAGCATGATTTTAATAAGGCGAGTTTACAAATGGTTTAGTTTTTTTTTTAAATACCAAACTCCGTATCTGATATGTATTGCAATTTTCTTTGAGGCTATGCAAATCAATTCTTCATCGCTCTTGCTTCTTATGAGCAAATCGTAATAAATTGTTTTGAAATTGTGTGCATTTTCTTCACAAAAACATACCAAAGGATAAACTTGATCGATATCGTTGGGATGAAACATTAGTTTGTTAGTATCAAAGCCGTTAGGTATAATATATTACTCTATTAAATTAATATAATAATTGCAACTGTGTGTAAGTTTGTTTAAACTAGTTCCGTAGTTCTCAGATTTTCAACTTCGCTTCACCTTCGAAAGTTGTATTCAAATAGTTTATTTTTTTTCTTAATTATACCAATTATGAGAAAATGCTTGAATAAACAAAAATAAGTGTCTTTTGTTACTCTTTTTTATATGAAAAGTGCCTTTTATCACACTTTTCTACATGAAAAGTGTACTTCATTAGACTTTTCTATATAAAAATTGTCTTTTGTTACACTTTTCTATGTGAAAAGTGTGCTTCATTAGACTTTTCTATATAAAAATTGTCTTTTGTTACACTTTTCTATATGAAAAGTGTCTTTCATTACACTTTTCTATATGCAAAGTGTCTTTTGTTACATTTTCTACATGAAAAGTGTGCTTCATTAGACTTTTCTATATAAAAATTGTCTATTGTTACTCTTTTTTATATGAAAAGTGCCTTTTATCACACTTTTCTACATGAAAAGTGTACTTCATTAGACTTTTCTATATAAAAATTGTCTATTGTTACTCTTTTTTATATGAAAGGTGTCGTTTTTTACATTTTCCATATGAAAAGAGTCTTTTATTACACTTTTTTATATGAAAAGTGTGATTCGTTAGACTTTTCTATATAAAAATTGTCTTTTGTTACACTTTTCATATAGAAATGTGCCTTTCATTACACTTTTCTGTATGAAAAGTGTCTTTCATTACACTTTTCTGTATGAAACGTGCCTTTCATTACACTTTTCTACACCAAAAGTGCGTTTCATTACACATTTCTAGATAAAAGCTGTCTTTCATTACACTTTTCTGTATAAATATTGTCTTTCATAACAGCTTTCTATATGAAAATTGCCTTTCATTCCACTTTTCTGTATGAAAAGTGTCTTTCATTACATTTTTCTATGTGAAAGGTGTCTTATTACACTTTTCTATATGAAAATGCGTTTTTCATTACAATTTTCTATATGAGAGGTATTTTTTTGCATTACACTTTTCTACATGTATATAAAAATTGTCTTTTGTTACACTTTTTTTTATATGAAAATTGTTTTTTGTTACACTTTCCTATATTTTTCTGTAATAAAAAGGAAGAGGGATATTCCGTTTGCAAACGTGTCTTGAAATGCATATCCAACATAGAATTCTCTTAGATCTTTCCTTTCGTGTAGACATTTATTTTTATTGGTAAAATTACTTTTCGAGAATATTGTTTATGTGTAAAATACTTTTCCAGATATTTTGAAAGTAGCTTTTGGTATAGAAAAGATATGTAGAATCGCTCTTGTAAAATGTGTGTACCTTGATTGAGTTAGGATGATGCCATCATGTTTCTTTGAAAAAAGAAGAAAGTTAACTAAGTTGTTGATTACTACAAAACGGTTGCTTTGCATAAGCTGTCATTGAATTGCCAATATAAATTACGCTCTTATTTAAATTGCGTAATTTGGTAAATATCAACAAATTTCCATCAACTATGAGTTAATTAGAGGCATATTAGCTACGATATAGTTGATATTGTAGTTCATATCAATGGTGTGAATTTCATGTTTTTACTACTACGGTCTGCCAATCTGGCAACTACATTTTAATCCAAGTTAACATAATGCTTCACATTTTTGTTGAAATAGATATTAGCTTTTGTGCTCTCTTCGGTTACGCAAAACTGACAACTATTGCAACAAACTAAAAGTATACATTCCAACAGAGATCTTTTAACCACAGATATAGGTTATTAAGATAGCTCTAGTTCTTTCCAGTGCTTTGGAACAACCAGACATAAAAAAGTTTTTAATATTTACAGTACAGCTACACTTGTAGCAGAGGCGGCTATTTCGAATCCGAGTTTCTTTTGATACGGTTAATGATAGTTTAACAGACGTTGAAGGAGTTGTTATGCCTGAAGCAAATGATAATGCAATTATTTGATGACGTAGACAATTCCCCGGAAAATATTATGTACAAATAATTTGCTGACCGTGAAGACTGAATTTTCATTTCCCAAAATTTTATGTCGCCAAACTGCTCTCGTTTTTATTTGTTTACTCTATCATTTGTTGGAGGTGTAATTAAAATATAAAAATTGAATAAATTTCTTAAGACACTTACGATTCATATCTTCACGATCCCTCGTAATATCACCTTTGTATTAGAGAAGCGATGAAATAAAATTGAGAAATGGTAAAAATATTAATACATAACATTTATGAATTATTAAACAATATATGTATGTATATATATCTATACATAAGAGATTAGTTAAATAGTTAAGCTAGAGAAAGGTAAATTTTTAAACATTTTCATTTTTTTTTTACTTGGAACTAGTGTTATTTGCGTTTCTTTGGATAGTTAAATTTTCTCTTTTTTTTAGATAATAGCGGGGATGGTTGAGCTTACAAAATATCTACAAAAAGGATATCCAATATTTTACAACATAAGCAACCATCACCACTACACACACAAAAAAGTGGTCGAGTAGTTAGTGTTAGAATTTTCGAGTTTCTTTTCAAAGGGAAAGTTATATTAGATAGACAGAAAGAGAGAGAGAGATAGTGAGAGGATAGATTTTGGTAATAAAAAGTATAAGAAAATAAAAACGAAAGAAAATTGTTCTTAAAGAAAATTCTCAAAAAATCAAGCCATTTAAATGCAAATAATTTTCAAAATACATATAAACTGCGTTATTTTTAACGCAGTTAATTTAAAAATAAATTAACAACTTTTGTACATAGAATTAGCAAAACATTTTATAAACACTGGGGAGAGATTGTATATAAAACAACTAAAAATTCGCTTAAGTTCGAAATGTAAGCCAGATAAGTTTATTTGTGGGAATTTAAATAAATTGAAATTCGGTTTTCAATTTGTTTTTCGATGCCACCTAATCCGGTTTACATTTGCCGGAAACTGAAAAAGAAATTTCATGCTTTTCAAAAATACACATGGAGAATTTTATATAAATTATTTTTTTTTTCATTTAATATATAAAAATATATATAGTTTGGTTTAATATTATATATATATATATATATAGGATCTTATTTGTAGATCAGTTTTTTTTTGGCAGTTTAAGGATATTTGGTATTTAATTATCGGCAGAAAGAGACTGAGAGAGAAACCATAAGAACTTAACAAAACTTAAAAAGTAACAACTCGTAGGCCGAGTAGAAATAGTAGATGTAAAAGACAAAGCTACAACTCAAATATGTGGACTGATGTAAAAAGCCAACGGAAAAGTGTTTGATAAAAAAAAACTTAATTTAAATCGAAGCAAAATCTTTAAAGTCGTTAAGCTCATCTTCATCCTAACACTTTGGTTAAAGATTTTCTCACGCAAAATGTCTAAAAAAGCCTTTCTGTGATCAATAAAAAACAGAAAAATGAATCTTAATTTGTATTACCCGATATTGATCGACGCACATGCACCCTTTTCGGTAGTTCTGGTGGTGTAAAAGTGGGTGCAGGATGGTGATCATCTGTTGCATTTCATTTTCCACATGAATATCAGTTTCATGTCGTTTTTTGTTTGTTTTTAGAGTTTTGTGCGTTTTTGTTATTATTATTATTTTTTTTTTTGAGAATCGAAAGTAAATAAATATTTCATTTTAGTATTTTCTTTCACTTCTGTTTCGAAAAAAGTAGTATTTTTAAATTGTTTCACATAATTAGAATTAGTTAAAAACCCAAAAAAATTTTTAGAGTAAAACAGAAGCCAAAAAATGGAGGTTTATTTTTTTAAAATTCAAAAGTAACTTAAGATGTATAAAAAAAATTTGAATAAATCATTGTGAAAAATAAAGTAATCTTAAGACATTTGACGCAAAGGTTAGGATTATTAATTAGAGTATAAAAAATTCGAAATGTCCTCCGCGCGTATCCAGAGAAACTGCCGGATGATTTACAAATGCGGTAAGCATTTCAAAGGATACAAAATGTCTCAACAGATAGTGTATAATTTTTTCTCTTCCATATTTCCCCTATCTATTTGCGTTATTTAAATAATGCCCATAATAATTGATTGTTAGTATACTTCCGAAAATATTATGTTTTAGATGTAAAAATCTAAAGAGCGTTGTCGAGTTTCTTTATTAATTATCGATAGAAGGAATCATCATTGATAGAAGAATGAAATTGTTGCGCCTGAAAGCCCTTCTTGCTACTTGTGATTCGTGCACATAATGCTGCAGAGTAAGTGTTGCTAGCGCAAAGGGGAGATACTCTCCATTCTTTCGAAGAAATTAAATGTCTCCATTGTTTCGAGCAATGATTCATACTACACCTGAAAGTATGCTGTAACCTCTTATTAGAGCATATTTTTATTGGTTTATTATAGTTAATTTATGGTTAATAGCAAATAAGGGATTTCCTCTCGAGATTTTTTCGACTAGTAGGAACAAATCTTTTATTCCCTCGTAATTCCTTTTGGCCCTGTAAAATATGCTTTTATCATTCCTTCACGATTTATTAATCACTATGAAGAATTTGACACTAGAGGTAGTCTGTGTTAGCCTAAAGACCATATTGCTTATAATTCGATGTTTACTAAATATTATAAACATAGCAAGCGTTAAATAGTAGCAACATTAAAACACTATCAAAAGTCAGAAAATTGATCGTTTCTATTATCACTATATAATTTATATTTTTGTATAAGGAGCGAATTGCAATGTTTTTTGTTTCAAATACGCTAATCTAATCGTCGTTGAAAAGGTACTTTTAGATAACAGTGCCGCCTGATGTTTGGAAAATGAACACGAATTCTTTATAAGTTTATCTTTTCAAGTCAAAAAATTGCATACTTTAAGGAAAATCTGATTATAAAGAGCCTCTTACATTTTATTATTGAGATATATGGTATATGAATTGTTGGTGAATACTAAACGTAACAATGATTTTCAATATTTTATGATGGACGGCTGTTGTTAGCAATATATTTTCCGAAAGTAAGATCTGTGAAGAGTCGTTTACAACCACGCAAAATTTAAATTGAAATTGAATTGGGAAAGAAAACTCTTTTTTTTTAATCTGGGATCAAAAAGTTGCTGAACGATGATGGCAGAAGATCATTGAGTAAATTGACACTTGCATTGCAGGTGAAAACTAGTTAATTGAATTAAAATGTGAAATTTTAATTAGAGCGCAGCAGCCGTGACTTTCAATCTCTGGAAGATACAAAGTATTTATAAATATTTCTTAAATTCTTAAATCTTTAATTTCCATAGTAAAGTCCCAAAACCATGAATAAATTATTGTTACTGTAAAACTGAAAAATTCAAAACAGTGTCAACCAAAAAGAAACGAAAAAACTGTAGATTTTTGAGGTAATAAATGTACATAGAGCAAAGACTTCGCATTTGTATGAGGTTTCTTAATCACCTAATTTTTTTACTTTTTGCCTTTTTCTAATTTTAAGAAAAACAAAGATTAATCTATAATATTCTCTTAACCTTTCTGGTCAAATGTCCCTTCAATAAATCAGAGGTAAAAAAAACCTAAAATTATTAAAATAATTTGTGGGGACGCTGGGAATTGTGGGATATATAATAGGAACATTGTGGGTTTGAGGGTTTTGAATAGTAGTAGTAGTAGAGTAGTATTAATACTAAGAAAACAAACAAACAAACAGTCATAGAATTTTACAAAACACTACAAATATACAGATAGAAAAATGAACATGCAATTCGTACATTCAAGATACATTCAAAAAAAATTCTACTCGGGAGGGCAGTAGAAATAGTAGTAGAAGTAGTAAGTAGTAGTAGTAGTAGTAGTAGTAGTAGAAAAAGAGCAAGCACAGTGCGACTACAAAATGTACGGCAACATTTATGTTTAACATTTACACAACGGCTATATGACAAACAACATAATGTTAAACCATAAATGTTAACAGGTTTATTTTAAACGGATTTTCATTATTATTATTATTGTTAAGAAGTTTTATAGTTTAGTTTAGTTGTTCTCCAATACACCTACTGATAAGATTTAGTAAAAAATTTTAGGATTTCTTCAGTCTTCCTCGTCTTTTTGGTCATACAAGAGCTACTTTAGGGCACTTTCGATCTAACTTTGCGATAACTAACTAACATTGATTAGAATGTTTAATGACAAGAAAAAAAATACAGAACGGATCAAGAACATTAATATATCATCGCATTACGAACTGATTATTCATACTCTTTTTCAGAAATTACGGTTTTTCTTTTCCTGTTTGCTTTTCTTTTTAGTTTGTAGTTTACAGTCGTTTAACTAACAGCAGCAGTTTAACTAACATTTTATATTAATATTGAAGGGAATACGATTAGTTTAGTTTGATTGGTTGGAGGAGGGGTGTGGGGGCAAAACCTCATTTGTACGTGGCAGTAAAATACGTAAATAGTAGTTTAGATTAGTAACATTCATTCATGTTCTCAGGATTAAAGTTTTTTTGTTTCGATTTCTTTTTCTTTAATTATTATGTTTGCATTTTATTTCGTAATTAGTTTTTTTAAATTTGTTTTTTGTCTTCTGTTTTTTTTTTGTTTTTTTTTTTTTTTTTGCAAGCCACCATATTTACGTTTACGTTAAGTTATAATATTTAGAATATTTCAGTATATTTAATAAGTTAGGTTACGAAACATTTCTTCAACACTCTATGGCAAAATGACACATGATAGTTTGGAAAAAAACCAAAATCGATAAAAAGAAGAAATACGTAAACTCAAAAATACTAAATACGATTAAAGAGAATAGTAATGATTAGGTCAGAGGGGAATAAAGTCGACAAATCAAATGACGTTAAGAAACAAAAGAACAGAAAACGTTAACTTTTTTATGCGTTTGAGAAACTTATATACGATATATTTTAGATAATCGCTCTGACTTACTTGTCTGGTAGAAATCTTCATCTTCTAAACATTTTAATTTGGTCATATTGTCAATAACGTACGAGTTACGAGGATTGAGATTTACGAGATTTACGACAACATCAGGATTGATTGAAATTATTGTGATTTATAGAGGTAGTTGGTTTATTGTTTTTTTTTTCGTTTTTGTATATTTAGGAATGAAGATGATTTATATTTTTTTTTTAGTTATTTCGTTTTTTTTATTTTTTTTTTTTTTGGTTTGTTGAGGAGAGTTCGGGTATAATACAGCAGAGTGAGAGTGGTGGTGATTACAAAAGTACAATTTAAAGAAAATACATATATGAATTTTAGTATACATATTATTTGTAAAAAGGAGATATAGATATATTAAGAATAATGTTGTTAAGTAAAAATATTTGTTATATTTTACACTGTTTTAGGTTGATAGTCTATGGAGAGTTTGTTTCTGAGTGAAGTCTATACAGTTGGACTGTGTTCCCGAATGAAATATGAAAAATTTTGTATAGGTAGATATTGTGGTATCGCCAATTATAATACTAATTTCGTATTTCCGCTTATAGAGTCTCAACTGCACGTGTATGTTGTTTTTGTGGTGTTAGAGATAGTGGGGATTTCAATGATTATTTTAAAGTAATTTCTAACTGTCATTGAAGCATTGCGAAAAATATTTTACGGTGGAGCAGAAAAAAATCTTAAAAGTCGTTGTTTTTCCACTTCAAAACTACGAATTAAGTTGTGTCACAGTAGAAAAATGATTCTTATGGGAAGTTTTTCTTTCATTAGTCAAATAATATGCCTCTTAGGGCTTAGTAGAATTTCACTCATTTTCAGCTATTTAAAGTTAAAATTACTGAAAGCCAATATTTGCGAAACGATTCCAATAACTCGTTAAAATCGAATAATCGGAAGAAAAAAAGAAAAAAATTGCAACACATTACAGTATATTGAAAATTAAATATTTGAATTCTAATATCAGCCGCCTTTCTTTCTTTGCTGAGTCAAGCAATCACTAAATTGTTTGAATAGTATTTTGAGTACGAAATTTCACCTATCTAATGTCATCTAGTGTGATTCGATCACACTTAAGCAGCTTGAATTACATCATTACTAAAGCCATCTGCAAGAAAAATTATGTATATTGTTGCTATACCACAATGTTGTTTTATTGTGTCGCACGTTATATAATTAACTGAATTCTACTTTTAACATTCTGGCTTAATTTATGGTCTATTCCGTTATATGGTCTTCTCAACCATTGAGATGGAATGAGCAAAAAATGATTATGGTGTTACTGGTTTCAACAAACCAAGTGTGTGAAAGAAATTCGACAATTATACATTTGGTGTGATAGATTAAGATGTGTTTCTCATTGCGTTTTTGCCTTTAGCGAAAAAAAAATGTATGGCGTATATTTTCCTTGCAGAGCCAATCAATCACTAAATTGTCTGAGTAGTTTTTCGAGTACGAACTCTTATCTGTTTAACGCCATTTAGCGTAACCCGTTCGCACCTAAGCAACGCGAATTATATTATTACTAAAGCCATCTGTGGGAAATATTATGTATTTGTTATAGTAAAAACCGTAAATAATAACGGTATTTTGTTGGGACATTTTTAGTTTGGTCCCTGCACTAATGATTATAATTTTCAGTTTGTGTAATCCAGGCTGGTTTGTGTAATCCATCATACTGAAGCTCACATTGTGTATTTTTGCTGTTTAAGTTTAATGACTTTGGCTTTGCCCTTCTCTTCACGAATGCTTATAATATGATTTGACTATTTTTTGTCACGGATGTATTCAGCGCAAAATTATAATTTAACGTTGGGTGCTTTGAAAAGATGACAAATAGTCTTAAATTTTGTTAGTAAAATATCTAAATTTCAGAATCGTTATTTGAATTTCTTTCGTTTATGAGATATTATGAGATTTGAATATATTACCAGCGGCTTTTTTGAATTTATGAATTAATTGTATCACTGATATATCTGTGGTCACAACCCGTAACAGCCTAACTCGAGTTAGGACACAATTGAGTTATTAGCACCATCGTATTCAGCGTATCTAAATTTATTTGCTCTAAATTTTTCATGCTTGTATCTCTTCTAGGAAGGCAATTAATCCTAAAAAACCTAATAGTTTAAGTTATTTTTCTAAATGACTGTTTTGGCATAACTGCTTAAGTCAATTTACGATTACAACAAATATAAACATTATTTTTTCATCATTGCCTAAATCAACTTAAGTCGTTAAACCAAAAAATAAAGAAACAATTTTATTTTCCTAACTTGAGTTAAGCTCTTATTCCGAATTACAATTTCGTTTTTTGATAAACATAAATTGAGTTAAGGTCTTTCTCCAAACTTAAAGTTTTTTATTTAATCTGGAATAATAGCCTAACTTCTTTCGTTCAACAATTCATACGAGCCTAAGTGTCTTTTTCGATAATATCTTTTAACTGCGAGAATAAACAATTATTTTTTGTTAACAACTAAGTAAAGAAATTCGTTTCCTTGGAATCTGTAGCAAAGTTTTCCAAAAAACACCTTCTCCTGATTTTCAGTGAAGATTCAAAACTTTAAACTCCTGTACTGAAAATATTGAAAAACAGACTTAGGCTGTTATGGGTTGTGACCACAGATATATGAAATTGATCCTACAAGCTTTTAAAAGATTCTATGTGATATGATGTATTTTGTGATATGACGCCTATGCAAGTTTGATTGCTGCGTCGAATTTGAACGTAACTGGTTAGCATAGGTTTTAATGCAATAATATCCAATACGCTAACCTGATATTCTATAAATTCTAGAGATCGAAATGGATCGTATTGAGAAACGTATCCAATTTTTTGATTTTAGACAATAATAATAGTAAAAGAATGATAAATAAACATATTACGTTTGATTAACAGGATTCACAAAACAACAGTTGAATTAATTATTTTTAGGAGCACGGCTGAAAGATAGATGTCGCGGTCAGGACTAATTTCTCGTCTGCTGAAACAACATTTTAGATTTTTAACTTTTCACTAATCTCTACATAAATGTAACTACAAAATACTCATTTGTTATTTCAAATTATTTGAAAACACCCATAAGAATCATTTTTACGCAATAATTGTAATATAACATGAAGAAATTAACCATAAGCATAACATTAACTTTTTCTTCAAAATGTATCGTGATATTATATTATAATGTAACTACTAATATCTATAATTATATTATGTTAACTACTTATACGAGAGTTATCGAAAAAGTTAAACAAATTAAAAGAAACTCAAAAGACAATCCTTCAATCATATGGTAGCCTCCCAGCTTCGAATATAAAAAGTATTGTCTTGTGAAAAAATTATTAAATTTTTAACATTATAAGCAGCCCTGGCGTTATAATGGCTGGTTTAGTAAAGTTTCATTTGATTTAAAAGTTTTAATTAACTCTTTAGGGGGCTGCTTGTGTTTTGTGCTCACTGTAATCTTTCTAGGCTCATTATGCATAACAAACTTTTTCTGAATTCTTAGAATATGCTTTTTTCAATGATAGCGATTTCTAACGAACAAATTCTTTCACAATATTGTTTTATTGCATATAACGCACCATATAATCAACTGAATATTCCGGTTTAATTTATAGTCTATTCGGCATTGCTCGCCTTATACTAAGTAATGATGCTGCAGTCATCTCAAACATTGAGATGGAATTAACAAAAAATTGGTATGGTGTTACTGGTTTCAGCAAACCAAGTGTGTGACGGCAATTCGGGTGCCGACAATTATAACTTTGAAGTAATAGGTTAAGATGTGTTTCTCATCTCCTTTCTCTCGAATAACCTGAAATTTGAAGGAA